>CM045987.1:101930344-102250666 GCA_025175895.1 Wurfbainia villosa
AATTTGGATTCGGATCGTGATCATCTCTCGATCACGTCGTCTTCAACACGAGGCTAGTAACCCATACGAAGACGAAGCTCGTGACTTAGCGAAGTCATCCCGAGGAGCTCGGCGTGGATACGGATAGAGACGATTCTTACGAGGATCGTTCCGGTTGATGTCGTTCCCGCTACACGTCATACGAAAGGTATAACGTAGATAATTTCTTTTATTGCAAATTTTAATTTACGGTTATGTCTACACTTGTTGTAATAGCATGCGTGTGTTGTGTGTGTTGTAATAAATATAGATTTATTATTTTTAATTGCTTCCGCTGTGCTCATGTTTACGAAACATGATCGAACACACACACGCCGCGGTGCCGGAAACCCAACATTTGTATCATCCTAACATCTCACTCATGCTAAGTTTTCAATCAAGGTAGCCTATGGTGAGTGTGAAATGCATCCTAGGGGGTATTTGTATATACTTAACCAATATATTCATGCAATTCTATCATGGTTAAGTATCATCCTAACAATTAACATGATCATAATGACATATATGAATGAATTGTACATTATGATCATGAAATGCATGTTTTCATCAATTTATAACCATGCATTAGGTAATATGTGATGCTAAATAAAGTATTGCCTAAAGCATGATTCAAACCTATTTCTCATGATAACGTGCCAAATTTCAAAAACATAAATCATGATTTAAAACATACATAGCAATTACATTAATCATCATGATTTAAGCATTATTACCTATTTATGGGTACGTTATCATCACCCAACACTATCTAAAAAATGTTGTCCCGTCATCCTAAGTCAACCAAAATATGATATAGGTTAGGTCCATGTGGTTGACTACCCTAGGGGTTTTCTAACCCTTAAGGATGGATTTTGGAACCCAAAATAAATTCTTTCTTATTGGGTTCACTAAATACTCCTTGGGGATCCATTTCCTAGCAATTACTTTCTTTTTATCTTGTCCCCTAGCTATTAGGCATTTATAGGCCTTTTCATTTTTCTTTTCTTTGTATCCTAGGCCTTTCTTGTTGAAACTAGCTCTTTGGCTCCCTAAGATCATATTTAAGGTGTTGGAGCCAATTGTGAATTTCTCTAGGGCTTTGGTTAAGTAATCTACCTTTTCCCTTAATGCCCTATTTTCCTCTATGCATGCATCATTAACATTTAAAGGCATATAATCATGTGAGCATGCATCATCTAAGCTAGAAGAAATATTTTCATTTTCATTTAAGCATGCTTTTTCTAATTTTTGTTCTAGGTCCTTAATTTGATCTAGCATGCTTTTGTTCTTCTTCTTAGCTCTAAATAAGTCCTTAGTTAAGCTAGAAATCATAGAAACTATTTTATTAGGTGAGAGGTTGGTTACCATAGTTTCCATGTCCTCTTCTTCTTCGGATGATGAGGATGATGTAGAAGCTCCCCCTTCATTTGAGCTCTCTCCTCTTGAGCTTGAACCTTCATTTTTGGATGAAGAGCAATCCAAGTCATCAAAGGCCATCAAGGCCAAATTGGTGACAAAGGCATTCTCCTCATCCGATGATGAGGAGGAGGATGAGGATGGATCATCCCAAGTCCTTGCCTTGAGAGCCTTAGCCTTTCCCTTCTCCTTTGTCTTCTTCTCCTCTTCCTTCTTTTTCTTGCTCCCCTTCTTCTTCTTCTTTTCTTCTTTCTTTTTCCTTTCTTCCTTGCTCTTGTTTAGGAGAGGACAATTGTCCCTTATGTGCCCTTCTCCTTGGCAATTGTAGCATATGACCTTCCCCCTTGGTCTTCTCATCCTATCATTAGATTTATCAAATCTAAAATTCTTAAATGCACGTCTTACCCTCCTTACCATATAGGCTTCTTCGGTGCTATCCATGGAGGAGGAGGAAGATGCTTCATCATCGGAGGAGGAAGGGATTTCCATCTTCTTCTTTCCCTTATTTGCCAACAATGCTACTCCTCTTGAAGGTTGAATTCTAGGCTCCTCTTGTATTCCTTCAAGCCTAGTTTCGTGGAGTTCCATTGTTGAGAAGAACTCCTCCAAGGTGCTCACTTCTAGGTTCTTGGAGATATAGAATGAGTCCACCATGGAGCTCCACTTTGAGGACCGGGGAAAGGCATCTATGGCCTTCATTACCATATCCCGGTTTGATAGCTTCTCACCTACACTTGTTAGTCCATTTAAAATTTCTTTGAATCTAGAATGCAAAGAAATTACCTTTTCTCCCTTTTCTAATTTGATGTTGGATAGTTGGGAGCGGAGGAGATCTCTCCTTGCTAGCTTTGCCTCGGATGTGCCTTCATGAAGCTCAATTAGCTTCTCCCACATCTCCTTAGCGCTTAGGCATTCTCCTATTCGGTTGATTTCTTGTTGGGGGAGCACATTGAAGAGATGATGTTTGGCTTTTGAATTTGCAAGGTGCTCTTCCCTTTGCCTTTTGGTCCACCTAGATTTCTCGATTGGTTTCCCTTCTTCATCCCTAGGCAAAACGAACCCGGATTCCATTGTAATCATTATATCAAAATCCGTTTCGAAAAATACCTCCATTCGCTTCTTCCACCAAGCGAATTCTCCTTCAAACTTCGGAGGATGGATGTTGGAGCCGGCCATTTTAAAAGTTGCTTGTTGTGGCGGTTAGTCCTCGACAAGCTTTCCTCAGCTCTGATACCACTTGTAGGTGGATCGGTATGGCTGGCTAGAGGGGGGTGAATAGCCCTCGTACGTTGGACGTCGTAAATTGCTCGTCTACAAAAGATTAGCGCAAGCGGAATATACAAATACAAAGCAAAAGACAAACAATAAAACAAACGCTAACACGATGGTATAACGTGGTTCACGGCTACACCACTAATCCACGGTCCCTGATTCGTCCTCGGTGAATCACTCCGTTAAACCAATCCACTAAATGGTCTCTCCTTTGCACCAAGCTAGGTGGAGGTAACCTTTACAAATCAAGCACACTCTTCTTACAAATAGAATGGAGTAAGAACAGGTAAGAAGAGTTTAGAGCTTGTGGGGCACTAGGAAGATTGTTTGGAGTATAAGCATTGGCCTCTCAAAGGCTCACACCCTCTCTTTTTATAGAGAGGGCTAACTTCTTCCGTTGCGCCATCGTGCCGCCCTTGGCGCCGATCCCCTACGGCCTCCGAACACGTCGGATCCCGACCGCGTAGTCCAACTCTTGGCGATCGATGGACCTCATCACGATCGTTCGTGATCGGCCCATCGGCTACGAAACTGTCGGTCGAACTCTTATTGACCGGCCGATCGCCGCCTCAGCCGATCGATGGTCTTGGCCCGATCGCCCATGTGATGGCATCGATTGCGCCTAATCCGTCGATCGATACCGGTCGAACTCACTCGACGAAGCGATCGCATGACATGGCAATGATCGGTGCGAAACCATCCGACACTTGGCCAAATGGCCAAGTTTCACCTAAGAGCTACCCTTCCCTGGGTTACAATCGCTCACTCTCATTTCTCGGAGTCCCTCGCCTTCGAAGTTCTCTTCGTTCTCGGCCACGTCCCTCGGCAGCATCAGGCGCACGGCTCTGCAATGCTCCTTCGCGTCTCTTGCCTCGAAGTCTACTTCCTCCGGCTTCACTCCAAGCTTCTCGTCCGGCGGTCCCTCGGATGCTCCAAGCGCACGGCTTCCGCAAAGCTATCCTTCACCGACTCAAGGCACGAGTCATGAGATGTGAAACTCGCCACGGCTCCATGTGCGAATTACTAAGTCCTGCACGACTTCAACGCACATATCACATCAACATATCAAACTAACTTAAACCCTTTGCCACACCATCAAAACCATATTACGGCAAGAGATTGCCCTAACACCGCCCAACATTGTGTTGCCGCCAACTTCATGGAGCTGCTGCCACCTCCTTGCCGCCGGACAACCACCTGCTGGCGCCGGCCACTTGCTGCTGCCAGTGATCCTCCGGCGACCCTCCTTGGCTCCGGTGACCAAGGACTAGCCGGTCCTCTTCCCTTTGGCCGGCGCAAGGTCTCCACCAAAGCTGTCCAGTTTTCTGGACAGCTTGTTTCTTTGTTGTCGGAGCGTCGTTTGGACGACGTTTGGAGCTCCGACAGCACCTTCCTTACCGGGGATTCGATCTCCGGTAATTCTCATAGGTGGAGGACGAAGAATTCGTCAAACGGTTGACAAATACCTCTCCGGAGAAGCGAGTTTTTGAGGACTCATTTTGGATCCGAATTTTGATTCAGATCGTGATCTTCTCTCGATCACATCGTCCTCAACACGAGGCTAGTAACCCGTACGAAGACGAGGCTTGTGACTTTGTGAAGTCATCCCAAAGATACTCGACGTTGATACGGATAGAGATGATTCTAGCGAGAATCGTTCCGGTTGATGTCTTTCCCGCTACACGTGATACGTCAGGTATACGTAGTATAAATTTTCTTTTATTGCAAAATTTGAATTTATGGTTATGTCTACACATGTTGTACTATGTATGCGTGTGATGTGTGTGTTGTAATAAATTAGATTTATTATTTTATTCCTTCCGTTGTGCACATGTTTATGAAACATGTTCGAACACACACTCGCCGCGGTGCCGGAAACCCAACAGTGGTATCAGAGCCCAGGTTGTGTTTTGACATAATCGTAAAATTCTTTTGCGATAGTCATAATGATATTTCTGGAAATTTTTTACTTTATGAAAGTTAGAAGTATTTATGGAAAAATTTTAATTTTGGAAAGTCTAGAAGTATTTATGGAAATCTTTTACTTTTGAAAAGTTGGAAGTATTTATGGAAATTGATATTTTCCATAAATAAAATATTTGATTAGATTTTGGAAATTTGTTTTCTAATTTAATCATGATTTGATTTGGGAAATCAAATCTTAAAATATTTTATTTCCATAAGTAGTTTTGATGATTTAGGAAATTGGTTTCCTAAATTGACTTTCCTTAATCAACTATTTCCACAAATAAAATATGTGATTAGATTTGGAAATTTGTTTCCTAATTTAATCATAATTTGATTTGGAGAATCAAATCTTAAACATATTTTATTTCCATAAATAGTTATGACATATAAGGAAATATTGTACATGACATAATTGTATGTCATGTAATTGCATTAGATGCATATCATTATGTCATGCGTGTCGTGACATGTAGATGTATGTCATGTATGTCATGCCATGTAGATAATAGTTATTTGCATGCAAAGAGGATGAGACATAAAAACCCTTACTCAATATTAAAACCTACACCTTCCATTAATATGGTTAGAACCAGAGTTCCGTTTCTTGTTTGGGTTGTTGGACTCTCTCCAAGCCATGGAATAGTTTAATTCTAATATGGTAAGAGTCAGAGGTCAATCGTTAGCTTTGGTTGTTGGACTCTCTCCAAGCCGGGCTAATTGGTTGAATGCACTCTAACCATATTAAAACTATTTCTCGTTTAATGGGTTGGCTTTAACCTGGAGCATCGGCTTGTTGGACTCTCTCCAAGGTCGATGTAAAGGGAGGTGAAGTTGGGTGCTATGCATATGATGCATACTTGTTAATGTGTTAACAACCCGATGTATGTGTGAACATTCAATTAGTTGATAGCACATTGTGATAGTTGCATATACGTGATATGCAATCGGTATAGTTGATACCTACCATCGTAGTTATGAATGACTTGTTGGACTCTCTCCAAGGTTGTTCATATCTATGATGGATATCAGCCCATTCGGAGATGGACCTATGATCTCCCAAAGTGATTTTGAGGTTTTTGAAATTCAAAAAATGAATGGGATTTATAAATCTATGTTGATGCATTTTAAAATCATTTTCTCATATATGCTCGTTTTGTATTTCTAAGTTAATCTATTGATCATGATGTCTTTGAATTTGTGTTCCATTTTGGATTCGAATAAATTGACTGGGTCGAACTTCTTGGACTGGCTTAGAAACTTGAGAATTGTTCTCAAGGTGGAAAAGCTTGCGTATGTCCTCGAAGCACCTCTTCCCGCCCGTCCTAGTGACAATGCAACTCTGGACCAATTGTTGGCCTATCAGAAATATGTGACTGATTCTGAAATGGCGAGTTGCATCATGCTAGCCACGATGGTACCTGAGCTGTGGAAGCAGCATGAGCATATGGATGCTCATACCATAGTCTTTCATCTTTATGAGTTGGTTGATGACTAAGTGAGATTCGAAAGGTTCGAAGTCTCTAAGCTCCTCTTCACCTCTGAGATGCAAGAAGGTTCATATGTAGTCTTTGCTCGACATCTTTGAAGGCTGTGGAGCCTTCTACGAAGCATGAGTGGCGAGGGGCAGATGTTGATTCCTCGAAGAAAGGTTCTAAGAGGAAGTCAAAAGAATAGCAGAAGGGGAAGAAAAAGGCTAAAAGGGCAGAATTAGCTCAAAAGGGCACTTGCCATCATTATGGAAAGGAGGGTCATTGGCGAAGAAATTGCAAGATTTATCTTGAGTCTGTGAAGGAGAATAAGGCATCGGATGCCCCATCTTCATCAGATATCTTTGTTATTGATTGTCATTCTTTTTCCTCAGACACTTGGGTATTGGATACTGGGTGTAGCTCCCATATATGTAATGACACACATGGGCTAAGGAATAGAAGAAGACTCGTCAAGGGAGAGTCAAATTTACGTGTTGGGAATGGGGCAAAGGTTGATGCACTCGCCATCGGAACGTATTTGTTGAAACTCCCGACAAGACTTGTCTTAGAACTGGACAATTGCTTTTATGTTCCTTCGTTGATAAAGAA
Organism: Wurfbainia villosa; assembly: GCA_025175895.1. Classification (NCBI taxonomy): domain Eukaryota; kingdom Viridiplantae; phylum Streptophyta; class Magnoliopsida; order Zingiberales; family Zingiberaceae; genus Wurfbainia; species Wurfbainia villosa. Next base: position 101,937,097 of record CM045987.1, read on the forward strand.
CATCATTTCTATTTCTTGTTTAAATAGAAATGGGTATCATTTGACTTTTAGTAACAATTGTTGTTACATAACTTTGAATGGAGTTCTTTATGGGATTGGAACTTTAAGCAATGGTGTTTATATGTTGGACATATCCAGTGACATTTTCAATATCGAAGTGAGTAACAAGTTTGCTCGAAAAAGATAATCAATTAGACTCCTACCATGCAAGCAAGAAACGCATGTCCAAATTACACCGATGTGGAATTCTGGAATCGTTTGAATTGGATTCATAAGATACATGTGAATCATGCTTAAACGGCAAGATGACTAAGTTACCTTTTACAGGAAAAGGTGAACGAGTGGGAGAGTTGCTAGGTCTAATACATACTGATGTATGTGGACCTAAGTCAACTCAAGATTTAGGAGGCTATAGCTACTTCATTACCTTCACCGATGGTCACTCACGGTTTGGGTATGTGTTCTTGATGAAACACAAGTCTGAAGCCTTTGAAAGGTTCAAAGAATTCAGAAATGAAGTAGAGAAACAACATGACAAGAGTATTAAAATACTTCGATCGGATCGAGGTGGTGAATACTTAAGTCAAGAGTTTCTTGATTATCTAAGAGACAATGGTATATTATCTCAATGGACTCCGCCATATATACCACAACATAATGGTGTATCTGAGAGACGTAACCAGACCTTGTTGGATATGGTCAGGTCAATGATGAATCATGCGAATCTTCCCAAGTCCTTTTGGGGCTATGCACTTCAGACAGCTGTTTACTTGTTAAACAGAATGTCAACCAAGGTAGTCTCTACTACTCCATATGAGATATGGAATAGTAAGAAACCTCATGTATCTTACTTGAAGATATGGGGGTGTCCTGCTTATGTGAAGCGGACTATATCAGACAAATTGGATGCTAAGTCTGATAAATGTCTATTTTGTTAAGGCAATATCTTGTCGTAATATGGTTTTGATGGTGTGGCAAAAAGTTTAAGTTAGGTTGTTATTGTGATTTGATATGTGCGTTGAAGTCGTGTAGGGCTTAGTAATTCTCACATGGAGCCGTGGCAAGTTTCACATATCATGACTCGTGCCTTGAGTCGGTGAAGGATAGCTTTGCGGAAGCCGTGCGATTAGAGCATCCGAGGGACCGCCGGACGAGGAGCTTGGAGTGAAGCCGGAGGAAGTAGACTTCGAGGCAAGAGACGCGAAGGAGCATTGCAGAGCCGTGCGCCTGATGCTGCCGAGGGACATGGCCGCGAACGAAGAGAACTTCGAAGGTGAGGGACTCCGAGGGATGAGAGTGAGCGATTGTAACCCGGGAAGGGTAGCTCTTAGGTGAAACTTGGCCATTTTGGCCAAGTGTCGGATGGGTTTTCCCGACACCAGTCGACTGCCATGTCATGGCAGTCGACTGCTCTGAGTCGATGGGTCGATCGACTGGTATAAAACCAGTTTAGTGCTTGGCGATGCTATGGAGCGAGTCGATCGATGTCAACAGCCGATCATTGCCGAGGAATGGATCGTGGGCACTGCGAGCGCGGAATGGAGTCGACTCCATTGAGCACTCGACTGATCGAGTATCAGTCGACTGATGGTAAGATCAGTCGACTGATGCCAATACCGTTGGATGGAATCCAACGTGGAAAGCGGTCGTTATTGGGCAACGGCTACGGGATCAGTCGACTGATCGAGGGCATCAGTCGACTGATCCTGTGTCAACGGGAAGAAACCCTCTTCCTCTATAAAAAGGAAGGGGGTGGGGGTTTGGGAGGCTAATGCTTATGCTCTAATACTCTCCCAAGTTCCCTAAAGCTTTCCATCCTCTTACTCAAGCTTATTTCCATTATATTTGTAAGAGGAGTGTTTTTGTGTAAAGAGGTTACCTCCACCTAGCTTTATGCAAAGGAGAGATCTAGTGGATAGATTTGGAGGAGTGATTCACCTTAGACGAATCGGACTGTGGATTAGCGGCGTAGCCATGAACCACGTTACATCTCGTGTTTGTATTGCTTGTTTATATTTTGCTTGTCTTTATTTATATTTGCATATTCCGCTTGTGCTAACGTTTTGTAGACGAGCAAAATACGACATACATCATAAGAGGTCTATTCACCCCCCTCTAGCCGGCCAACCTATCGCCCAACATATTTATTGGATACCCTAAGGAAAAACAAGGGATTACCAATTCTATCATCCTGTGGAACAAAAGGTGTTTGTTTCAAGGCATGCTGTGTTTCTAGAGAAAAGAGTTTCTCTTGCAAGAAAACAGTGGAAGTGTCATCGAGCTTGAGGAGGCTTGAGAGACTCAAATAGACATTGATGAGATACCTGGTGAAGCATAACAGCCGATAACCCATAGTGATGAGCAATCGGCTAGACCTATTGAAACACTACATCTTCATAGATCTGGTAGAACATGCAATATTCCTGAGAGATATGGATTTCTCGTAAGTGAATCGAACGACGTCTTACTCATTGATGATGAGGAGCCTACCAGTTATGAAGAAGTGCTGACAAGTTCAGAAAGGGATAAGTGGCTTGATGCCATAAAGTCGGAAATGGATTCCATGTATGAAAACCAAGTTTGGAACTTGGTTGACCCACCTGAAGGCATCAAGCCTATAGGGTGCAAGTAGGTTTTCAAGAAGAAAACTGACATGGATGGTAATGTGATTACCTATAAGGCTAGATTAGTGACGAAAGGATATCGTCAAAAACAAGGTGTTGATTATGACGAAACTTATTCGCCTGTAGCTATGCTTAAATCCATTCGGATGCTCCTGGCCATAGCGGCTCTTTATGATTATGAGATATGGCAGATGGACGTGAAAATAGCTTTCCTTAATGGAAACTTGCTCGAGGACGTGTATATGATACAACCTGAGGGTTTCATATCGGTTGATAAAACCAAGGTATGCAAATTGCGACGGTCCATATATGGATTGAAGCAAGCATCCAGGAGCTGGAATATCCATTTTGATGAGACAATCAAAAGGTTTGATTTCTCACAAAATCCAGACAAACCTTGTGTGTACAAGAAGGTTAGTGGGAGTGCAGTCATGTTCCTAGTATTGTATGTCGATGACATATTACTTATAGGAGACGATGTTTAAGTCTTACAGTTAGTTAAGATTTGGTTATACAATACATTCTCCATGAAAGACCTGGGAGAAGCAACCTACATCCTCGGGATTAATATCTATAGAGATAGATCGAAACGGTTGCTTGGTCTTTCGCAATCTACATATATAGACCGAGTGCTAAAGAGGTTTAGCATGTCGGAATCCAAGAAAGGTTTCCTACCCGTCATGCATGGGATACACCTTTCAAAGTCTATGTGTCTGCGCACAGAAGACGAGAGGATTTGCATGAGTAAGATTCCCTATGCATCCGCAATAGGATCTATCTTGTATGCTATGTTATGTACGAGGCCCGATGTATCGTATGCTCTTAGTGTCACGAGTAGATACCAGTCTGATCCAGGAATGGATCATTGGGTGACTGTTAAGACGATCCTTAAGTACTTAAGAAGAACTAAGGATACGTTCCTAATATATGGAGAAGGGTACATGGTGATACGTGGGTATACGGATGCCAGCTCCAGATATACAAGGATGATTCCATGTCTCAGTCTGGGTATGTATTCACCTAGAATGGAGGCGCAATAAGTTGGAAAGGTTCCAAGCTTGACACTATAGCGGATTCTGCCACTAAGGCAGAATACATTGCAGCTTTGGAAGTAGCAAAGGAAGCGGTTTGGATCAAGAAGTTCATCTCTGAACTTGATGTGGTCTCATCAATGATCCAAACATGTGCTTCGCCGCTATCATCTAATCAAAGAGATCATTAGTAGGAAGGAAATACAAATCGAGAAAATCCCCACTTAAAGGAACTTAGCGGATCCTTTGACTAAGGCATTACCTCAAAGTAAGTTTGAGGGTCATGGTAGAGCTTATGGTATTGGATACCATAGCGATTGGCATTAGGCCAAGTGGGAGTTTGTTAGTGATATATGAGAGATGTCCTTAGGCAATCGCCTTATGTTTGAACCATTTATATGATAAATGAAGATTCACTATTTGAGCATACATGTTTTTATGTATTTGATTAGATCTTAAACTCATTTACTGAATGCCCACGATACGATTCACAACATGAGAGAATTTGTGATTGGATCACAACTAGTGAGTATCTCTACATGTGTAATTGTGATGTATCAAAATTATCCCTAGTCGATGAATTGATGGATTTGGACACCATTGATTCTGTCGAGACTAGCACGAGGTATACTCCTTGGTGTATCCAAGCAGCTGATTCTCACTGGCTGGAGACATTGTGATGTCCGGAGTTAATCGTGGATGCTAGTTATGGTAACTAGTTCATTGGAGTGACCAACCGTAAGACTTCATATGGTTCTCTGCATATATAGATATGTCAATGAAGTTCTTACTGCAGCTTAAGTGCGATGTTCCTTTAACTTGCAGTATTCAAGTCATCTTGATCATAAAGACTTATGCTTTGACATCTTAAGCAAGCATCTCTGAGGAGATGTGGACCCGGGATGATTGGGTATAAGTCGAAGTGATCGAAGGTGTTTGAATAGCCTATAAAGGATTCACCACTCCTTGCGAGGAGATGTATACCCATGGCCTCTCGTCGGATTGTTACTAAAGTCTTTGGCCAAAGCATTACAAGTTTAGAGTAAGGTACTCTTCGATACATGTGCAGAAACTAGAATCCGTAGGACGAGGAAATGATACTTGGGCTAGGTGTGACGTAGTCAACCTAGTGGGGACTGACACTATAGACCATGTCCTGAACCAAGTGGGTATAAGATGAGTGAAGGGAATGGGGCACGATTCATTCGAGCTGCTGAAGGATTTCAGAAATAGTTCTGGATCAACCGTTGATCTTTTCGATTAATTGGGGATCATGATGTACTACTAGGTGCCACTCATGATCGTTCTATAATTAATGGTTAATTATAGATGGCCAACATAAACCGAGAACCTATTTGGTCACACGTACAACGAGCGTAATCTGAAGGATTTAAAACGAGCTTGAGAATGAGATTCTCAGACCGAGAGAAACTAGGTTTGGTTGGACTAAACAATGAAGCGAGCATGAAATCATTTCTGTCGCAATGGAAGCATGGATAGGCCGTGTCTTATGAAGATATGATGGATGAACCAAATTAGTTTGTTTCTAAACCAATGGAGGAGAATAAACCAAAGGGGTTTGGTTTGTTTTAAACGAATGAACCAAAAGTTGGTTCGGCTCGTTTTAACTTAAAATAGACAAACATGGTTTGGTTTATTTTAACTTAAGTTATTGGAGCGGGTTAATGGGTTTTGGTTATGAACCAATAACCATTAGGAGAATGTGTTCTCTATAAAAACACGGCTTAAGGGTTTTTCCAAAGACCAAAGGGAATAAGCCATTGAGTTGCCGCCCAAAACCCTAGCTCCTCTTTTTGTTGTTGCCGCCCAACATTGTGTTGCCACCAACTTCATGGAGCTGCTGCCACCTCCTTGCCGCCGGACCACCACCTGCTGGCGCCGGCCACTTGCTGCTGCCGGTGATCCTCCGGCGACCCTCCTTGGCTCCGGTGACCAAGGACTAGCCGGTCCTCTTCCCTTTGGCCGGCGCAAGGTCTCCACCAAAGCTGTCCAGTTTTATGGACAGCTTGTTTCCTTGTTGTCGGAGCGTCGTTTGGATGACGTTTGGAGCTCCGACAGCGCCTTCCTTACCAGGGATTCGATCTCTGGTAATCCTCATAGGTGGAGGACGAAGGATTCGTCAAACGGTTGACAAATACCTCTCCGGAGAAGCGGGTTTTTGAGGACTCGTTTTGGATCCGAATTTTGATTCAGATCGTGATCTTCTCTCGATCACATCGTCTTCAACACGAGGCTAGTAACCCGTACAAAGATGAGGCTTGTGACTTTGTGAAGTCATCCCCAAGATACTCGGCGTGGATACGGATAGAGATGATTCTAGCGAGAATCGTTCCGGTTGATGCCTTTCCCGCTACACGTGATACGTCAGGTATACGTAGTATAAATTTTCTTTTATTGCAAAATTTGAATTTATGGTTATGTCTACACATGTTGTACTATGCATTCATGTGATGTGTGTGTTATAATAAATTAGATTTATTATTTTATTCCTTCCGCTGTGCACATGTTTACGAAACATGTTCGAACACACACTCGCCGCAGTGCTGGAAACCAACACCTACAAGTGGTATCAAAGTCCGGATCTCATCAGAAGATCTAACAATCAACCAGAGAATGATGGTATTTCAAGAGGGATATAGCACGGTGCGACCACCTTTCTTCGACAGGAATGACTTCGCCTATTGGAAAGGTAGGATAAAATATTATTTAATGAATGATATTGATAATTGGTTTAGTGTAGGAGATGGATTCGAGAAGCCGATAGATGAATTTGGAGCGCCACTATAGACAAAAGATTGGATAAAAGAAATGGCGAAGAAAGCTCAAGCAAATGCCAAAGCAACAACCACACTCCAATGTGGTTTATCCAAGGAGCAATTGAGCAAAGTTGGAGCCTTTGACTTCGCTAAAAAGCTTTGGGAGAAGCTCATTGAGCTCAATGAAGGATCCAAGGAGACAAGGAGAGACAAAAGGGATCTATTGATAGGTCAACTTCAAACTTTTAGCATGAAAACCAACGAGACCATAAGTCAAATGCACGGTAAATTCAAGAAGGTGGTCAACGGACTACACGTCATAGGTGAGAAGGTGGATAACTGTGATTTGGTAAGGTACATTCTTCAAGTTTTTCCTAGAACAACCTTATGGGCATCAATGGTAGATACTTATAAGGTTTCTAGAGATCTTTCCTTAGTTAAATTAGATGAATTGTTTTGTGAATTTGAATTTCATGAACAAACTAACACTTCATCAAAGGAGAAAGTCTAAGCCTTTTTGTAGGAAAGAAGGAGAAGAAGGAGGTTTATTCATCATCCGAGTCGGAAGATGAGCCATCAAGCAGCGATGAAGAGTTGTCAGCTAGTGAAATGACTCACTATGTCAAGAGGTTTGGTGGAAAATCAAGAAGACTCACAAAGAAGGATGTGAGGAGGATGTTCCAATCCTCAAAAGGTAAATCAAGTAGTAATTCGATTTCTATCACTAATGTTACTTGCTATGGATGAATAAGAAGGGGCACATCAAGCCAAATTGCCCGGAGCTAAAGAAGAAGGAAGAAAAAGAAAAGACGAAGAAAGACAAGAAGGAGAAGAAGAAGAAGGCTAAGGTGGCCCAAACAACATGGGACACTCAAAGTGTTAAAGATTCATCCTATGAGGAGGAGCTATGCCACATCATATGTCATGTGACACTCATGGCATTGGGAGATGACACCGAAGCATCAAGCCAAGAGGAGTCTTCATCAAGTGATGAATCATCATCTAGTAACGATGAGGTAAAGGACTCCCCTAGAGTAGAATTATTATACAAAACTATTGCTTATCTTAAGAATGCATTAGATAAGTCAAAATCTAGGATTAAGGATTTGAAGGTATAAATTAAGGCAATTAGGAATGAACAACCTTTATGTGATGATTCATGCATGATTAAAGAGGAAAATGAAAAACTTAAGAATGAGGTTAGCGAATTAAAGACATGTTTAGAAAAATTCACAAATGACTCAAAATATCTTGACATGATTCTTAAGAACCAAAGAGTCATTTATAACAAAGGTCGGCATAGGATATAAACCTAAGGACAAGGGAGTAGCTTATATCTCCTTAATTAGTAGAAAGGAAACAATTAGGGGTAAGGTTAAGAAGGCTTAGGTCCCAAAGAAGTTTTTGAATGATATTACCAGTCTAAACATTTGGGTACCTAAGGAGTTTATTTTTCATGTTGTTTAGGTAGGTGGATCAAGCATGTGGATTATGGATAGTGGTTGCTCAAGACACGTGACCGGAGATGTGAGCAAGTTCTCCACGATCAATTATGTTAAAAAGGGAATGGTGTCTTTTGGCAATAGTGAGAAGTTGAAGATCTTAGGTAGAGGTATAATTGAGGTATCCCCCAAAATTGTCATTCACAAAGTGTTACTAGTTGAATGCATGAAGTTTAGTTTATTGAGTGTAAATCAACTTTGTGATGTGGGCTATAAGGTAGAATTTAAATTTTCTAAATATTTAATTAAACACAAAAGTCTAGAAGATTGCATGTTAGTTGGATATAGGAAATCAAACATTTATTATGTTGATCTTTCATATGCTTCTAACATTTCTACTAAGTGTCTCATGTCAAAAGAAGAGGAAGGTTGCCTATGGCATAGAAGACTTGGATATATCAACATGAAGAACATTGCCAAGATAGCCAAGTTGGATCTAGTTAAAGGGCAACCAAAAGTGAAGTACATCAAGAACAAAATGTGTGATGCATGCTAAGAAGGAAAGCAATCCAAGTCATCACACAAGGGTAAAACTTTAACTAGTACTCCATTACCTTTAGAGCTATTGTATTTAGATTTATTTGATTATCATAGTATTCCTTCATTAAATGGCAATAAATATTGTTTAGTGATAGTTGATTATTTTTTTAAGTATACATGGGTTTATTTTATGAAACATAAGAATGATACCTTAGAAATAATCATAGGATTTAACAAAAGGGTTGAAAATGAAAGAAATCTCAAAATCAACCAGATCCGTAGTGATCATGGTGGAGAATTTGAGAATTCTAACTTTTCAAAATTTTGCTTAGAACAAGGGTACAAACATGAGTTCTCTTGTCCTAGAACACCCCAACAAAATGGGGTGGTGAAAAGGAGAAATTATGTACTACAAGAAGCGGCTAGGGCAATGTTTAATGCATATTCCTTACCTAGCTAATTGTGGATGGAAGCGGTTAACACCGCTTGCTATATCCAAAATCGAGTCTTAATCCATAGGTTTTTAGGCAAAACACCTTTTGAATTATGGAATGACACAATTCCTACAATTCATTATTTCAAGGTCTTTGGATGCAAAGTCTATATTTTAAATACCAAAGATAACTTAGGAAAATTTGAGTCTAAAGCGGATGAAGGAATCCTAGTTGGATATTCATCCACTAGTAGAGGTTATAGAATATACAACAAGAGGACTCAAAAGGTTGAGGAATCCTCTAATGTTCAATTTGATGAATCTATTAGTACTTACCCTAGGAAATTCTCCATTGATAAGGATATCAATGATAAAAATCAAGACATTATCCAAAAACTTCAAAATCTAACCATAGGGGGTAATGATCAAGAGGGAGGTATAGGAAGTATTAATCAAGGGGGAGGAAGAGGAGATTCCGATGATGAAAGGAGAAAGGATAATCATGATCAAAATCAAGTTGATTCACCTCCTAAAACATTAAGGATTCATCAAAATCATCCCCTAGACTAGGTTGTAGGAAAACTATCCCAAGGAGTAAGAACTATTTCTTTCCATAGAGCTTCTACTAGTCAAGTAGCTCTCATCTCACAAATTGAGCCTAAATCAATCAATGATACATTACTTGATCAGGATTCGATTTTGGCAATGCAAGAAGAATTGACTCAATTTGAGAGAAGTCAAGTATGGGAGTTAGTCCCTAGACCCAATGATAATACCATTGTTACCACAAGATGAATCTTTAGGAATAAGTTAGATGATCAAGGGAACATAACTAGAAACAAAGCTAGATTAGTGGCAAGAGGATTCAATCAAGTTGAAGGACTTGACTATGATGAGACCTATGCATCGGTTGCTAGGTTAGAGTCAATAAGAATCCTATTAGGGCATGTCGCTCACATGGGATTTAATCTTTATCAAATGGATGTGAAATAGGCATTCTTAAATGGATTTATTAAGGAAGAAGTATATGTAGAACAACTTCCCGGATTTGAGAGTGTAGATTACCCAAATCATGTTTATAAGCTTAGAAAAGCATTATATGGGTTAAAATAAGTTCCCCCCGACTTGGTATGAAAGATTATCATATTTCTTAATCTCTAAGGATTTTAGAAGGGGCCAAGTTGATCAAACTCTCTTTATTAAGTCAAAGTCAAAGGACATCTTTGTTGCCTAAGTGTATGTTGATGACATTTTTTTTGAGTCGACAAATGATGATCTCCTCTAAGATTTTATTAAAAATATAAAAAATGAGTTTGAAATGAGTCTAGTTGGGGAATTAAATTTCTTCTTAGGTCTACAAGTTAAACAAACTAATGAGGGAATCCATATATACCAAACCAAATATGCCAAAGAAATGATCAAGAAATTTGGTTTGAAAAATACTAAGGTAGTAACCACTCCTATGGCAACTAATACTAAGATAGACAATGATTTTAAAGGTAAATCAATTGACTTAAAATTTTATAGGAGTATGATTGGTAGCCTACTATACCTAACTGCTAGTAGACCCGATATTTTATTTGCGGTAGGTATGTGTGAAAGATACCAATCTTGTGTCAAAAAGTCTCACTTAGTGGTCGTTAAAAGAATCTTAAGATATATTAAAAGCACACTAAGTGTAGAACTTTGGTACCCTAGGACTAGATCTTTTAACTTGGTTGGGTACACTGATTTCGATTATGCGGGTTGCAAATTTGATCGGAAGAGTACTAGTGGTGGGTGCTAATTTCTTGGATCCTCCCTAGTTAGTTGGAGTAATAGGAAGCAACCTTGTGTTGCTTTATCCACCATCGAAGCCGAGTATGTAGCCATGGGTGGTTGTGTAGCTCAACTACTATGGATGAGACATACTCTAGAAGATTATGAGTTACACTACTCCAAAGTTAAGGTCTATTGTGATAATGTAAGTACCATCAATTTGACTAAAAATTCGGTACATCACTCTGTTGGGAGTATGGGGAATACAATCAAAGTCCCACATTGGTAAGACATGGAAAAGATCATGTGCTTATAAGAAAAAAGATATCTCCATTGGTATGAGGCCTTTTGGGTAAAGCCCAAAAACAAAACCATGAGGGCTTGGGCCCAAAGTGGACAATATCATACCATTGTGGAGATATGTGGAGCTTATAAGCACTAACAATTGGTATCAGAGCCATGGTCCATGTCAAGCCATGAACCTCGAACGAAGGAAGTTGAGCTCCCACGTCCGGATCAAGAGAACCAGACATCAGGAAGGAAGTCTAGTTGGGTCGGGGGGACCGAACAACTGGCAGGAAGTCCTGGTGGGTTGAAGATCGGACATCAAGCAGAGAAAATCCTTCGAGGAGGGATAGGCTTGAGGGGGGGCCCAATGTGGTCCTTCGTTTGAGGGGGGGATTGTTGGGAGTATGGGGAATACAATCAAAGTCCCACATTGGTAAGACATGGAAAAGATCATGTGCTTATAAGAAAAAAGATATCTCCATTGGTATGAGGCATTTTGGGTAAAGCCCAAAAACAAAACCATGAGGGCTTGGGCCCAAAGTGGACAATATCATACCATTGTGGAGATATGTGGAGCTTATAAGCACTAACACACTCTAGGACCAAGCACATTGAAGTGAAGCATCATTTCATTAGAGATCATGTGGCAAAGGGGGACATTGAACTTAATTACATTGAATCTAAGTCCAACCTTACCGAAATTTTCACCAAGGCTCTTCCCCGAAGCATAATTTTCATCACTTAGGAGAGAACTTAGTATGTGCTTTATAGAGTAGTGGTATAGGTTTGCATCATCCTATAGAAAATCTAGGACTATACCTCAAAGTATCTCACAAAACACCTAAGAATTCATGATTTTTGTATTTAGCCACTTAGACATCATGTGAGATGTTAGGAAGATGCATTTGGTTCATCATGCTTGTTATGATGCATTACTATGAATCAAAGTGTCATCTAGAAACATTAATCCTTAATTGGACCAATCATTGGGAAGACTTATGTACAATTAATGTGCACATAGCTCTAAGAACATGATTGGAAATGTCAAATAAAATATCTTTTGACCTATGTTTATCATATTTTGAAAAATAATTTTCACTTGATAAGCAAAAGTGATACAAAGTTTTGAAAAACCTTAAAGCTTTTGCTAGGTTTCAAATTTGTGTCAATTTCAAAATCTGTAAAAGATATATTTTTCAAATTATTTTTTCCTTTATAGAAAATGACTTTACAAATGTGTTCATAAAATTTCATGAATTTTTGGCATTTCTTGAATTAGTTATGCATTTCTGAAGTTGGGCTAAAAACCTGAACTTGGCTTTCCAGGGTTGGATGTTGACTGCTTCAGTGTCCAATCGAATGCTTCACTGATTGTTTCAAAAATCAGCCTTGTTTATTAGCTTAGAGTTTAATCCTAGGTGTCCTAACTCCATAATATGATTATTGCAACAGTAATATGATAACTTTTATGGGGGAATAGGACTAAATTGATGCAAGGATTAAGGGGGAGCATTTTGTGAAACTTATTCCCATAACCTAAAATGCATAATTTTTATTGTTGGGGCAAAGTTAGGATTTACTCTCATTTATAATTTTCTTCTTTGCTCAACATATCATTTACATATCATAAATCATGTCTTGAATTAAGGGGGAGTCATATGTCTATCTTATACCTTAGTTCAAGGCATAATCAATTTTACTCATCAATGAACTTATTTTCTATGTCCCATTCTCTTTTTGATGTGTGTAAAAGGGGGAGAAAGGAGAATTTAAGTTAGAAATACATAATTCGATTTATGATGCTTTTATTGCATATTTCAAGACCTAACTTAAATGATTGCCAAACATCAAAAAGGAGGAGATTATTTGTGCAACAATGCCCCAAGTATTTATGTATTTTGATGTTGGATAATCATTTATAGTTAGGCAATATTTGTGATCTAACCGTGAATGTATTAAGTGACAGGAAAATTCAAGTGTGAAGACTTGGTAAAGAGAAGTCCAAGTGTGGATCATGTCAAGGAAAGTCCAAGGGAAGGTCTTGGTAACGTAAGTCCAAGCAAACCTTGGCAAAGGAAGTCCAAAGGCAAGGTCTTGGTAGCGTAAGTCCAAGCATGTAGTCTTGGCGGCATAAAGTCCAAGCGGACTTTGGCAAAAGAGAAATTCGAAATATGACAAAACCGAGGGAAACTCTTGAAGGCGAGTGCAAAGATGAATGAGTCGTGGACTCGGAGGGATCCTAGAGGTGCAAGGAAGAGCTGAAAGGTTGAGTCTAGATTTAGGGTGTTGGTTTCAAGTATGAATTGATCATACTTGAAGTATGCCAGTCGACTAGGATCTTGCCCAGTCGACTAGTCTCGAGTTTTCAACACTCGAGGGTCCAGAAGGCCTGAACAGTCGATTGGCGTTATGACCCAGTCGACTGGCAGGAGTCTATTGGAACTTGACTGTGGCTGTGTGCCATCAGCAGTCGACTGACAACTTGATCAGTCGACTGCCATGAAGGAAAATCGACTAATGTAGGTGGACATGTGCACAGAAACATTTAGAGTCGACTAATTGCTTGGGAGCAATCGACTGCTAGCTTGATCAGTCGACTACTGGCTTGATCGATCAATGTGGTATGAGCGATCGGTCGAGTTTTGTTGGGCGTGTGAATCGAGATCGAGGTTGGATTCGATCCCTTTTATCTATAAAAAGAGGTCTTGGGGAGCTTGAAAGGGCTAGTGCTCTCATTCCAATCTTTGCTCTCAAGCTCACCAAGTCTTCTCCAAGCTTTCTAGTATTTCTTAACCTCTTCTTCTCCATTTTAATTCCATCATCTTGTAAGAAGATGAGTGTAATTGTAGGAAGGCTTCTCCACCTTGGTGTGATAATCAAAAGGAGATTTTAGTGAAGGCTTGCTAGGGTTAATCCACCTTACGGATTGCCATGGAGTAGGAGTGTCATCTCCAAACCACGTTAAACATCTTTGTTAGCATTGTTTTCTTTGTCTTTTGATTTCATTCTTAATTATATTATTGCTTTGCTTCCGCTAACATCTTATAGAAATCAAAAGAGACTATTCACCCCCCCCCCTTTAGCAAATCCTCAAGGTTCCTACACATATCACTATAGTTAATGAAAATCCTAGAGATAGATCATGAAGGCCTTAAGAGAGTCTAATTGCTTTTTAGAACATTCATAAGTTGATGAACTTGTTGCAACGGCGGGCACCTATCATATACCCAAGCAGATCACTACAGTTAATGAAAGCCCTGAATTACAATAGGTTATCACGATTGGTTATACAAATATGAGATATTAAAACCCTAAAGCATGCAAATAGTGTTGATACAATCGACCCAGGTCACGATTGACCGGACTCGAGTTTGACTTGAGCGATGTTTTGATGTTTGACATGAAGGTTTGACATTGATGTCTGATAATGTTTTGGGAGATTGTTGGTGCAATCAACCCGGGTCATGATTGACCGAACTCGATTTTGACTCGAGGGGGATTTTGATGGTTGACTGGGGTTAACCATGTCATGGAAAGTCCAAGTCTTGAGTACTTGGCATGTAAAGTCCAAGCATAGGTCTTGGCATGGAAAGTCCAACATGAGTTGGCAAGGGAAAGTCCAAGTCTTGAGTACTTGGCATGTAAAGTCCAAGCATGGGTCTTGCCATGGAAAGTCCAACATGGGTTGGCAAGGGAAAGTCCAAGCTTGAGTCTTGGCATTTGAGAAGTCCAAGGGATTTGATATTTGCGGCATAAAGTGCAAGGGTGAAGTCTTGGCAGCATAAGTCCAATGGTTGGCAGCGTAAAGCCCAAACGAAGTCTTGGCAGCGTAAGCCCAATGTGCCTTGGCGGTGTAGATACCGTTAGCATGACAATAGCCGATGGAAGCACCTGAAGGCTAGCGTATGGATGAACAAGTCATGGATGACTTGGAGGGATCCGATAGGTGCGAGGCTGACGGAGGTGGCTAGAAGGCTTAGGTCTAGGCTACGGGTGGTCTAGCAAGTATGAGGACACCATACTTGAGGTTAAAACCTCATATTTGAGGTTAGCAGTCGACTGACATTATGGCCGGTTCGACTGTCGTGAGTCGACTAGAGTTTGACTGCCAGTTAAGGGTTGAAAATGCCTTGGCGATCGGTGATCGATGGATCGATCGGATGATGTGATCGGATTCCGGGTTTTTCTAGCGAGCACAGAACGCCGTGGTCAGGCGATCGGCTACGAGCGCTAACGATCGTGATGTTGTCATCGATCATCGCCAAGAGATTTGTTGGAATTTTTCCACCATGGATCAACCCGTTGTCTCACAACAACAGTGTTGGCAGCCGACTGGGGTCTTATGGCAGTCGACTTGTTAGTAATATATATGAGAGATATCCTAAGGCAATCGTCTTATGTATGAACCATTTATATGATAAATGAAGATTCACTATTTGAATATACATGTTTCATGTATTTGATTGGATCTTAAACTCATTTACTAAATGTCCATGATGCGATTCACAGCATGAGAGAATTTGTGATTGGATCACAACTAGTGAGTATCTCTACATGTGTAATTGTGATGTATCGGAAATATCCCTAGTCGATGAATTGATGAATTTGGACACCATCAATTCTGTCGAGACTAGCACGAGGTATACTCCTTGGTGTATCCAAGCAGCTGATTCTCACTGGCTGGAGACATTATGATGTCCGGAGTTAATCGTGGATGCTAGTTATGGTAACTAGTTCATTGGAGTGACCAGCCGTAAGACTTCATATGGTTCTCTGCATATATAGATATGTCAATGAAGTTCTTACTGTAGCTTAAGTGCAATGTTCCTTTGACTTACGGTATTCAAGTCATCTTGATCATGGAGACTTATGCTTTGACATCTTAAGCAAACATCTCTAAGGAGATGTGGACCCGGGATGATTGGGTATAAGTCGAAATGATCGAAGGTGTTTGAATAGCCTATAAAGGATTCACCACTCCTTGCGAGGAGATGTATACCCATGGCCTCTCGTCGGATTGTTACTAAAGTCTTTGGCCAAAGCATTACATGTTTAGAGTAAGGTACTCTTCGATACATGTAGAGTAACTAGAATCCGTAGGACGAGAAAATGATATTTGGGCTAGGTGTGACGTAGTCAGCCTAGTGGGGACTGACACTATAGACCATGTCCTGAACCAAGTGGGTATAAGATGAGTGAAGGGAATGGGGGCACGAATCATTCGAGCTGCTGAAGGGTTTCAGAAATAGTTCTGGATCAACCGTTGATCTTTTCGGTTAATTGAAGATCATGATGTACTACTAGGTGTCACTCATGATCGTTCTATAATTAATGGTTAATTATAGATGACCAACATAAACTGAGAACCTATTTGGTCACACGCATAACGAGCGTAATCCAAAGGATTTAAAATGAGCTTGAGAATGGGATTCTCAGACCGAGAGAAACTAGGTTTGGTTGGACCAAACATGAAGCGAGCATGAAATCGTTTCAGTCGCAATGGAAGCGTGGATGGGCCGTGTCTTATGAAGACATAATGGATGAACCAAAATGGTTTGGTTCTAATCCAATGGAGGAGAATAAACCAAAGGGTTTGGTTTATTTTAAACGAATGAACCAAAAGTTGGTTCGGTTCGTTTTAACTTAAAATAAACATCATGGTTTGGTTTATTTTAACTTATCTTAATGGAGCGGGTTAACGGGCCTAATGGTTATGATCCAATAACCAATAAGAGAATTAGTTCTCTATAAAAGAGGGCTTAAGGGATAATTAAGCCCTAATCCAAAAACCCTAGCTTGAAGTTGCCGCCCACCTCCTCATTGGAGTTCTCGGCACCAACTCCTTGCCGCCGCCCACTTCTCCTCCAACCGGCGTCCAGAAGGAGCTTTCCTTTCCCCTCGCCGGCGTCGAGCTGCTGCCGGTTGTTGCTCCGGTGATCTCCTTTAGGTTTGGCATCAAGGTGAGCTTTATCTTCCCTTGGTTGGCCGGCGCCTATCTCCTCCACCAAAGCTGTCCAGTTTTCTGGACAGCTTGTTCTCCTCTTGTCGGAGTGTCGTTTGGATGACGGTTAGAGCTCCGACAGTGGCTAACTTACCGGGGATTCGATCTCCGGTAATCCTCTGAGGTGGAGGACGAAGGATTCGTCAATCGGTTGACGAATACCTCTCCGGAGAAGCGTGTTTTGAGGACTCGTTTTGGATCCGAATTTGGATTCGGATCGTGATCATCTCTCGATCACGTCGTCTTCAACACGAGGCTAGTAACCCGTACGAAGACGAAGCTCGTGGCTTAGCGAAGTCATCCTAAGGATACTCGGCGTGGATACGGATAGAGACGATTCTAGCGAGGATCATTCCGGTTGATGCCGTTCCCGCTACACGTAATACAAAAGGTATAACGTAGTTAAATTTTCTTTTATTGCAAATTTAAATTTACGGTTATGTCTACACTTGTTGTACTATGCATGCGTGTGTTGTGTGTGTTGTAATAAATGTAGATTTATTATTTTTATTTCTTCCGCTGTGCACATGTTTACGAAACATGTACGAACACACACTCGCCGCGGTGCCGGAAACCCAACACGACTGTCAGGCGAAAATCCAGCCTGATGCAGGTTAAAAGGAAGCTATTCGTGGAGATTCCAGAATTGGTTCTTTAAGAGCTTTAGTGAGGTAATTTAAAGGCGAATTGCAGGTGCATTTCAGGGTCCTTCAAGCTCATCCAAGCAACCAACAAGCAAGCACTCAAAAACCCTAGATTGTAAAGTGCTCTTTACATTTCTTTGTATTTTGCTTATATTTTCGTGTATTACTTTTGTAATCACTTGTACGAGGTTTCTCCACCTCCGGATTGTTCTGAGAAGAAGTTATTTGATTAGTGGTGTGTGATTGGCATCGCTAGGGCTCTTACGAGCCCAATCCGTGGAGTAGGAACTATTCGGTTCCGAACCACGTTATATCGCTGTGTCTCGTGTGCTTGTGTTGTATTTTTTTTGTTATTATATATTTTGCTGTGTTAACAAGTATTGTAGAGACGAACACAATCAAATTCCATCGACACATCAAAACGTGCTATTCACCCCCTCTAGTGGCTACTAAATCCTCAACAATTGGTATCAGAGCCCGGGGCTCTTCTACGGACTAATCGTCGGGAGCAAAACCGTTAGAGGAAGAAGATGGAATTTGAAGAACAATTGGGTTGGGACATTAATACCCCAATTCCATACACCTTCTATGGACAAGAAGGTTTTTAGCAATGGAGAGCAAGGATGGAGAACTTCTTCATGATGGACTTCGAAGATTGGATGATCCTAGTGAATACCTCAAGAAGAAGAGATGGACCGAAGAGCAAGTCCAAGCCTTTGAGAGAAACGATAAGGTAATTCAATTGATATTAAATTCATTGCCTAACGATATTGTGTCTAGGTTAGTTGAATGTCTAGATGCCAAGGAGCTATGGGAAAAATTGGCCAAGCTCCATGAAGAACCATCCATGGCTCAAGTAGAGAGAGAGCCTGAAGAAGAAGCTTCATCATCCTCATAAGAAAGTGAGGATTTAGAGGTTGAAGAGGAGTCAACTTCCGGATCGGTGGAAGAGGAGGTAGAATTGGAAGAAGCCTCCACCTCTAGGATTGAGAGGGAGGAGAGATCATCCTCCATGCCGGAGCAAGAAGAAGAGCCTTCAACATCCGGTCAAGATGAAGAAGCTCAAAATTCGGCCACCATTGACCTAGGTAACTCAAGAAATTTAGGTTTAAATAAAAATCATATAATTTTCTTTGAGTGTAGAGAAGCCGGGCATTACAAGAGTAAGTGCCCAAAGAAGATTTAAAAAGCTCCTCCGACACCAAAAGTCAACGAAAAAGTCAAGGATGTCGGTGTCCCCACCAAGAAGAGCAAGGAGCATATCATTTGCTTCAAATGCCGACAACCGGGACACTACCATAGTCAATGCCCAAAGGGGAGAAGAAGACTAAAAAGGGAGCATCACAAGTAGGGGGAGCCTCTAAGGCAAACCCTAAGGTATATCTAAATAATACTCTTTCTTTAAATTATGGGCAGAAGCATGCTAGAAATAATTTTAGCAATCTTGCAATTTATCATAAAGAGCATGCTAGGAATAGGGAGTATTGCTTAGGAGCTAAGAAGGTCAACCTTAGGAATAAGGAGAAATTTGGGACTAATGTCCCTAGCTAAAAATATTTTACCTAAGGCATCTATTAGAAAAATTGAGTATCACCTAGGTTTTAACCCCAAATGAACTAGGCATATGCCTAGAAAGAACCATGCCCAAGGATTAAATCAAAATTCAAAAATTGGGCAATTAGAAAAGGAAAATCAAGCCTTGAGATCAAGGCTTGAGAAAATGGAAAAGACCCTTAGGAATATACAAAACCAAATGCAAGGGTCAATTGATCAAAAATCTGGGTCAAATAGTCAAAGCCTAGTGTCTAGAAGTCAAAGTCAATGACCTAGGAGACAAGAACCATCCAAGGGCAAGTCTAAGCCCAAAAAGGCCTACCATAATGTTCCATTTGACTATGGAACTAAACTTAGGTCTAGGAAGACCAAGGTCAATAGGAAAATCATCCCTGAGGTTGACCAAGGTAGGTGCTTAGTGGCCAAGATTTCTATGAAACCTAGGAAGACCACTAAGAAGGTTACTAGAGAGGTAATCCCTAAGGTTAACCTAGTTAAGACCCAAATGACCAAGGCTTCTGAGCATAGGAGGGTCATTAGGAAGGTATCTAGGGAGGTCATCCCTAAGGAATACCTAGTAAACCCTAGGAGCTCAAATAGGTTTTGGGTTCCTAAGGGTGTGATTGATTCACGCTAGATGGGTTTAGGTGTGTCAACCTTGAATAGATGGGTAGTTAATCTAACCATGGTAAAGGTGACACTTTAGGTCATTTTCAAGGTTATGGATACCTTGGAAATAGATTTGAGTTATGATCCTAAAAGAGTTTAGGATGTGCCAATATACCTTTGGAATTATGAAAAATCAATCAAATTGGCACAATTTAGGTTTAGAGGTTGTAGTGTGTCATTTTAGGTTTTTATCACACTTGAGAAATAAATGACAATATGGCAAAATAGACTTAATAATAACAAATGACAATTAACTTTAAAATTTAGGTATTATTATACCTATACATTTTATTTGTCATACTTTGTTTGTCATATAACATGCTATGACATCATATTTATTTTTAATTATTTAATATGTCATGATCATGTTTAGGATTAGGGTTAAATGTCATGTATGCTTAGATTCCATCTTATGCCATGACATCATGATTATGAGCATGTATTTATTTATATCATCATTTATGCCATGATCATGTTGGTTATGTGTTCGAGTCCGTGAGGGGAAACTTCGCTTCTCACTTCAACTCGGTCGCTTGTTCATGTTGATCCCTTCTATGTCCCCGGATAAACAAATTTATCCTTGACAAGAGGGATTGCCCAAGCAACCTTGTCATCGTCGTGCTATTCGTTTAGAGTGGTCACTTGAACAAACTTGTTGTTCAAGCGACCAACCTCTATTCTACGAGTAGCCGCGGAATAGACGATGTACGGATCGCCGATTTTTGTGTTTATGTTCGGGATCCAAGTATTATTTAGCCACAAAATAGAATATATCATGCACATAATTGAAAAACAAATATAAACATGATATAAGAGAAAAATAGAGAATCGATATACCTCTCGATCTTCTATTGTATGACCTCCCTCCTTTCGGACGTCGTGTGGGCGACGATCTACCAAAAGTTGAAGCTCTTAGATCACCAATCTTCCTTCCTTGCTCGTTCCGAGCAAGAGGAAGAATAGAAACAAGATCCTTCTCCTTCCTTTAGTCAACCAACAAGCAACAAGCACCTTGCTTGCCGCCGGCCAACAAGGAGAAGGAAAACAATGGTTGCCGGCCAAAAGCTCTAAGGGAGGACCCTAAGGCTTGGTTCCACCGGCCAAGGAGGAGGAGAGGAGAAAGTTTGGATGCCGATCAAGGGATGGAATAGCTTCAATGGGCGCCGGCCACCAATGGAGAAGAAGAAGACAAGGAAAGTCTTTCCTTATTTGGTGCCGCCAAGCCCAAACCCTAGCTCCAACTCCTTGCCGCCAACTCCAAGCCTCCCCTTGCTCCTTAATTCTCCTCCACGCCAACCCTAGCCTCTCCTTTTATAGAGTTAGGGATAAGCCTTGTTTTAATCTCCACCATTGGTTCTAGGGATTTAATCTCAACCATCGGATCTAGAGATTTAATCTCAACCGTCGGATCTAGAGATTTAATCTCTACCTTTGGATCTAGAGTTTTGTTTCCATCCATTGGATCTAAGCTTCATGAGGTTTTAATAGGCTACAATAGGGACCATGAGGAGGAGTTGGATCTTGGCCACCCAATGGATCAAGCTCACATAAAGTCCGATCCATTAATGATAATCTAATCCTCTAAAGGATTATCATTGATCTACCTCACCAACCCCCATAAGTTAATATGGGCTCCATATATTATATGTACATTTTCTCCCCGTGTTTAAGATCTCGAATGTCCATTGATTAATTAATTTACTGACCATTAATTAATCAACATCTAACTCCATGAGTAGTACCACTCAACCTTTTCATCATGCCGGACCAAGTCCACCTGCAAGGTTTACATGATGAACCTTATGAGCTCCTCAAGGGGACATCATCATCCTAATATATAGGACACGGTTTCCTCCTATAATCAATGGCACACCATATAAATAATATCATCTCCCAACTTACCGAGCCTATCGATTTAATCTATAAATCTCGCCCATTGATAAATCAAATAAATGACTACTAAGTATATGTGTCTGTTATTATATCGGGATTAAGAGTATGTACAATATAATATCTGAGGTCTGATTCGATTATGTAGTCAACAATAAATCGAATCACCTCTAATTCGGTCCTGCTCAATACACACAAAGTGCACTAGTGTGATTCTATGGTCAAGACAAACCAATACCAAATCACACTACAACCATTCCAATGGATTGTCCAAAGTCATCTCGGTTATGAGCCTTTACTTATACTTTACAAGGAACCGATAACATGATCTTCCGTGTGACACCACACACCATGTTATCTAAAATGTAATGTATTAGACAATATGCATAGCCATAAAAATATGCAAACAATGATCATGTGATTCTTATTTCAAAATAAAGATGTTCATACAAAAGATAGACTTTTCAGTATACATCCCAAAAATCTCCCACTTATACTAAAAGACTATGTTGTCCTCAAATTGTCATACATCTGATCCTCATTCCCTCCACATGCCTATCAAAAGCTCTCAATGGAAGGGCCTTAGTGAAAGGATCTGTCAGGTTATCCTCCGATGCAATCTTGGCCACTGCAACATTTCTTCTCTTTACGATTTCTCGTATCAGGTGGTACTTGCACTCTATGTGCTTACTTGCCTTATGGGCTCGTGGTTCTTTCGAGTTTGCAACTGCACCACTATTATCTCAATAAATTATGATAGTTCTGGGCAAACCAGGAATCACATCCAAGTCCATCAGGAAGTTCCTGAGTCACACAACTTCTTTGGCCTCCTCAGAGGCTGCCACATACTCAGCTTCCATGGTAGAGTCCGCCATGCATTTCTGCTTGACACTCCTCCATACAATGACTCCACCTCCCAAAGTAACACACAAAACCTGAGGTAGACTTACTGTTATCCCTATCAGATTGGAAGTTGGAATCCGTGTAACCCACAGGGAGTAATTGGTCTGCCTGGTAAACTAGCATATAATCCCTAGTCTTTCTCAGGTACTTCAATATATGCTTTACCGCAGTCCAATGTCCCTGTTCTGAATTACTCTGATATTTGCTGACCATGCCCACGGCATAGCAGATATCTGGTCTCGTACCTAGCATCGCATACATGAGGCTTCCTACCGCCGAAGCATAAGGAACCGCCTTTATTTCCTCTATCTCCTCAGATGTTCTAGGACACATCTCCTTAGATAAAGGAACTCCATGCCTGAAAGGTAGAAAACCCTTCTTGGAGTTCTGCATGCTAAAACGATCCTTAATCGTGTCTATGTATGAAGCTTGGGATAAGCACAACATCCTTTTCTTGCGATCCCTTATAACCTTGATCCCAAGGATGTGTCCTACCTCTCCCAAGTTCTTCATATCAAACTGTTTGGACAACTATACCCTTACGTTCGATAACACCTTGATATTGTTGCCAATCAACAAAATGTCATCTACGTATAGTACAAGAAATATCACTACGTTTCCGTCACATCTCTTGTATACACAAGACTCATCCGGACTTTGAATAAATCCATAAGATTGGATTACCTCATCAAAGCGGATGTTCCAAGACCTCGAAGCTTGCTTCAATCCATAAATGGACCGATTAAGCTTACATACAAGATCCTCTTTGCCCTTCACAATGAATCCCTCTGGTTGCTTCATATAGATGTCTTCCTCAAGACTTCCATTCAGGAAAGCTGTCTTGACATCCATCTGCCACACCTCATAATCCATATGAGCTGCTATGCATAAGAGAATCCGGATAGACTTAAGCATGGCTACCGGCGAAAAGGTCTCCTCATAATCGATACCCTCTTTCTGAGTATACCCCTTCGCAACAAGCCTCACTTTGAAGGTCTCAACCTTCCCATCTATTCCTCTCTTTCTTTTGTAGATCCACTTGTATCCAATGGTTTTTACACCATCGGGTGGTTCCACTAGCTCCCAGACCTGATTTGAATCCATAGATTCAATCTCAGTATTCATTGTACTTTGCCATGATGTTGCATCTATATCTTGGATTGCCTCGTCATATGTCCAGGGATCAGGTTCATGTTCGCCAGGGACCAAATCAAAAGATTCTCCCAAGAACATGAATCAATCAGGCTGTCTAACAACCCTCCCACTACGACGAGGTATCTCCTGTGTATCCTCTGTGACACGCGGTGCAGTGACTTGTGGTATATCCTCTTATACCAATGGTACTGAAGAAGTGACTTCCCCTTTTAATTCCTCTAGAATAATTTTACTCTTGGGCTTATGGCTCATCACATAGTCTTCCTCTAGAAATTTGGCGTTCGTGCTAACGATCACCCTCTGATCTCTAGGACTATAAAACAAACCACCTTTCGTTCCTCTAGGATAGGCAACGAACATGTGTACTTCTATACGAGGTTCCAACTTACCAGCATCTACCTTCAGCACATGTGCTGGACTCCCCCATATCCGAATATATCTTAGACTAGGCTTTCGCCCAGTCCACAACTTTGTGGGAGTAGAAGGCACTGTTTAGATGGAACTAAGTTCAGAATGTACACCGTCGTATCTAGAGCATATCCCCAGAACGAATCTGGCAACTCAGAATAACTCATCATCGATCTAACCATCTCTATAAGAGTCCTATTCCTTCGCTCTGCTACACCATTCTGCTAGGGTGTGTCAGGTGCAGACAATTGGGATTGAATCCCAACCTCTGATAAGTAATTCCTAAACTCTCCTAAGAGGTACTCGCCACCATGATCAGATCGTAGTGTCTTGATACTTTTACCTTGACATTTCTCCATATCAGCCTTGAATTCTTTGAACTTGTCAAAACATTCAGACTTGCGGCGCATCAGGTAAATGTATTTATATCTTGAATAATCGTCTATAAAAGAGACGAAATACTCAAAACCACCTCTAGCCTGGATAGACATAGGACCACACAAATCAGAATGAACCAACTCCAACACATCTTTGGCTCTATACCCCTTGGCCTTAAAAGACCTCTTGGTCATTTTACCCTCCAAGCAAGATTCACAGGTTGAGAAATCCTCCACCACTAATGAACCCAAAGGTCCATCATCTATCAACCTTTGAATTCTGCTTAGGTTAATATGACCAAGCCTAAGATGCCAAAGATATGTTTGGTTCATCTTCGAAGGTTCTTTTCTCTTATTGGAATTAGAAGATGAGTTATTAACTTCAATTTGCATCGTGGAAGATTTTGGTTCAAGTGTGTATAGATTTCCTATCAATGCGCCTGAACAGATAATGTCCCTATTCCTTTTTATAACAACTCTATCATTAAAAGAAATAGAATATTCATTCATAAACAATTTAGAAACCGAAATTAAATTCTTTCTAAATAAAGGTACATAAAGGCAATTCTTAAGAACCAAAAGTTTATTTTTCTCAAAAGATAAATGAACGTCTCTCACTGCAAAAGTCGCCACCTTTGTGGCATCGCCCAAGTACACGGTAATTTCCCCCTCAGCCAGTCGTATGGTTTCCTGGAACCCCTGCAAAGTATTGCAGACATGATCAGTGGCTCCCGTATCTACACACCAGGTGCCGGTAGATAACACCGCTAAACATGTTTCAACGACTAGACCAAAAGATATACCTTTGTTCTGCTTGCGGTTGGGGCAGTCCTTCTTCCAGTGTCCAGTCTACTTACAAGTGAAGCACTTGCCTTTCGGCTTCTTCACTCCTCCCTGAGTACCTCCCACCGCCTTTGCCCCAGTTTGTTTCTTCTTCTTCTTGCCTTTCGGCTTAGAAGTAGAAACCTTTTGGGTCACCATGGCATGTGCCTGAGTACTCTGACGAAATAGCCCCTCTGCCGCCTGGAGTTCTGTCAGAAGCTCCGCCAACGAATATAACCTCTTGTTCATGTTGTAGTTCAGGCGAAACTGCTCAAAACTCCTAGGTAGAGACTGGAGTATGATATCGACCTGAGTTTCCCCATCGATCTCAGCTCCAAGGACCTCCAGCTTATTCAAATGAGCCATCATCTTGAGAACATGATCCCTTACGGGTGTTCCCTCGATCATGGTGGTCGTCATCAAGTTTCTCATGGCTTCTTGCCTCGCATCCTGATTCTGGTGTTCGAAAAGCTCTTTGAGATTGAGCATCATGTCATAAGCTGTGGGCATGACTTGATGCTGATGTTGCAGTACATTTGACATAGATGCCAAAATGTAACACTGTGTCATCTCATCAGCCTTTATCCACTTCTTATAACTCTCTTTCTCCTTTTCCCTAGAATCATCCACAGGCTTAGGAGGGCACTCTTCGAGGAGTACATATTTGTATTCCTCAATAGTCAAGACAATGTCTAGATTCCTATTCTAATCAATATAGTAGGGTCAAGTAAGTATATTATCTTTCAGTATCACAGCAAGTGTGTTAAAAGTCATTTTGAAAGAAAACCTAAGAATCACATAGATCAAAACATTAGATTTTAAAAAATTATTGATTCCTCAAATAATAAAATTTTAAAATCAACCAACATCTCAAGACACCGAGAATATCGTATGCCACGATAGTGTGGACGTATACGAATTCTACATTTGTAAGAGGAGGTTTTACCCATTAATTTTACTATCTTGTCAACCTAACGTTTTGACAAGTAAAATTAATAGTTGGTTCCTATTTGGCCCTACAAATAAAAGCAGTGACTCCGATGGGGAGGATACTTATATTTGTATCTAAGTGTTCACCATTACTTGGTACCAAGGTAATTATCTCGTGTTATGTGCCTTACGATGGGGAAGTACACATGCTCCTTAATAATTTCCTATAACCATATTTGACCTTGTGATCCGCAAACAAACTCATTCGATGGGGAGGAAGACACTCAGAGCCGACGCACAAGTTTGTTTGTATCACATGTCAAATCATAATGGAGACCGTGGGAATTTATAAAAATTTCCCTCTCCCACTTAGTAATTTAAAATTGAGGAATTTTCCTAGCCTACGACATGCATATCAAACAAAAAGTAATAAATATGAAAAATAAATTATTTTCCAACTATTATGCCTTTTGTCTTCAATATGTCTCCCGTCGTAATGCCTTCCCGTCCGCTCCTCCTACGCCATGTACGAGCCATCCGGAGATCCGAGCTGAGACTAAAAACTATTTTAATTTACATCCATCGATCCTATACTCCACGAGGGAGCGTACATGAAATCTAGATCGAAAGTAAACTAAAATAGAAAGAGTGGCTAAACAATGTCGTATCTAATTTACAAAAAATTAAATACTAGTCTCATCAACCCCGAGGATTCAACAAAATAAATATTTACACACATACAATCACATACACACATATGGCCATAATAGTCGGATCTTATGCCTACAACCAAAGAGTTAACCTACGCATATCCTACTATTATCCGGCACATATAATATATGAAAAGTGCATAAAAATTAATCGAATCCTAAACACACAAAACCAGAAACCTTGGCTCTGATACCAATTGTTGGTTATGTGTTCGAGTCCGTGAGGGGAAACTTCGCTTCCCACTTCAACTCGGTCGCTTGTTCATATCGATCCCTTCTATGTCCCCGGATAAAAAAATTTATCCTTGACAAGAGGGATTGCCCAAGCAACCTGGTCATCGTCGTGCTATTCGTTTAGAGTGGTCACTTGAACAAACTTGTTGTTCAAGCGACCAACCTCTATTCTACGAGTAGCCACGGAATAGACGATGTACGGATCGTCGGCTTTTGTGTTTATGTTTGGGATCCAAGTATTATTTAGCCAAAAAACAGAATATATCATGCACATAATTGAAAAACAAATATAAACATGATACAAGAGAAAAATAGAGAATCGATATACCTCTCGATCTTCTATTGTATGACCTCCCTCATTTTGGACGTCGTGTGGGCGACGATCTACCAAAAGTTAAAGTTCCTAGATCGCCAATCTTCCTTCCTTGCTCGTTCCGAGCAAGAGGAAGAATAGAAACAAGATCTTTCTCCTTCCTTTAGCCAACCAACAAGCACCTTGCTTGCCGCCGGCCAACAAGGAGAAGGAAAACAATGGTTGCCGGCCAAAAGCTCTAAGGGAGGACCCTAAGGCTTGGTTCCACCGTCCAAGGAGGAGGAGAGGAGGGAGTTTAGACGCCGGCCAAGGGCTAGAATAGCTTCAATGGGCACCGACCACCAATGGAGAAGAAGAAGACAAGGAAAGTCTTTCCTTATTTGGTGCCGCCAAGCCCAAACCCTAGCTCCAACTCCTTGCCGCCAACTCCAAGCCTCCCCTTGCTCCTTAATTCTCCTCCACGCCAACCCTAGCCTCTCCTTTTATAGAGTTAGGGATAAGCCTTGTTTTTATCTCCACCATTGATTCTAGGGATTTAATCTCAACCGTCGGATCTAGAGATTTAATCTCAATCGTCGGATCTAGAGATTTAATCTCTACCTTTGGATCTAGAGTTTTGTTTCCATCCATTGGATCTAAGCTTCATGAGGTTTTAATAGGCTACAATAGGGACCATGAGGAGGAGTTGGATCTTGGCCACCCAATGGATCAAGCCCACATAAAGTCCGATCCATTAATGATAATCCAATCCTCTAAAGGATTATCATTGATCTACCTCACCAACCCCCATAAGTTAATATGGGCTCCATATATTATATGTACATTTTCTCTCCGTGTTTAAGATCTCGAATGTCCGTCAATTAATTAATTTACTGACCATTAATTAATCAACATCTAACTCCATGAGTAGTACCACTCAACCTTTTCATCATGTCGGACCAAGTCCACCTGCAGGGTTTACATGATGAACCTTATGAGCTCCTTAAGGGGACATCATCATCCTAATATATAGGACACGATTTCCTCCTATAATCAACGGTACACCATATAAATAATATCATCTCCCAACTTACCGAGTCTATCGATTTAATCTATAAATCTCGCCCATCGGTAAATCAAAGAAATGACTACTAAGTATATGTGCCCGTTATTATATCGGGATTAAGAGTATGTACAATATAACATCTGAGGTCTGATTCGATTATGTAGTCAGCAATAAATCGAATCACCTCTAATTCGGTCCTGCTCAATACACACAAAGTGCACTAGTGTGATTCTATGGTCAAGATAAACTAATACCAAATCACACTACAATCATTCCAATGGATTGTCCAAAGTCATCTCGGTTGTGAGTCTTTACTTATACTTTACAAGAAGCCGATAACATGATCTCCCGTGTGATACCACACACCATGTTATCTACAATGTAATGTATTAGACAATATGCATAGTCATAAAAATATGCAAACAATGATCATGTGATTCTTATTTTAAAATAAAGATGTTCATACAAAAGATAGACTTTTCAGTATACATCCCAACAGATCATTCATGCATTTAATTTGATTAAAATTTATTTAAGGACTATGGCATGACTTGAAGTCCCATGTATAAGGGAATCAAGTAGAGTTGCCTTAGAAAATGCATGAGGCCCTAGATTAAGATGAACAAAACTCATATCTCACATCTAAATTGACATGTATATGTATTTATACACTCTAGATACATGTGGGATGCTAGGATATGAGTTAAGTTCAAGGTGCATAGTTTTGCATCTAGATGAACTCAAACTCATCTTATATTAGTGGTGGATCATTGGGAAAGTTTATGTTCAAGTCATGTACATTAAGCCCAAAGAATATGATCCAATATAGGTTTTCAAAAACATTTTAAAATCATTTTAGAAAACTTTGGTGAAGTCTATCTTTTGATAGCAATCACCATTGATGAAGTTGATACAAAGTGAGCTAAAACATTGAAGTTTTTTTTCACTTTTGAACTTTCTATCAATTTCACTATTTTATGGGCAAAATATTTTTCAAACATTTTTCACCCATTGTATTTCTTATAAGTAATGTATGTATGAATTTTCATGATTTTTCAAAATACGTAGAATTACTTATGCTTTTTCAAAACTTGATTTAAACCCAATTTTTGGGTCATTTTTTATCATCGATCATTATATAAGTAGTCAACTACCAGGCTGATTTCGAGAAAAACAAGGTTGTTTTGCCCATGTTCAGCTACGATAAAGTTTCCTAACTACTCCTAACCCTAGGATATGTTTTGGGAAGTATTATAAAGGGTGAAAATCCATTGGATATAGATTAGGAGAGTTATTAGGGTGATGTATCAAATTTAAGGTATGGGAAAGTTCAATGTTGAACTTTAGACTTTATTTTTGATGGTTTAGAGTTCCTATTGGCTTAGGGACTTCCCAAGGACATTGTTGGTGCAATGGTCAAGGGGGAGCAATCCTTTAGGGGGAGGTATCCATCATGGGATGATGAATGTTATTTCTCCTCATGAAAGGGAAAATGGGAATTTTAAGATACCCAATTTGGAAATTGGGAGAATTTGTAGGATTGCCTCTCTTGAGTGATATGAGACTTATCACTAGGAAGATTATAGGCATCCTAGGTATTTTTGGACCAAGGAGGAGATTGTAAGATCTCATTGGGACATGAGACATTGACCTCCTTGGAGATACCTTTTTGATGTTAGTCAAAAAGGGGGAGAATGTTTGGGAGAATTTATGGGATTACCAATTTGGGATAATTGGTAAGAAGATTAGAGTTAGTGTTCTAACTCAAAAGTATGTGATTTTGTCAAACATCAAAAATGGGGAGATTGTTGGTGCAATCGGCCCAGGTCACAATTGACCGGACTCGAGTTTGACTCGAGCGATGTTTTGATGTTTGACATGAAGGTTTGATATTGATGTTTGACATTGATGTCTGATAATATTCTGAGGAGATTGTTGGTGCAATCGACCCGGGTCATGATTGACCGAACTCGAGTTTGACTTTAGGGGGATTTTGATGGTTGACTGGGGTTAACCATGTCATGGAAAGTCCAAGTCTTGAGTACTTGGCACGTAAAGTCCAAGCATGGGTCTTGGCATGGAAAGTCCAACATGAGTTGGCAAGGGAAAGTTCAAGTCTTGAGTACTTGGCATGTAAAGTCCAAACATGAGTCTTGGCATGGAAAATCCAACATGGGTTGGCAAGGGAAAGTCCAAGCTTGAGTCTTGACATTTGAGAAGTCCAAGGGGTTTGATATTGGCGGCGTAAAGTCCAAGGGTGAAGTCTTGGCAGCATAAATCCAATGATTGGCGGCGTAAAGTCCAAGCGGAGTCTTGGCAGCGTAAGCCCAATGTGCCTTGGCGGTGTAGACACCGTTAGCATGACAATAGCCGATGGAAATACCTGAAGGCTAGCGTATGGATGAACAAGTCATGGATGACTTGGAGGGATCCAATAGGCGCGATGCTGACGGAGGGTGGCTAGAAGGCTTAGGTCTAGGCTACGGGTGGTCTAGCAAGTATAAGGACACCATACTTAAGGTTAAAACCTCATATTTGAGGTTGGCAGTCGATTAGCATTATGGCCGGTTCGACTGTCGTAAGTAGACTAGAGTTCGACTACCAGTTAAGGATTGAAAATGCCTTGGCAGTCGACTGATCATTGGATCACGATCGATAAGTCGATCGCCATGGATGGCGCCCACCGCTGGATCGGGTTTTTGATCGAACACAAAATGCTTCATAGTCGGGAAATCGACTATGGACGCTGAAGCGATGATGTCATCGATCCGATCGCTAAGAGATCCGTTGGAATTTTTCCAACGTGGATCAAGCCGTTGTCTCACAACAACAGTGTTGGCAGTCGACTGGGGCCTTATGGCAGTCGACTGTCAGGCGAAAATCCATCTCGATGCAGGTTAAAAGGAAGTTGTTCATGGAGATTCCGGAATTGGTTCTTTGGGAACTTTGGTAAGGCAATTTGAAGGCGAATTGCAGGTGCATTTCAGGGTCTTTCAAGATCATCCAAGCAACCAACAAGCAAGCGCTCAAAAACCCTAGATTATAAAGTGCTCTTTACATTTCTTTGTATTTTGTTTATATTTTCATGTATTGCTTTTGTAATCACTTGTACGAGGTTTCTCCACCTTCAGATTGTTCCGAGAATGAGTTATTTGATTAGTGGTGTGTGATTGGCATCGCTAGGGCTCTTACGAGCCCAATCCGTGGAGTATGAACCATTCGGTTCCGAACCACGTTATATCGCTGTGTCTCGTATGCTTGTGTTGTATTTATTTTTGTTATTATATATTCCGCTGTGTTAACAAGTATTGTAGAGACGAGCGCGATCAAATTCCATCGACGCGTCAAAATGCGCTATTCACCCCTCTCTAGGTGCCACTGAATCCTCAACAAATAGATGATCAATAAACTTGCAAGGCAAACCATATGCGTCGTAAAACCAATTCAAGAAATTCGCAATGAAATAAATAAAAGAGTCATATGAACCAAGATAAACTGATAAAGAGCTACTCCCTCATCCTAAGGTAGAAGACTACTCCATAGAGGAGTTACAAAACATAGACGATAGAAAATAAAGAATTCACCCGACGCCCTATGCTCGGTTCATCTTGTCCCTGGCTTATAAACTTCGATCCTCCTCTGAGTAATCCCAAGGATTGGAGTGATCCGGATGATCCCTGTGATTCTCGATTGAACCCCGAATCCTCCAATGAATCGGAATGAACTCCCCTCTTTCTCTTAGGTCCTAGGGTCTTTTTATAGATTTTTTGGAGAAGAATTCATGAATTCCATTAACAAAGAGGCGGAATTTGGCACGACCGAGGCATGTCAGGCGCTTTGAAGGCCTGACACACCCTGAAATCAGTCGTGTTGGGTGGTTTTTGGCACGGGCATGCCCCTTGGCATGCCCTGGGCGTGTCGGCTGATGGAAGCTCTCAAAAATATGCGTTGCAACTCAGTTTGCTCTCCGTTTCATCATGGCCTCCCTCTATGGCTCTATTATGCCTTCTTTTGTCTCTCCTGAGAGTAAAAACACAAAAACCATGGTCATGTGAACTAAAAATGCAATATGAAAGTAAATGCTATTTTTTATGCATGCTCTGTGAATGAAATGCTAGAAAAACATGCTAAATAAATCCTAAAATATGCATGTGATTCACACTCATCAGATACCAATTGTAGAATCGAAGACGTTTGAGAGTGGGGAGGGGGTGAATTTCAGAATTAAAATTTTCTTTAATTTAATTTAAAAACTTTTCTTATCTTATTAAAGTAGAGTACGGAGAAATAAATAATGCAATATGATTTTTTTTTTACTTTGTTTACAATCCAAGCCAAATTGCTACTCCAAGACTCATAACCCTCATCTAGTGCTACGCCGATGGGCAATACACTAAATGCTCTCCGATTCGACAACCTTCAAACTCAGAGAGGGTTCATTTTACAAGAAATGAAGGCAAGGTAACACCCTACCTTCCCTCAACAATAAAAGTATAAATGCAATTACAAAATCAAAATTATACTAATAATTTAGAGAGTAATAAGTTGATGCTCGATTGTGAATGGGCATCAAAATGACATGATACGGATTTCTAAATTGTGAAAGAGGGCCTAGCACTTGAGAGATGATTGAATGAGTTATATCTTCGATGTTGATCAACCCTTCTTTTATAGGGCTTTTTTAGGTACATGGACCACCTCCCAAGCGCTTCTAACTCGGCATGTCGATTAGGCAACTCAGCCTTCTCAGTGCTTGGACTCGGTCCAGGCGACTCCAGGTCATCCTTATCCACTTTGTTATATTTTTGGTATTTTTCGATCCCAGACTCATGGATTGGGTCGAGTTGCCTACTTGTACCTGCCATCCGAGGCTTGCTCCAAGTTGACTCAAAATGCTCCAGTCTCCTTGAATTCAACCTGGCCATATTTGCATCCTAGTCGCCTAGACCCAGTCCACTCACCTAGATTCCCAATCGCCTAGACCAAGTCAAGTCATGTGGAACTCTGCCTTACAGAGTTAGCTTAAGCAAATATATAAATTAAATTAACAATAGTATTACTGCTCGATCTCGACTTCGGAGTCCAGGTTGGATCCTTAGTCAGATCGACACCTATCTTTGTCCTCAACAAAGGACACAGTGTCACCTCTCCACTCTTGGAGCTTACCTGCCAAAAATCTAATCTACCTGACCTATTTAGACTTCCTTTGTTTGACGTCTAATCTTCTGACCCACTAGGACTTCTTGCCTCAATGTCTGGTTCATGTTGACCCACCGAGCTGTCTTACTAGATGTTTGGTCATTCTTGATCCATCTGGACTTTCTACCAATTGTCTAGTCCTTAGTGACCTAATTGAGCTTCCTATCTGGTGTCTAGTTCTTTTGATCCGTTAAGACTTCTTGTTTAGTATATGGTCCACTAGCCTACTAAGACTTTTATCAAATTACCTAGCATCTATTCAAACAGATCTACTAGGACTTCCTTGTTAAGTCTT
This sequence comes from Wurfbainia villosa, assembly GCA_025175895.1. Lineage (NCBI taxonomy): Eukaryota > Viridiplantae > Streptophyta > Magnoliopsida > Zingiberales > Zingiberaceae > Wurfbainia > Wurfbainia villosa. The sequence continues at coordinate 101,971,139 of CM045987.1, forward strand.
ACACACTTAACACTCATATCAGTTCACAAATATATCCTAACTTTAAACATTAGCTCATACATTAAAACATAGTAGTGGTGTTTCATGCACCAACACTTCTCACCTATTTGGTCAGGCTCCTTGACTTACATCTTCTCACTTATATGGTCGAACTCCCTGACTGACATCTTCTCACTTATATGGTTGGGTTCCCCAACTTACATCTTCTCACTTATATAGTCGGGCTCCCCGACTGACATCTTCTCACTTATATGATTGAGCTCTCCGATTGACATCTTCTTACTTATATGGTCGGGCTCCTCGACTGGCATTTTCTTACTTATATGACCAGGCTCCTCGATTGACATCTTTTTATTTATATAGTCTGGCTCTCCAACTGACATCTTCTTACTTATATGGTCAGCCTCTCCAACTCGCATCGCCTTACTTATATAGTTTGGCTCCCCTACTCACATCTTCTCACTTATATAATCTGGCTCCCTGACTGACATATTCTCACTTAAATGGTTGGGCTCACCGACTGACTTTGATTTTTGACTTTTCCTGAAAGGTAGGGAGTCAAGAGTCAGGGTGTTCTTAATCACCTCCTCTTCTTGAATATACTTATGGGCAAGATTTTTAGCTTGGGTACACTTCGGATTTTAATTACAGTTCCGTGGACTTCCTATTTCTCTTTTATAAATATCAAATGACTATATCATGGGGATTATCTCTATGCTTTTTGGGTCATATACTCCGAAAGCAAACAGACATGTATCAAATAATTATGGGGACTCTCATCAATCTTGGACCGAGTATATTTTATGCTCCCAGGAGGGGAGAGGTGATTCTATATTTTTCGGAGTGAGGTCTTTGCAACTTGAGGGCAGTTTCATATAGAAAGTTTGTCCTCTCCGAGATATCTCCGAGCATGATCACCTTTCCTAAATATCAAAATATTCATTGCTGAGCCAAGTAACTATCCTTTATGTATACATTTTTCAGACTTTATTCGACTTCGCTCTTCAGTGTATCTCGAAAGGGGAAACTTATGATGGTATTCCAAATTCCTAGGTAATAAAGGCTTACATCCATCTAGTGGCTTCTTCAAGTATTATCTGCTTTATCGGGTTCCACCTACTCACCCAAGCACTATTGGTGTTTTCGGACTCTATTTGCTTGCCTGCGCACTATTAGTTTTTTCCGACTCTATCAACCATCTTGCCCGAGAATTATTAGTCTTCTCGACCACTATCTACTTGTCCGAGTGTTTATCGATCTTCTTGAATTCTATCTGTTTGGTCCCTCAAATACTATGCGTTTGTTTGAACACTATTTATTCTCCTGAATTCCATTGGTCTTCCTGAGCACTATTCATTCGCTCGAGTGATATGCCCCATGTGACACTCTACTTAGAATATCTTAGTTTCCTCAATGTATAGCTAAGAGGGAACATGTTAGAACAAATAAAAATTCCATATCATGATTGTCCTCCAAAACCCTTCAAGAAATATTATAGATGGATAAGTTTGGTCGACGAGTCGGTGCTTGAGATACTATATAAAATCTCCGAAGATAAAAAGAGAGAGGATTATTTCTCTGTTCTGGTACATAGAGACAATTCTTATTCCATAAGCTTTCTCCACTTACTATTGTTTTTTTCACGATTCTATTGTCTTTCTCTTCTCTTTTGGATATGAAGCATCGGAGGGGCTACACTTGTAAAGTCGAGTCACCTTTACCATTCTTTCCACTTGCAGACCGAGAGTTGTGACAGTATTTTCGAAAAGTAATTAACCTATTTTACTCTTTTAAAAAAAAGAAAAAGGAAAAATTCAAACATGTCAGAAAAGAGATCCACCATTCTTATTAAGAAATAAATCGTAATGTGTATAGATATTTAAAATGTCTAATTCAGTTTTTTTTTAAAAAATATTTTTTTAAATTAGTTGAATTTGTCTAGTGCAGATCTCTCTTTTCTAGAAAACCAAAATTTTATTTTCAGTGATAGTTTTTTATTAATTATTGGTTGAAATGGCTAAAATAAATATACTTTAATGATGAAAATAAATAGAAAAGATTACTATATGAAAATAATCAATTATTAAATTTATTATAATAAAAAATCACTTTTATTCAATCTGATGCCATTAAAGTTTATATTATCATTGTTTTTCTTATAGTTTTATAATAAATATTTTTTGATGATAATAAAGAAAAGTAAATTATAAGATTATGTCTCTTTATCTATTAGCTAGAAGAAGTTACGAAAATTTTAAATAATAATGAAATTCGAGTTCTATTCCTATATAATAATATTTGTATTATTTTAATCGGACCATCCGAGAGACGATTCAACAATGTTTATGAAAATATGATTGATGAGATGATAAAAATGAAATTATAGGACTGAATTAAGACATATTTTATTTTTAAAAAGTAATAAAATTTTCTCTATATTGAATTTTAACCATGTTAAATAGGAGAGGTAAATGAACCCCACGGAGGACCGAGGCAGACAAATTGAGATCAAACCCGAGCGGAACGGAGGATGTCGGAGCGGCCTCCTTGCTTCGAAGAGCAATTAGTCTCCGGTGATCACCTTTTTCCGACTTACTTTTTCTTCTTTCTCGTCCCTTTTCCCAATTACTGAACAGTCTTGTGTTCAATTCAGTCTAGGGCAACATTGTGCATAGATGAATAAATTTGGGGCTTCTTCGAGTTTTGATGAATGCTGTTGCTCCCACACCTATGCTTTGTTCAATTCCCTGTTAGAAAGACTTTTTTTTTTCTTTTTTAAAAAGTGTTTACTTAGAAAAATTCCTTAAAACCGATAAAATTTGACTCAGAACTAAATTCTATCACACTTCAATAGTTCAATTAAAAGGTTAACTTCTTTTGTTTGAATTCATTTTTTTATTTTTAATATTATGCGATTTGGTTGTCTGATTTCCTTTTCAAATGCCCAATCTGAGACAATTGTTTATTGATATTCTGAGTTTAGGGGTTTCTCAATCAAAAATTACCGTCCAGAATAAGCATGGAGAAAGGCTTGTCGGGCTGCTTCATTATACTGGGTCTAGGAAGCTTGTGATTGTGTGCCATGGTTTCAGATCATCAAAGGTAGGCCTTCATTTGTTTGCTAATTTATTTTCTATCTCAATTGCATACTATTTCTTGGTGAAATTAGAAAGAGAAAAAGGTGTTCCATTCAACATTGCGTAGTTATTTTTGGGTCTCAGTTGATTGTCAATTTCATGCTACATTGTGTTAGGGCAATCTCTTGCCGTAATATGGTTTTGATGGTGTGGCAAAGGGTTTAAGTTAGTGTGTTATGTTGATTTGATATGTGCGTTGAAGTCGTGCAGGACTTAGTAATTCGCACATGGAGCCGTGGCGAGTTTCACATCTCATGACTCGTGCTCAGCCTGGTGAAGGATAAGCTGCGGCCGCGCTCGAGCATCCGAGGACCGCGACGAGAAGCTTCGAGCGGAAGCCGAGGAAGTAGACTTTCGGAGGCAAGAGACGCCGAAGGAGCATTGCAGAGCCGCGCGCCGATGTCGCCGCCGAGGACGCGCCGAGAACGGAAGAGAACTTCGGCGAAGGACTCCGAGAGATGATGAGCGATCAGAACCCGGGAGGGTAGTTTAGGTGAAACTTCGCCATTCGCCAAGTGCCGATGGGTTTTCGACACCCACCGATCGCTATGTCATGACAATGATCGCTTCCGAGTCGAGTGAGTTCGACCGTATCCGATCGATGGGTTTATGCCAGCAATGATCGCTACGGAAATGACAATGATCGCCGGAGGATATCGCGGCATTAATCGGCTAGATCGATCGGGCGGCGATTACGAGGTATGATCGGCGAGGTGAGCCGATCGCCAAGAGTTCCGCTGACTACAACGGCCGATCCGACGTGTTCGAGGCCAGAGGATGGCAGCATCGCCAAGGGCGGCAAATGATCGTGGCGCCAACGGAAGAAATCAACCCTTTCTATAAAAAGAGAGGGTGTAAGCCTTTGAGAGGCTAATGCTTATGCTCCAAGTGATCTTCCTAGTGCCCCACAAGCTCTAAACTCTTCTTACTTGTTTTTACTTCATTCTATTTGTAAGAAGAGTGATCTTGATTGTAAAGGTTACCTCCACCTAGCTTGGTGCAAAGGAGAGACCAATAGTGATTGACTTTGGAGGAGTGATTCACCTCGAACGAATTGGGATCGTGGATTAGCGGCGTAGCCGTGAACCACGTTACATTCTTTGTTAGCGTTTGTATTTTCGTTTACCGCTTTGTTTTTATTGTTTATGCTTCTGCTTGTGCTAACGATTGCGTAGACGAGCAAACGAAAGAGAGAATTCCGACATCCATCTTAAGAGGGCTATTCACCCCCCTCTAGCCGGCCGTATCGATCCCCTACAAGTGGTATCAGAGCCAAGGAAAGCTTGTCGAGGACTAACGGCCACAACAAGCAAATTTTCGAAATGGCCGGCTTCAACATCCATCCTCCGAAGTTCGACAGCGAATTCTCTTGGTGGAAAAAGAGAATGGAGGTATTCTTCGAAACGGATTTTGATATTATGATTACAATGGAATCCGGTTTTGTTTTGCCTAGGGATGAAGAGGGGAAGCTAATAGAGAAATCTAGGTGGACCAAAAGGCAAAGGGAAGAGCACCTTGCAAATTCAAAAGCCAAGCATCATCTCTTCAATGTGCTCCCCCAACAAGAAATCAACCGAATAGGAGAATGCCTAAGCGCCAAGGAGATGTGGGAGAAGCTAATGAGCTTCGTGAAGGCACATCCGAGGCGGCTAGCGAGAGATCTCCTCCTCAACTATCCAACATTAAATTAGAAAAGGGAGAAAAGGTAACTTCTTTCAGATTCTAGATTCAAAGAAATTTTAAATGGACTAACAAGTGTAGGAGAAAGGCTCTCCAATCGCGATATGATAATGAAGGCCATAGATGCTTTCCGATCATCATCCAGTGGAGTTGATGGTGGACTCATTTTACATTTCAAAGAATCTAGAGGTAAGTACTCTAGATGAATTTTTCTCCACTATGGAATTACATGAATCTAGGCTTGAAGGAATACAAGAAGAGCCTAAAATACAACCCTCAAGAGGAGTAGCTTTGATAGCGAACAAGGGGAAGAAGAAGATGGAAATCCCCTCCTCCTCCGATGACGAAGCGTCTTCCTCCTCTTCCATGGATAAAGAAGAAGCCTATATGGTAAGGAAGGTAAGGACGTCGTTTAAGAATTTTAGATTTGATAAATCTCATGATAGGAATAAGACCAAGGGGAAGGTCATATGCTGATTGCGAGGAGAAGGGCACATGGGACAATTGTCCTCTTAAACAAGAGCAAGGAAGAGAGGAAAAAGAAAGAAGAAAAGAAGAAGAAAAAGGGGAGCAAGAAAAAGAAGGAAGAGGAGAAGAAGACAAAGGAAAAGGGAAAGACTAAAGCTCTCAAGGCAAGGACTTGGGATGATCCATCCTCATCCTCCTCATCATCATCGGATGAGGAGAATGCCTTTGTCACCACCTGCCTGATGGCCTTTGATGACTTGGATTGCTCTTCATCCAAAAACGAAGGATCAAGCTCAGTGGGAGAGCTCAAATAAAGAGGAGCTTCTACATCCTCATTATCCAAGAAGAAGAGGACATGGAAACTATGGTAACGAAAGTCTCTCCTAAGAAAATAGTTTCCATAATTTTTAGTTTAACTAAAGACTTATTTGGAATGAAAAAGAAAAATAAAAGCATGCTTAATCAAATTAAGGCATTGGAAAATAAGCTAGAAAATGCATGTTTAAATGATAATATTTCTTCTAGCTTAAATGATGCATGCTCACATGACCTTTATGTGCCATTAGATGTTAGTGATGCATGTATAAATGAAAATAGGGCCTTAAGGGAAAAGGTAGATTATTTAACAAAAGCCCTAGAAAAATTCACAATTGGCTCCAACACATCAATACGATCTTAGGGAGCCAAAGAGCTAGTTTCAACAAAGGGCCTAGCTGAGGAAAAGAAAATGAAAAGGCCTACAAATGCCTAATAGCAGGGACAAGACAAGAAGAAAGTAATAGCTAGAAATGGATCCCAAGGAATACTTAGTGAACCCAATAGGAAAGAACTTATTTTGGGTTCCAAAATCCATCCTTAAGGGTTAGGAAAACCACAGGGTAGTCAACCATACGGAATCGACCTATATCATATTTTGGTTGACTTAGGATGGCGAGACAACATTTTTAATAGTGTTGGGTGATGATAACGTGCCCATAAATAAATAATAATGCTTAAATCGATGATTAATGTAATTGCTATGAATGTTTGAAATTATGATTTATGATTTTAATATTCGCACGTAATCATGGGAAATAGGGTCAATCACGCTTTAGGTCATACTTTGTTTATTATCATCATATAATACCTAAAGCATGACTATTAATTTATGAATACATGAGTTTCATGATCATAATGTAGAATTCATACATATATGCCTATATGATCATGAGGATTATTAGGTTGATACTTAACCGTGATAGAATTGAATGAATATATTGGTTAAGTATACACAAATACCCCCTAGGATCGTCTACACTCACCATAGGCTACCTGATTGAAAACTTAGCGTGGGTGAGATGTTAGGATGATACAAATGTCCACTAATGCCATGTCCATTTAGATGGTCATTTAAAGTATCAACATAACAATAATAGACAATCACGTGGAAGACTTATGTTTAATTCATGTATATATCATTTCAAAGATCGTTATATTTTTTCAAAACAATTACTTACTTTAAAATACATGTATTCATGTTTTGAAACAATTGGATGCAAGACTAGGTGTTAAAATGGATACTCCTATGATCAAAAACCTATTAGTTTTTAAAGCCTTTAGAATTTTGGCAAATCTCGGAAAATATAATGATTTTTCTTGAAAAACTATTTTCATCGATAGATATACTTAAAAGAAATACGTTCCCAAACTTTCATGATTTTTAGAATTTTCCTGAATTAATAATGCATTTTGAAATTCATCCGTAAAATTCGAAATTGGATTCCTTTGTGCCACGATCCATAATCGATAAGAATGATCATGATCGCATAATATAAGAACTGATTTTATCGTTTCGATTTTAATATACGTTTCTCTTTATACTGATGCCATGAGTTTATAACTTAGTATTAATATTTTTATGGTGTCAAAGGGAGAAATAATTATGTTTAAGTTAATTATGATAAGGGGAGAAATTAAGGGGAGTTTAATGGATTAAGGGAGTTGCATGTTGTTATATCATGTTTATGTTTACATGCTTTCTTTCCTTTAAAACTTATATCAATGTTTTACCTAACTTAACGGATCGCACACATCAGGGAGATTGTTGGCACCTCTTCCGTAATATGGTTTTGATGGTGTGCAAAGGGTTTAAGTTAGTGTTATGTTGATTTGATATGTGCGTGTCGCAGCAGACTTAGTAATTGCATACGGAGCCGCAATTTCACATCTACATGACTCGTGCCTTGAGTCGGTGAAGGATAGCCATGCCGCGCGCTTGAGCATCCGAGGACCGCCGCAGAAGCTTGGATGGCCGGAGGAAGTAGACTTGAGGCAAGAGACGCCGGGCGAGCATCGCAGAGCCGCTCGCCGATGCCGCCGAGGACGTGGCCGAGAACGAAGAGAACTTCAAGGCGAAGCGACTCGAGAGATGAGAGTGGCGATTGTAACCCGGGAGGTAGCTCTTAGGTGAAATTCGCCATTCGCCAAGTGTCGGATGGGTTTTTCGACACCACCGATCGATGTCATGGCAATCGATCGCTCGAGCCGAGTGAGTTCGACCGTATCCGATCGATGGAGCGATGCCCGTGCAATGATCGCTACGGAATGACAATGATCGCCAGAGGATATCGCGGCAGAACCGCCAGAAGCCGATCGGGATGATTGACGAGGAGCGCAGCCGATCACGAGGTCCAAAGAATGATCGCTAAGAGTTCCGTTGACTACACCCGGATCCGGGATCCGGCGTGTTCGTGAGTGACAGTGAGTGGCGGCAACGGAAGAAATCAACCTCTCTATAAAAAGAGAGGTGTAAGCCTCGAGAGGCTAATGCTTATGCTCCAAGTGATCTTCCTAGTGCCCCACAAGCTCTAAACTCTTCTTACTTGTTTTTACTTCATTCTATTTGTAAGAAGAGTGATCTTGATTGTAAAGGTTACCTCCACCTAGCTTGGTGCAAAGGAGAGACCAATAGTGATTGGCTTTGGAGGAGTGATTCACCTCGGACGAATCGGGATCGTGGATTAGCGGCGTAGCCGTGAACCACGTTACATTCTTTGTTAGCGTTTGTATTTTCGTTTACCGCTTTGTTTTTATTGTTTATGCTTCCGCTTGTGCTAACGATTGTGTAGACGAGCAAATGAAAGAGAGAATTCCGACATCCATCTTAAGAGGGCTATTCACCCCCCTCTAGCCGACCGTATCGATCCCCTACACATTGAACATAGATGAAAAATAGAGGCATCTCTGTACATGGTGGGAAGAGGATGGAGTAGGTTATCCTTTGCACCAACAATTACTCAATGAAGGGCATTATGGATCGACTAAAATCAAGTGATGTAGAGGAAGTTAGAACAGTATTGAAAATGAATTATAAATTTGACTTTGATACCCAATGAGTTAGCAATGTGAAACCCTAACCTCACGTAGAGGAAAATCTCACATAGAAAAGTAGAAATATTATTATATTAAAACTGAATATTAACTATGACAATGACACTTTTATAGACTCAATTACAACGAAGACTAAGCAAATTGAATATTAGTGGAGAGTGGTTCTAAGCGATCAGCATTTGCTTAACCGCCTAGTGTCTAGGTAAGCCTAGACAACTAATGTTAAAAATATATTAAAATAGGGTTATACAGTTTACTAAATTATAACATATGTTACATTGGAAGAACACATACTTAAAATCACTAAAACAAATAACAATTAGGATAAAAATCACAATTAAATATAACCTTCTTTATGATAAATTCACACTGCAAGAAAACACATAGTGAATTTGTAATTAGTTATCATTCTACAGTATCAAAATATGAAAAATATAATTAATCTTACATTCAAATTTGCAATAAAATAAGTTCATAAGTGAATAATGTAAGGAACAAGCAAAATAGTGATAAGGAACAATCAAGTCTAGTCCTCTCGAGGACGAAAAAAATGTAGAAAGCTTCATTTAGTTCTTTCTCATTTCCTCTTCATTTTCTTCCTCATAATTTCTCCTTGCTATGTTCTCTCGTAGCTTCATTTATAAATCTTGAGGCTTTGCAAATATTTTCTATGTTCTCTCTGTTAGAGTTTTAAGGCTTTTGTGTCTATTTCTCATGTGTAATCGAATCTAGGAATTACTTCCTCTTCTACATCTTCATTCATCCATTCTCTAGCAGTAGTAGCATTATTTGACTCCAATTGGTCTAGGAATTCCTTCTCTTTGTATGGATCTACAACAACAATAATAACAACCAAGCCTTATCTCACTAGGTGAGGTTTGCTAGATCCTTCTATGCTATTGGGCTTTATTCCCTGCTATATCATCATTTATATTTAAATAAATTTTATCTCATTTTATTGTTATTAACTAGCCTTCTTTGGTCTTTTTTTTTTTCCGTTTGATTTGCATATTTGTAATAGTTTAATATCGCCTAACTAGAATATTTACCGATTGTTTAAGGACATGTTCGTGCTATTTTAAATGTCTTTTGGAGTTTTCTTCAATAGGTGCAACCCTAATTTTCGCTCTAATATTTTTATTTTTTATTTTGTCTATCCTCGTATGCCCATACATCCACTTTAATATCCTCATCTTTGCAACTCTCATCTTCTGCTCATGTGCTTGAGTCATAACCTAACATTCAACTCCATATAACATAACAAGTCTAATTGTTGTTTCGTAAAATTTCTTTTTAAGTTTTAAAGGTACTTTACGCTTACAAAGAACACCCAGTGCTCTCTTCAATTTCAATCATTCTACTTATATTTTATGTAAACTATTTCTCTCAATCCCTTCACCCTTTTGCAAAAATGATCCTAAATACTTAAAATTCTCGATTACAAATAACTCATTATCTTCTATCTTAATAATAGTCTTACTGTATTTAATATTGCTAAATTTAAATTTTATATATATTTTTTTTACTCTACAAAGTCTAAAACCTTTCACTTTCAGTAGTTTCCTTCAAGATTTAGTTTAACATTTACTCTGTGTCTCATCTACTAAAATAATATCATCTGCAAATAATATGTACTATAGTATCATATTTAGGATGTGTCTAGGGAGTTCATATATGATAAGTGTAAAAAAATAGGGATTTAAAGTTGATCTTGATGTAATCCTAACTTTATAGGAAACACTTTGGCTAATTTTCTTGGCATTTTCACTCTTATCATTGCATCTTCATATATATATATATCCTTGATTATTTCAATATACGCTATGCTAACATATTTATTTTTTAAGATTCTCATATAATTTTCCTTGTGAATCTATTATAAGTTTTTTAAGGTCACTAAATACCATGTGTAAGATTTTTTTTTATTCTCGATACTTTTCAATTAGTTGCATGAGAAGATGTATAACTTTTATTGTCAGTATTTCTGATATAAATTCAAATTAATTTTCAATTTTCGTGGTCTCCTTTCTTAGTCTTTTTTTCTTTTACTCTTTCTCAAAGTTTTATGGTATGACTCATTAGTTTAATATCCTTATAATTTGCATAATTTTATATGTCTTTTTCCATTTTATATAAAGGAATTAAAGTACTTGTCCTCTACTAATCAGACATTTTTTTTTATTTTCCATATTAGGTTGAATAATTTTGTAAGTATTCAATACTTTAATTGTCTAGGTACTTTTATAACTCTATTGGAATATCATCTGTTTTAACTATTTTTTTATTTTGCATCTCATTTAAAGTTTGTTGTACTTTTGAAAGTTGAATTCTATGATAAAATTTAAATTTTTTTATTCTTTTGATCTACTTAAATTATGTAAGTTAAATCGATCACTATAACTTTCATTAAAATGTTGATAAAAATACTATTATTTCTTCATTGTCCAATGTTATCCTATTGTATTTATTTTTAATGCATCTTATTTGAGTAAGATTTCTAGTCTTTTTCTTTTTAATTTTAGTTATTTTATAAACGTTCCTTTCTTCTTCTTTTGTATTCAATTGTTGATATAAACATTCAAAAATTTTATTCTTAGCATCACATGCTACTTTCTTAGCCTATTTCTTAGCTATTATATACTTTTAAGGTTTTTTTGTTCTTATAAGTGTATAATACTTTACAGGCTAATTGTTTTTCTTCGCTTTCTCCTTCACTTTTTCATTCCACCATCAAGATTTTTTACCTGATGGTGCACTTTCTTTTGACTCACTGAATACACCTTTGGCTACCTCTTTCAACTTTAATGTCATATTATATCATATTATTTTTGAGTCATCATATACAACAACAACAATCAAATCTTATCCCACTAGGTGGCATCGACTATATAGATCCTTCTACACCATTGGATTATCCTCTTCTATATCATCGTTTATACCTAAATAAAATTTATCTTATTTTATTGTTGCTAACCAAGTCTTTTTTTGGTTTTCCTCTTCCTCATTTGATGTACATATTTGTCATAGTTTGACATCGCCTGACTGGAGCATTTATTGGTCGTCTAAGTACATATCTGTACAATCTTAAATGTATCTCTCGGAGTTTCTCTCAATAGATGTAACTCCAACTTTTTCTCTAATGCTCTCATTCTTATTCTATCCATCCTCGTATGTCCACACATCCACCTTAACATCCCCATCTCTGTAACTCCCATCTTCTGCTCATGTATTCGAGTTGTAGCTCAACATTCATCTCCATATAACATAGCAGGTCTAATCGCCATTTTGTAGAACTTTCCTTTAAGTTTTCGAGTCATCATATATCTCTCTTAATATTTGTGCTTATACATTCTCTTTAAATATATTTTGTTTTTTATTTTTTAACTTCCACAATTTAATTCTAAAAGTCATACATGTTTAACTTCCACATATCTAACACTACTAACCTATGTTAGATAATTAAGTTTTTATAATCTACAGATTTGTATGAATCTACAATAGATTTATTTATTGATTAATGTTTTATATACCATAAAATTTCACAATTAAACAATGATTGCTATTCTCACATATCCTTTCAACTCTAATTCCTCTTATACCAGAGCAGCTACATGTTAGGTCCAGATGCATCTATATGTATTCAATTCTATTCTTATTGCATTATCTTAAGTGGTAGGATCAGGATAGAAAGTCTCTACACGTGTGAATGTACTATCCATGATAATACTACTATTAGACTCCATCTATTTTGACGAATCCCTATAATAGTAAAAAGTATTAAGGTAATAAGCAACAAGATGCAGAGTACTGTCTAATTTTTCCTTCGTATATTTCTCAATGGAATTCACATATCTATATAAGAAGATTCTTCATTCTTAGCTTCCTTTATGCCATTTTACACAAATCTCATTATTGGCCTTTTATCAGTATCAACAATCCTTAGCAGCTTCACTAAAGACAAAGACACCAACTTCACTAAAGACAAAGACACTTCGAGTTTAAAATTCACACCTGCTTAAGATTGTGTGCTTATAACTAACATTTACTCTCTTGCCTTTAGCACTTTCTAGTCTATTTGTTCATACACACTCTCATCCTAAGAAAATATGATCCTTAACTTTTTCCTCACATAAGACTTTACAGTGAAAACTTTTCCCTATCATCCATAAGACTTCGTAGTGTGAAAAGAAGTTGCAAGTTTGTGATTCCAGCTCGTACAACATCCTTCTTTGGAGTGGAGTGACATGCCATGCTTAAAGTCTTCTTAAATGGAAGTGATGCATCATGCACAACGTCTTATGGTGGGTGAGAACTCTTGCCTTTCCAACTGCATTCTTAATCATTTCCCCCTGCCAATCTCTTCAAGCATCAAATAAAAAATGTGGGCTACAAGAAAACCAGGGTACGTGTGGGCATTCCTCTTTCATCAATCTCTTAACAACTAAATTTCCAGCAACATTATCTGGTACTACATACAACATGCTCTTCTCCAACATCCTTTATCGTTCCATCAAGAATTTTAAAAATGTATTCATGAGTGTATAATTCTTAGATCCATCAATGGTCTTCAGGAAAATTGTGCCTAATTATTAATTCATAAAATTCATATTGATCTTGCTCTTCTTATCTATATATCATAATAGTGCAATTGATTCTCTTCTAAGCATCCTTCTTGCAAATCTTCTTTGATTTTTGCCACTTATTTCTTATGTAAGGTTCACCAATCTCGTAAGGAGTTGGATTTTTATAGCTCGGAAACCCATTCCATCTACTATAGTGTGGAAAAATTTAAGGCTTCATGAAATGGAATACCTTCTTCATAGAACCATTTGGCAACATAATGGTAAACTCTACCCTTTCTTCCTTGGCAAATTTATGCTACTTTGCCTCAGTGAGCTTTGTGATGTTGATGCCATGATCATTTCTAGATCACTAGCTGTGAATCGATCCTTTTTCCTTTTGTTTTTTACTACCCACTTCTTGTATTTCTTCATCCCTTTCTCTACCTTAGCTCTTTCTTTATCAAGCAATTTTGTCTTGTCTTTCTTCTTTTTTGTTGATTCCATGCAATCAATGATCACTTTCTTATCTTTAGATATTACATTCTAACAACCGCAATATTACCTTGGACATGAGCTAAGTGTCAGACTCTTACTTTGGTTGTCTTCCCTTAGAATTGGACTTAAAAGTATATGGTCATTTTTGTTAGGAATATATCTATAATTCCAAGACGGATCAATTGCCTTGGGCAGCCTATAGCATTTAAAACATTTTATCCTGTGTGTCGAGGTTGTTTTCATACTTTAATTCACTAAATAATAAACAAGACAACAAAAATATACACTTAGAGATTGAAATGGGAAGTGAAATTGTTATAGAGAAAAAAATGAAAAATAAAAAAGATTAATCCAAGGTTTTAAATGCCGAGCAGATCGAGGTTTCTATGAGGAATGATACGCTTTAAGATCGCATCGTAGCCGACATCGCTTTCGATACTTTTTTCTATTTTTTTAAATATTAATATTTAATTATTTTAAAGGTCATTATTCATTTAATTTCAAATATTTATTGTTAAGTATATTTCGATTTTTTTTTCTTGAAATAATTGATATCAAAGGGATAAAAGTAAATAAATATATTTTTCTTTAAAGAAAATTGATACATCAATAACTTAAATTAAAATTGATACATCATAACATGTTATTTTACTAATACCAAAAAGAGTGTCGTGAATCAGATGAAAACATCGTTCTCGCGACATTCGCTAGATCAATCCCATAATTTCTAACGCCCAAATCAAATAATTATCCTACATACATGGAATATTGATATTGATTTATCCACATATCCATCAATGTGTTTAGATTCACCACTGGAAGTTAGACCGAACTCGTGCTACCGAATCGAATCGCATGTGCGATGTCGGATATGATTGATCACCATATAATGCATCAGAGCTATAATAAGGCCGAGAGTATGATGAACTCCGATCAGAATCAATCTCAACTAAACTCTCTCGTATATCTCGATAATCATGAGTTTCTTTTTGTCTATCACCCTTATATCGACGCTGATACTGACTTTTAATAGTTCTAGCACTATGATCTTCATCTTGAGTTGCATGTGTGAATTTTGCTCACATGTCCAAGGCTCTGATGTTGAAGTTGATGGAATATAAGTTTCACCACCACCGGGTGCACCATCACTATCATTACTTCCATAAGTACTTGCACTGCTATTAACATCACTATCATCATTTTGAACTTCTCGTCGGATTACAGTATCAGAGGGTGATGATGTTTCATTACTATCATCTTGTTCTTGCTCATCAATTGCATCGAGTGGATTTTCACTAATTCTCAGTTGACTCCTTCCTTTAAAAGTAGGAATTATGCCTTTTCTTTTCTCTTTAATAAAAGTTGTCAGAGCTTTGCCTTTGTCTTTGCCTTTATCTACAGATGTTTGTTGGATTTTGGATTGAGATGCTTGAGAACGTCTGGGTCGAGATCCAGAAAATCGAAATTCTTAGTCAAAAGCTTTATCATCATCATTTTCCTCAACGATGCCTCTTTTAGCTTGTATTATTTCAATCTGCTGAGTAAGAAACCGAGATGGTTGTGATGGATCTCCTGCTTCATCAAATAAAGGATTTTCGGTCTCAATAGTACTCCAACAATCCTTCATTGGATCGTTATCACTTTGGACAAATCCAATATCAAATGGGTCTACATTATCAGATTTTTGTTCTTCCTGCTCTTCTGTTATTGCTCTTAGTTGAAGACGTATATTATAATAAACATAGACCATTTTTTCCAAGCGACGATAAGAAAAGACGATTTCGTACTTTAGTATGAATGAGGGAGAAAGTTGACCAATTTTTTTCACAACCACTTGAAGACGTTGTTTGTGAGAGAATTCGTACTGCAATCTTTTTCAAATTTGGGGCTGATCCTCCATACTGTAACCACCACTCAGCTGAAAGACAAATAAAATCAAACTAACATAGTATTTTCATTTGTAAATAATAATCAGTCATAATTTATGCTACATTTACCTGCATCCATTTTATATCTGCATGATATTGCAAAAGGATCAGCAAAAGAACCATATCCCTCTCGAAATAATCGACTTTCATTAATAGCCTCAGCAGCTAATTCTCTATTTGTTTGTAGTCTTAATATTACATTTCTGAGGGTGACTAACAAATTATTATTTGTGGTAAGATTATAACGATATTGATATGCTGGATTGAGATAATAACTTGAAATAATTAAAGATATATAATTATTAATAGCAATATTAAAAAAATTAAAAAAATACGCACCTGCCAAATGAATATACTTTCCCATTTGATTGTCCCACCTTAAAGTGATTATATCAATATAATGTTGATAATTAGTCGATGATTATAGACGTCTTTTAATTTCCTCTTTTGCTTCATGAATCAGGTGGTAAATATTGTCCATCTATGGCTTCTTGTCTATGTCGACTTTATGTAAAACAACATACAAGCGCTCTATTGCTGTAAGAATCTCTGCAATGTGATCCCAAAATCTAGTAGATATGATAATTTTTTGTGTCTCCTTACCTTCAATCGTGCTAGAGTATCGAGAGACTTCCCAATCCTCAGAAATGAACATGGTCTTTAATCCATTTTTTTTTGAAACGACGACTTTAATAAGAGAAAATGAGTTGCAAACTTAGTTGCTCCTGGTCGTAGAATCTCTCCATCAATAAATTTTCTCATTAATCCATGAACCCAATGATGATCATATATGAATTTCGTTAACAATTGACCTCTTTTTACTACCTTCTTCACTGTATCGAGTTTACCGATATCTTCCATTATCAAATCAATACAGTGTGCTGCGCATGGTGTCCAAAATAATATTTGATACTCTTGTTTCAGTAATTCTCTAGCTCTTTTAAAGTTGACACCGTTATCGTAATCACCTGTACTATATGCTCTACACCTATCTCTTGCACTACACTATCCATCAAATGATATATATAAGATGCATCATGATATTCTGCAGTTGCATCAACAGATTTATGAAATATCACCTTTCTATTGCAATATAGTAGAAAGTTGATAATGCTCATCCGTGTAGGTCCTGTCCAGCCATCACACATCAATATAACCCCATATAAGTTCCATTGCTTCTTGCACGATAGAATCCAAGTCTTGATTTCCTCCACTTGTTCATCTAAATATGGACCAACAATTTCATGCGCAGTTGGAGGTTGAATACCAGGACCACATTTTTGGATGTTAGATACCATGCTCGGTAGTATGTGTTATTTGCCACGTTGGAAGGAATTCGATTAAAATGAAAAAATTTAGTAATACTTTGGCCGATTGATTTCTTCTTCTCTTTTGTATAAGCATCATCAATCCTAGTTTGTTTACTAGCTTGGTCTGAGAATGCAAATGGATCAATATCAGCAATATTAACTGCACGCCTTCGTGATGCAGAAGGAAAGAAACGATCAATACCAGTTTTTGTTGAAGCAATGCGAGCACTTGCAGTTCTCTCTAGTGTTGCTGCACTAGTTGAGCCACTTCCACTAGCACCAAATGAGTCACTACCACTAGCGCTAACTATTTTGCCACCATATCGCATATGTTCATCATATGCATATTGAGTTCTAGAAGCAGAAAGAGTTGCCGAAAATTCTTCTTCATTTAAATCTTCACCACGACCTTCAAATTCATCATAAACTGGTGTTTCAGAAGCTCGCCTATCAAAATTTTCCTGTTGTTGTTGTCGCTTATACTTCACTTCTTTTTTCTCATCAAGTTCCTGTTTCATTGCACGACGAATTTCATCGGGAACTTGTAAACATTTAGAAACATCTGGATATCCACCAGCAAGATGTTGTTTTATGCGTGTAGCTCCACCGCCACGTCCAATCATATCGCAATATAAATATTGCCAATGAAATCGATTTTCTAATCGACGTGCATGTCTCCAAGTTGGATCATAAGAATGTTGTTTTGGTGCCATTTGCCTACCTATGCATTATAAAAATTTAAAAAAAAAATACTAAAAAAATAATTCACAATGAATATTCATAATTACAATATTAAAAAATTTAAAATAAAAATTATCTAATTTATCGTTTTAGTCTCGGTCCCATTCTCGATCAATTAATATATCTTCAATTAAATTATTAAAAAAAATACAATCTAAATAAAAATCTATATTGTTATAGATTTTTAATAATTAAATATTTTAGATTTTTTTACCGTAAATATTTTTTTATTTTTTATTATAATTTATATTTATTTTGTTTTTAATATAAAATAATAAAAACATTAATTTATATAAAATAATTATATAAATTAACTATTAATTTTTTAAAATTATACTGATATATATTTATATATTAAAATTTATAAAATATAATAACTATATTAAATACTATAATTTATATATATATTATAAATATATAATTTATATTATATTTTAAAATTATATATATATACCAGTAAAAATTTTAAAATTTATCAAATAAAAATTTTAATTTTTTTATAAAATTCTAAAATTATTTCAATTTTTTTTTGAAATTTTAATTAATTTTTAAAAATAATTAAAGATTTAATTTTAAATAAATTATAAATTGAATTTAGGATTTAATTAAAATATTTTTTATTTGTTTAATTTTTATAATTTTAAATAAAAATAAAAATTAATTAATAATTTATTTAATTAAATTTTACTGTTTAATTAATTTATATTATATATAAAATTTTAATTAATAATTTATTTAATTATAATTATATTATAATTTTTATATTAGTTATTTATATAAATTAAATTTTTTATTAATTACGGAGGAGATCGCGATCAATCGCGATTCCGCGATTAAATTAAAACACTGGATTAATCAAAGGTTGGTTCTTTACTCTTATGGAGCATGGTTGGTTATTGATGTGGATGAAGGGATTCCATGGATTATAGAGGGATGTTGTGGAGGGAGAGGCATTAATATTCCTTCGGAGGTATTATTATGGAGGAGTCACTATAGAAGGAGGGGTATTATCAGAGTTGTGGATGTAGAAGGGCATTTGGTACTTGTGGAGATATTGTGGAGTTGTGGTAAATGACAATGGATCAATGATGTCGTATTCAATGCCTATGCATAGGTGTCCTATGTAGTGGAGTCATTGCAATTAATGAGCAGTAGGAAAGGAAGGGTTTTAGGGTAGTGCATTTGGAAAAGAGTTGCAACTATTGATGGGTGTCAAGAGAAGAATGGGTTTTGTAGAGTGTCGATGCGTTGAGTGAAGAAGGGATTTTGACCTTGATTGTCATCGTTCGATCACTTCCTTTTCCACTAAGTTCTTACTTAGGGACCTTAGCATACGATATGAGCTTTTTCCCTCTCGACTTTAGATCTCAACACCGAGTTAGTATGTCTATACAAAATGACGACGACTTGTATTCGGAGTTTCCTTGGGGTTGCTAAGGTAAAATGGGGGCCACCCTAGTCCATTGAATGCTCTACCACGGGCCATCAACATCATACACTATTGAAATAGATTTTGTGGAAAACCATCTATATCCGAAGAAAAGGCCATGAATGAGGATGATAAGCATCATGTGTGGTGGGGGTGTTGTGTGCGATTGGGGGTTGCCACATGTGCCTAGGTGCATCTCATACGAGACATTGTTGGGTGTCAGGGAGAAAGGGTTTCATTATGTTGGACCATTGTGATCGCTATAGGGGCAATGACTAACTATTTTGATTTTATTATCGATCTCGTGCTCGTCTATAAATGTTAGCACATTGGAAAATAAAAAAAATGAAAGCACAATAATAAATTTAAAGCACAACACATATTTTATATGGTTCGAAATCCCAAGTTTCTATCTTACAACCTAGAGTCCTAGAAAAAACACTACTATCTTTTTCCTTTTGGACACTTCCAAATATTTTTCGTAAGTGGAGAAACTTCTTATAATTTCTGTTCTTATAAGCAACACAAACAAAAATACAAATGAAAGTGAACAACTTTACAGACTTTGATTGCTTTGGAATGCAGCAACACTCACCACGAATCCTTCAAGAATCGATTGCTCGAAATTTTCACGAAATTCTCTTTTATAGGGTTGTTATTCATGACTAAAATTCAACTATCAATTGATTGCTTGCACTTTAATAGTCAACTGATCTTCCAAAATTCGAATGTTCACTTTATCTACGCAACAACTCTTTCTAGCTCAGTATTTCGGTCACCAGTTGACTATAATAATCGATTGCAAAATTTTTTATTTGATTTTAGGCTGAAAACATTAATTGTTGAAAACACTTTTTGCAACGACCATGTAGTCGACTGATGCAACAGTCGACTAATAATGTTAACAATGTTAAAAACATTGTTCACGCCGAATTTCCTTATGTCAAGAGATCCCCAATTTCTCTTGAATTTTCTCGTATGACTAGCATAGATCAACTTCGACTTATTAGGATCTTATCCTTGTCTAATATCGAATTGATCTCAACCTATTAGAACTTTCCTAGACTAAAGATCCTCGTCTCTAGGACTTTGTCCACTGCTTGATATCAGGTTAACCTTGATCCGTCAGAACTTTACCATTGACAAATATAGTCCTTCTTGATTTGTTTGAACTTCCTTTTACATGCCTAACAACCCTTCTTGATTTGTTAGGACTTCAATTACATGCTCGATATTTGGTTCTTCATGACCCGTCGGGATTTCTCTTTTCATATTTAACATCTTATCCTCTATGACCTAGGACATCATTCACATGTCTGACATCTGGTCCTCTATAACCTATTAGGACATCTATTATTGTCAAGTGTCTAATTAACCGTGATCCACTTAGACTTTACCCTTGCTAAATCCCTATTGGGCTGTTATTGTCAAGTGTCTAATCAATCGTTAATTGTGACCTACTTGAACTTTTTCACTATTAAGTATTGGTCAACTTTGACCTGTTTGACATCTTGCTCAACTATCAATTATATCGATCAAATATCAAAACTAAATTTGAGCTTGGTCTACCTTGACCAAAGGTTGATTACCCCTACACATTAGAGAGTCCAGAGTAGAATCTAGTTTTAGCATAGTAGAAGAGAAAGGATTACAATTATTAAGTGAATTGCCCTTATTTTCATCTATCTATCGGATTGAACTACTTTTGTTTCCACCATTTTAGACCTTTTTCATCATTGAACTCATTATTTCTCTAATATAAACAAATGACCGTGTAGACTGCCTAGGTTGCCTAGATAGAGGCTTCCTCAATTTTTAAATCACCTATCTACCCATGATCACCTACACAATAGGCGAAGCAGAGGCTTGCCATGATCACCTAGGTGGCTGCTTATACCCCTTTTTTAAACCCTGATCATTATAAAGATGAAAATTATCCCATTAATTAATTATCAACTAAAAAGTAACAAATTAGAATAATTATCAAATTCAAACTTTAAATTTATTCCCGTTCTACATTAATGACCCTTCGAGTGTTGTGTATATTTAGACTGTTAAACAATATGAGCATATTATTTTTAGCAAATTTAGTCTTTTTAAAAGGTTTAGCAACTCCTTTTCTAGATAATTCTTGGAGTCAATTGTTTAAATTGAATAAATTTTGGAATTTTTTTATTTTGACTCCTCCCCTCCCCCTCCAAAAACACTAGTTTGAAAATTTAGCAGTGTTTTTAGATTTTTGAGTGTGAGAGGGTGGAGGTTAGATGGGGCAAAAAATAGTCTCAAGAATTTTTTTAGTGATGATATATTTTTTTGATATTTCTGTTTTAGATATTATAAATATTCTCTCTTTTATATTTATAATTCTTTTGGCCAATAATAGTCTACATTTTATATAGATCTCCATGGGAATGAAGTTTTTTAACTAGTGGAACTAATTTGCTCTTATATTTTTTAAACTTGTATGCAAGCAAGCAACTTAATAATGAATTTTCTTCTATGTTAATCATTCCTGATATTTTCTGAATATTGCTCAGGATGAAAAGATTTTTGTTAGCCTTGCTTCTGCATTAACCAATCAAAGGATCAGTGTGTTTCGCTTTGATTTCTCTGGGAATGGGTAGGTACATAAACCTCTGGATAACCATGCTTCTTATGTACGAATTGTATTGTATTTCCATCATTCTGCCTTTAAACTGATGTCTGTTTATGCATTGTTGAAAATAGGGTTTGAAATCTAGAGCCATGCCTATGGTTTAAAATTTCAAGTTACGCCGGAGTTTTGGTCTATGACCGGAACGATATGGTTTTAATAACGTATTGTGTCGTGCCAATAGAATTTTGGTATTTTTAAAAATATAAAATATATTAATTAAAAAAATATTATTATCAATAATTTGATTGTTATAAATGCTTATTATTAGGTTAAATTAATATTTTAATATTTAAGATTGAGTAAAAGTTGGTTTATGGTTAATTAAAATCTACACATGATGATTAGTATCAAATAGATTTAAATTAAATTGAATTTTTAATTTATTTTAATCAGTTTAAGTTAAATAAAATTTATATATATTATAATTTAATTTAAATCATAGTAGTATTAAGGAAATATTATATTTAATTTTTGGTATCTTTTTCTAGCAATATATCTCTTCTATTTTTAGTATTTTTAAAAAGGTAATTTTTATTTGAAGAGTTTTTTTTAAAACTTTTATAATTGCTTAGGTAAAAAATGAAAGAGAGAGAAATTAATGAAGAAAAAAATTTTCAAAATTTTTTTATATTTTTTTATATGTTTAGGGAAGAAAGGAATAACAAAATAAATTAATTAAAAGAGAAAGAGAAAGAATTAAGGGAGAAAAAGAAGAAAGAATAACAAAAGAAATTAATAAAGAGAGAAAGTGAAAAAATTTATAGTATAATTTTTCTCTCTATATTTTAAAGGACAAAGAAAAATAACAAAAGAAATTAATAAAAGAGAAAAATAAAAAGAATTAAGGGAGAAAAGAATAAAGGAATAATAAAAGAAATTAATAAAGAAAAAAGTGAAAGAATTAAGATAAAAAATTGTCAGTATAATTTTTTTTTGTATAAATAACAAAAGAAATTAATAAAGAGAAAAAAATAAAAGGATTAACGGAAAAAAGAAGAAAGAAATAATAAAAAAAATTAATAAAGGACGAAAGAGATGGAATTAAGGAAGAAAATTTTATGATTTTAGAATTTATAAAAAAAATTATATAAAAAGAAAAAGAAAGCCCCACGTGGGTACGAGGTCCTATGCGAGACACCTAGTCGTGTGTCAGCGTTCGTATGACATGGTATTGTAAACCATCGATATGCTGATGTTTTAATCTTTAATCGGAATAATACTATTTCGGTATCATGCCAACGTTTAATGTATGATGTCGATGATAAATTAAAGATGGGAGGAGGAAAGAGATGAGAAAAAAAGAAAAGATAATCCAACTATATATTTAAGTTTAATCTTTGCTTTGCATTTGGAATGGTATAATTTGAACATTATCTTGTATAGGGACAAACTAAAAAAAAGACATTATCTCAATTTTAGCATGTTAAGAAATGTCGAGTGTTAACATGAATTGATACTCGTTGATTTGATTGATACAACAACATTAGAGAGATTGTCTTAGTGTCAAGTAGTATCCAATTTTGGTAATTTGTCAGAACGATTATTTCGACCGTCCAGTATGATATAAGTTTCAAACCATGGTTGAAATATATGGAACTATGGGTGAATAGTTATTGACATAATTCTTACACCCTCACTAGTAGAGAATTGTTTAGAAGAATCACGCCAATTCTAGAGTGCTAAATGCCTTCATGTTACTTAAATGAAACATCCTACACTATTTCTTCTATTTGTCATCCGACATGACCTGTAGGATTAGAATGCTGTATGTTGGACAGAGAGAGAATGAGAATGTTGTAGAAACAACCAATCCGTATTGATTAGAATGCTTCTATGTTGGAATACATCACATGCCACCACCACTAAAAGAAATATTAAGTTGAATTTGTCTTCTGAATAGAGCTAGTAAACTATTTCTGAACAGTTAGGTGTTTCCTAGCTACGCACAATGAAGTTAACCATTTAAAGCTTTTTAAACATGGAAAGCTTGACAGTAGCATACAAAAGATTCACAAGATATTATAAAGATATCTGGATGTATTTGACGTAGTGTTTTTTTTTTTCAAGCAATAGGAGGTATTAGCCTCATTCTATTTCTATAAGGTTTTAAAATACAGGATGAATGATAATAAGACAGAGAAAGAAATATCTTTTGTTGGAAGGAGAAAAATAAAGAATTTCATTATGTTTGATAGGTAGAGAATATGGATTGGATTTAAACAAGTGACATTTATCTGAGGTTAGTCATTAGGCTGAGCTGGAGTAAGTCAAATTTACACTGGAGTTCCTCAGATATTTGAATTTCTCAAGGTTGGAATGTCCCATCAATTTGGATTTGTATCCTAGATCGAAAGCTGTATATGAAGTTCAATTGGGATAATGGCACCACAAAACCTAAAAATGTTAAGGATGAGATGATGAAAATGCCTTTCATTCCTATTTTGAGTTTACATACCTTTTTTTTCCCTTTACAAAATTACTCTTTCCTTCATTTTTTCTTCGATGCCCATCCAACAGATTGGGGAGATTGAACTACAGAGATCCGTCTTGAGACAAGTAATTGAGAAGTATTCACTATTATGTTTCCAAGGAAAGAGATGTCATGCCCTGGGTATAATTCCCACTTACCACTTGGCGACAGTGTGAAAGAAAGGGAACCAAGAGCTATGCAACATTTACTAAGCCTAATCAGAAATTTCATAAGCTTTATATATATTCATATTTTCCCCCCTACAAATACAATGAAAACGATACAGTACAAACACAAAATTACCTCGAAATAAAATAAAATTAGAATTATCAGCTTGAAGTCTTTGAACAACTCTTATGTATTAGCCGATATTAAAATGGTGCCTTTGCTTGTAAAATTGGAGGTCAAGGAAAAACAAAAAGTAAGCACAAATTGCTAAGTGAATACTTAGGAGAGAGGTTGCATAATAGGTCAAGAAAATCAGGTAAGTCCAAATGTAATATTACAACTGAATTTTTATTTTACTTATTTAATGTGTATCATCTATGTATATATATTTTATCAACTATTTTTTTATTCCTTTTATTTTAATTCTTTATTAACATTTAGAGTTACTATTGCTACTCTAAATTGTCATTGGATTTTTATCGGTTAATATAATTTAGTCATGATCATTTAGGCAGCCGTTGTATAATTATCACCAATAACAAATCTTGAGTGCATCCTTACCAATAAATCCACTTAAAAGTGAATTACTGAAGTCATTATCCTCAAAGTGTCATAACACATGGGCTAATGCTCTCATTGGTGATATACAATAACGCACTTGAGCAAAAAAAAAACTGACCATCCCCCCTTACTACTACATCCTCCTGTGGGCGGCGATTAGCTACTTTGGTGTAGGGCTAGATTCAGAGTTTTAATTTTTTAATATTTCTTTTCACCATTTAAAATTTTTGTCATTTCACTTTAATCCTGTGCACCAAAATTATTCATCTCTAAATTCAACAACTATCTTAAATCAACTTTTAAGTATAAATTAAGCTAATTTAATTATGTATTAGTACAGGGTCTCCAGATAAGATCTATATTTACATCTATATTATTAAGTTGCATCAAACGACAAGCAAATCTAACGATAAGTACCAACTGAAGACTAATTAAAAGCATCCATTTGAAGTTTTAAGCCCCTATATTAATTCCCATTTGAAATCCCTATATAATATCAATTATTTATTCCTAAATGGTTTAGTTATTTTAAAACCCATTTGATTATTTTTTAAAATCGTATTTTAATCTACTTGTTCGAAAATAATTATAGGAAGTCGAAGTATATATTTTTCTGACCTTTATATATAGCCAAAAACTTTTGAGTATCAGCAAATCAACATGCTTATCAACAAATATAATATGAAAATAACTTAGAACTCAAGATAAATATTTAATAATGATAATTATACAAAAATCTAAAAGTTAACTAAAATTTGAAATCAATGGATTAAATCTTATTCCACTACCTCGATATCAAACACATGCTACCATTGAACAATAATTTATTTTATATATTTATTTTTCATCCTAAATTAGGTACATCGACCTAAGATAGAATTTAATAAAAATAAAATATTTACCTTTTCCCTCAATGAACAAAATAAAGTAGATGAGTTGTTGAGATGGATTGCTCAGGCCAATTGTTCCTATAAAATAAATTGTAGTTAGTCCAAATTATTAATTATTTCTCGATACCAACATACAATCATTCACTAATTTGTTACCCTTGATTGGCCATGTACAAGCAACAATCTTATTATAGGACGATTTTGAGAGGCTTGTAACCAAGGAAAGTCAAGGGTTCTCCTTGGTTTGAGCAAACACACCAAAATTGGGAGTTGTGAGCGTTGAAAAGATAGGAGGGATCAAGGTTTTAAATGTCGAGCCGTACCGGACGAAATCAGCGAAAAATTTTGTTCCGATATGGGACCGATATCGGAACTGTGCATGATTTCGGTAAAACACGCGCGATCGAAAACTTCGCGAAGGGCTTACCTGGAAGCAACGACGATGAGACAGAGGCGGCGACGAGCAGCCGTCGATGAGGCTACAAGTGATCGCGATCGCGATCCCCGCTTGGGAACGTGATTGCGCAGTGCGATCGGGAAGGCGATCGCGCTGCGCGATCGCGACCGCGCGGTCGAGAAATTTTCTAAAATTCATAAATATATAAATTATATTTAAAAGATATATTAATTAAAATTATATATAATATAAATTAATTAAACTGTAAATTTTAATTAATAAATTATTAATTAATTTATATAATTATATAAATTTATATTTTTATTATTTTTATTTAAAAAATAAAAGATATTTTAATTAAAATTCTAAATTCGAATTTATAATTTATGTAAAATTAAATCTTAAATTCTTTTTTAAAAATTAACTAATTTAAAAAAAAATCAAATAATTAATATTAATGTTTAAAAAAAAGAAAAAAATATCGAAATAGTATCGGCACAGACGATATGGTATCGAAACCGTATCATTCCGGTCACAGGCCGAAATCTCGATACGGGTCGAGATTTTAAACCTTGGGAGGGATGATTGCTATGGACACTGAAAAAATGGGAGAAATAAAGAGGAAGCGTTTTCTCGGTGAACAACAACACTGGCAGCAATGAATGGTAGCAACAACACACAACACGTTGCGATGTAGCAACAAAAGTAATTGCTGCTATGAACATATCAGGAGGAGATAGAGGAAGGGAAGAAGAGAATTGAGAGGGAAAGAGGATGTCAGCAAATGGAGTCACAATGATAATAGGAAAAAGAATGGTGTTGTTAGTGTGGTACCTGAAAGGAGTAAGAAGAGAGGAAGGAAAGGAAAAGTGGTAAGTTGGAAGTGGCTGGAAGAAGGCAACACTTGATGGAGATGTTGTTGCTGGTTGGAAGAAGAAGAATGGGGAGAAAAAGAGGAGGAAGAAGAGAGATGGGTTGAACGTGTGAAAGGGGGGGGGGGGGGGGGGTGGCATTTAGGAGAAGATGCCATGTGTGCATGTGAGAGGATCACAAGAGAGAGAAAGAGAGAAATTTATACCTAATTCCTAAAAAAAAATTCCTAGTTATCTTATATAAAATTATAGTTCAGTGATAAATTGGCCAACACAATTCTAAATCGGTTCGAACCCATGTAACCCTAATCACTTTCCTTACCTGACGGTTTCAATTTGAACCCAATTCAACTTCAACTTGATGCCTAATTATATTTTGACATTCGGTTCAATTTATTTTATCAATTAAAAATTAATGATTCTTTTTAGACGCAAAAATTAAGGATAAAAATTTCAGTTTTTAATGAGAAATCACAATTATTATGAACTTCCTCTAATTTCTCACAATTGTATGATAGAGTTGACAACAAAACATTTAGTGATAACAAATTGCAAGCAAGTTTAAGGGCTCACCATTTGCCCTATATACTGTTATTGCTAGGTTTACTTGCATTTCAAGCATGCACATGAAGAATAGAATGACATAGCAAGTTACATGATAATGTACTTGCCAATTCTAACACAGAAGGAAGACGTTTCCCTTCAGCGATCATTCCTTGACACATGCTTTAAAGAATGCACTCCCATCCTCATGTCTCCTAGCTTTTTGTTTCCATGTTTTAATCTTGAAAGGTTTTAAAAGGTTTTCAGATTGATTACCGTCCCTTGCTTCAAATTGAAAATATCCTATGGAATTCAAATTGATTACTCTCCCTTATTGTAATTGTAATTTTCATAAAAAAGAGAGCTATTTATTATATGGAAGACGTTCTATTTATATACAAAGTTAGAGCCTATTCAACGGAATAAATCAAATCCTGTCCTAAGAATAAATCAAACTCTATCCTAGAAAATAATTATCCCTAACCATATTTAGAATATTCTAACACTCCCCCTCAAGCTGAAGAATATAAATTATATGCACCTAGCTTGTTACATATGTAGTCAATTCGGGGACCTCTCAGTGACTTAGTAAGTATATCTGCTAGCTGATCATGTGAGTTAACAAAACTAGTAGATATTTCTCTAGATATGACTTTCTCTTTGACAAAGTGACAGTCGACTTCAATATGTTTTGTACTTTCGTGAAAAACTGGATTTGAGGCGATATGCATGGCGGCCTGGTTATCACATATAAGTGATATTTGTGTAACATCTCTAAACCTTAACTCCTGAAGCAACTGTTTGAGCCATATAAGCTCTTGACTGGCTATGACCATAGCTCGATACTCTGCTTCTGCACTAGATCTTGCCACAACATTCTGCTTTTTCCTTTTCCAAGAAACAAGGTTATCTTCGATAAATATATAAAAAACCAGAAGTAGATCTCTTATCAATGGGAGATCCTACCCAGTCTGCATCAGAATACCCTATGACTCGAGTATGTCCTTTGTCTTCGTACAAAAGACCCTTTCTTGGAGCGCCTCTGATATATCGAACAATGCGAATCACAGTATCCCAATATTCTTTACATAGAGAGTTGGGAAACTGACTTACTACACTTACTGCAAATGAGATATCTGGACGAGTAACAGTAAGGTAGCTTAGTCTCCCTACTAATCGACTGTATCGTTCAGGATCTGGTAGAAGCTCCTCCTGATTTAGCAGGAGCTTGACATTAGAATCCATAGAGTTGTCAACTGTCTTTGAGTTTAATATTCCTGTTTCTTCTAGAATATCCATTACATACTTCCTTTGGGATATAATGATCCCATTTTTGGACTGTGCTCCTTTTATCCCCAAGAAATACTTAAGTCTGCCGAGATCCTTTGTCTGGAAATATTTGAAAAGATGTTTCACCTGTGAGATCCCGAGATGATCACTACCGATGAATGATGTCAATGCTCATAAACCACTAGGTAGATCTGACCGATGAGTGGCGATAAAACAAAATGGTCGACCTCGCTCTGAGTCAGTCGAATCAATTGAATTACAATCTTGAATCTACCGAACTACGCTGCTCTGGGTTGAGACCGTATAAAGATTTTCATAAGCGCGACAAGACCGGAAGACTCTACGAGCAACAAAACACGGAGGTTGCTCGTGTAGACTTCTTCGAGCGGTCACTGTAAGAACGATTCTTGATGTCCAGTGATAAAGAGGCCGGGTCGAATCGCGCGTGAATAAGTGTATAGAGGATATCTTGGCAACAGGAGAAAAGGTGTCTCCATAATCCAATCCGAAGATCTGAGTATAACCTTTAGCAACGAGATGAGCCTTAAGCCGATCAACCGTTCCGTCTGGACCAACCTTCACCGTATATAGCCATCGACAACCAACAACTGACTTTCCTGGTGGTAGAGGAACGAGGTCCCGAGTCCCACAGCTCCGTAAGACACTTATTTCGTCGGCGATAGCTTTGTCATCCCCTGGATGGGCGAATGCATCTCTGCGATCGAGAGAAATGCATAACAAGGAGGAAAGACAAGAATAATAGGAAGGAGAAAGGCGATGGTAACTTAAAGAAACATAATGAGGAGAAGGATTACGAGTGGAATGTATACCTTTCTGAAGTGCAATAGGAATATCAGATTTAGAAGATTGAACTAGAGGAAGGAGCGGAGGACCTGGCTCCAGAGAAGATTCCATGGCAGAGTCAGTGTTGGGCAGCAGCAAAGCAGGATGAGGACGACGCTGATAAACCTGCAACGGAGGAGGAATTGGGACTGAGGGTGATAGAGAATCCTCCGAAGGATAAAAGACTGGTATAGGTATAGAAGGATGAAACTCAGACGATGACTCTGAAGACCCAAAGAAAGGAACCGAATCAAAGAACGTGACATCAGCAGAGATGAAATACCGACGGAGAGTAGGAGAATAACACTTGTACCCTTTTTGAGACCGTGGGTATCTAAGAAAAACACATTTATGCGACCGAGAAGAGAGTTTATCAATGCTAGGATCAAGAGCATGAGCAAAACATGTAGAACCAAAGACCCTAGGTGGTAAAGGGTGAATAGACTGATTCGGATAAAGTACATGATGAGGTATTTGACCCTGTAAAATAGATGAAGGCATGCGATTGATGAGATAACATGCAGTAAGTACGGCGTCACTCAAAAAATGAAGCGGAACGTTAGAGTGAAGGAGAAGAGTCTGGGTGGTCTCGAGAAGATGACGATTCTTGCATTCTGCAACTCCATTCTGTTGGGGGTATGAGGACATGATGTCCGATGTAACACGCCGTGAGATGCCAAGAAGGTCCGAAACGGAGTAGATAGATATTCACGTGCATTATCACTTTGCAAGGATCGAATAGGGATACCAAATTGCGTTTTGACTTCATTAAAAAAAGATTGGAAAATAGAAAACAATTCCGAACGATCTTTCATCAGATATAACCAAGTACAACGGGAAAAATCATCTATAAAAGTAACAAAATATCTTGACCCCAATATAGAAGAAACACGACTCGGACACCAAACATCGGAATGAACCAAAGCAAAGGGGGACGTAACCCAACTTATAATGCGAGGAGAAAACGAACTACGAACATGCTTGCCTAATTGACACGACTCACAAGACAAAGGCTCTAAGTAAGAAAAACTAGGATGTAATTGTTTTAACTTATCAAGACCAGGATGTCCCAACTGAGCATGAATAACAAGTGGAGATGCCGCTGTCGCATCAACAAGAGAGTTTTGTTGAAGTCGATATAGGCTATGAGACTCACATCCGAAGCCAATCATCCTCCCCGTACTCCAGTCCTGTAATGAAACAGAAGACTTAGTAAACGAGATGACACAATCAAGAGACCGAGTAAGTTGACTTATTGATAACAAATTAAAGGGAGCTCCGGGAACATAAAGAACATTATGAATGGGAAGAGATGGGGAAGAATGAACAATACCAACACCTTGGGACTGAGTTTGAGGACCATTTGCCATGGTGACACAGGGTAAATAACCGGAAGTAGATAGTGAAGAAAATAGAGATCTATTATTCGTAATATGATTGGTGGCCCAAAGTCAAGTACCTATGGACCCGAAGAGCGAGATATGCTAGCAAAGGAATTACCAGCTTGGGTAACGGCAGCAGAGGAATTAGAATCCCGTCGATCCTCATACTATTTCAGAAAGTCATCGTAGGAAGGCGGTGGAGTTGGATCCGGTGTTGACTGTGAAGTGGAAGCTGAAGAAGTGACAGAACTCTGAGCGATTTGAGTAGCACAAGGAGGTCGATCATGGAGAGTCCAACATTTATCAATCGTGTGTCCTGGTCGGTGACAATGTTCATACCAAGGACGTCCTTTGCCACCCTTACGAGGTGGAGGTCTGTTGTTATTTCGAGAGACCAAAGCTGAAGAGTCAACAGGAACAGAAGATGACAATGTCAAGACTTTGGCAGGGACATGGAGGAGAGTCGCCCAGGTAGAGTCCATGGTAGCCTCTATGGGGCTGCCCAGGATCTGATCACGAATATGAGAGTAATTTGTTGACAGACCATATATGGCCAGAGACATAAAAAATTTCTTTCGATTTTCAAGCTCTGCAACAGGAGTGGCCTCAGGTGGGAGCAGGTCATTGAACTCATATAGAAGGCTAGAGACTGATCCCAGATAAGTTGACATAGAATCCTTGATCTGATGGGCATTAAGGATGTTCATGAGGTCTTCACAAACTTGATAGAGTCGCCGAGAAGTGTTCGTAAAAAGTTGTTGAGCCTGTGTCCAACATCCTTGCAGGTCTTATGAGTGCGGAAGACATCCCTAAGAGATGGATGGATGGTGGCTCGGATAATGCAACACAACTGAGCATCAATCTTTTTCCATAAATGACGATCAACGACTTGAATATCCTCTTCGGTTTGGGTGAGATATGCTTCATACCCCTGTCCAACAAGCCAAAGCTCAATGTAAGAGATCCAAGAGCTCAGACGAGAGCGGTGCCGTGACGTGGCTGGTAAAGATTGGAAAATCCGACTTTGAAGTGCTGGAGGTATCCATGACGAATGAAGCAGTCTTGTCCAGTTGCGAGCTGCGGCCGATGCTGAGCGGCGGCTTGTAGAGAAGAGGAGACTGCGTGTGGAAGCGGTGATCGATGGTGTGCCGATGAAGGTGGCTGCGGCGAAGGATCTGGCGCCGCAATCTGCGAGAACCCCTCCCGGTGTTGAGCTCGCCTCTGGCGAAGGATCTGCGGGAGGCGGGCTGCGTCGGCCATGTGCGTCTTTGCGGCCCAAGCGAACCCGTCGGATCGCCTTCTAATCCAACACGCAGCGTGGGCGTGTGAGTCACGCCGCGAGATTGTGGCGTTGAGGGGCGGCAGGGAGGTCGGAGGTGGGGAAGAAAGAGGGTTATCGAACCCGCTTTCGAATTCAGCCTTCGATTCGTCGGGGAATTGGTAGCCAGAGCAGGAGATTGTGCGCCCGTGCGTGAGATTCGTCAGAGCTAGGGTTTACTGAGCGGAAGGGGTGGTGCTCCCGGTCATCTTTAAGCGCTGATCAGCCCGCTTGTCGTGCAGTTTCGGCGATCCCACGAGC
Organism: Wurfbainia villosa; assembly: GCA_025175895.1. NCBI lineage: Eukaryota > Viridiplantae > Streptophyta > Magnoliopsida > Zingiberales > Zingiberaceae > Wurfbainia > Wurfbainia villosa. The sequence continues at coordinate 102,003,909 of CM045987.1, forward strand.
AGCGAGGCGCAGCGGAATCCTGCGGAGAAGAAGCTTGCAGCCGAGAAACCGGCGGAAGAGAAGAAAGGGGGGCGACAGCTCACGCGGCGTGCGATCTCTGCAAAGTGAGGCGGATGTGCTGGAGGAAGGCGGCTGCGAAGTTGGCGCTCGCAAGGAATCGCGCTAGGAAGAAAGAAATCACGATGGGATGCGGCACAGAACCGTAATAGCTCTGATACCATGTAATTTTCATAAAAAAGAGAGCTACTTGTTACATAGAAGACGCCCTATTTATATACAAAGTTAGGGCCTATTCAACGGAATAAATCAAACCCTATCCTAAGAATAAATCAAACTCTATCCTAGGAAATAATTATCCCTAACCATATTTAGAATATTCTAACAGTAATGTTGTAAGAATCTAAAGGATTTTCTAATTGATTACTAACCCTGGCCTTCTTTTATATGTTTTTGATTAGGGCTCTCATTAGCAACTTAATCCCTCTGATATATGGCACTTAAGCATTGATGTTACCCAGAAACATATGCTTAACCCTCAAACTCATAATATCTGGGAGGTGAAATGTAAACATATAGTTTATTCATGTCTTACTTCAGTATCCATTTTTGCCTGACAAGCTATGGAGGCTGAAGATTTCCTTTGTACAATATTCATTCAACAGATTAAGCTCAAATATTTTAGTGTTAGATTCATGAGTTGATTTGATGGAATTAAAAAATTTATAATCACACTATTTTATCTTCTATAATGGAAGATTAGTTAGATCGAACGGGTTTTTTGCCATTGGCTATATAAACAACATGATCTTGTTAGGTAAATTAGAGAAATTTATGGAGGCTAAATTTTATAAGAGAGCAGCAATATATTAATTGTACAATAAACATAAAAGAGCATATTTAAACTTTTGTCATTTCTGGTGTTTTAAACTCACTGATTATCCATAGGATTTTGTAAACTTGGATGAGTGTTTACATGTGATTGTCATATTAAACTAAAATTTTACACATAGTTTGAATATATTCACTCGAGAACATCCAATACACCTGATCCTACCTAGCCAATGAATGATTTTCCACAAGTTGCATATATGTATATACTTAATATTCATGCGATTTGCTTTCTTTTCATAGAGTAAGAATAATTTACTATTCTAACCTAACTCGTTAATAATACAAGATATGATGATGGTTTCAGGGAAAGCGAAGGTGTTTTTAGATATGGCAACTACAAAAGGGAGGCTGAAGATATAAGATCTGTAATCTTGTATTTTTTGGAGTTGAACTATGAAATAAGTGCTATTATTGGACATAGTAAAGGTAATTGCTCTTGTCAGTCATGTGCACTCGACCATACTTCTTGGTTTATTAACCTCCACACAAGAAACATATTTTTCTATGCCAAATTGTGGTACATAAATGACAATTTTCTCTTATTACTGAAAGGAAATCATTTAGTTTCATTTGCATTGCTTTTGTTATCTGAAAAAAAAAACAATTGACCATTTAAAAACTATGTTAGACTTGTTTGAGTATTTGAAATGTGTATGTATATAGGTGTCTAACTCATCACATATCAAGTGAGAACAGGAGTTCAAGAGGATCTAGATGTTATACCTGACATACACTTACTAGGGTCATGGTGTGTCAGGCCAGCATGAGTAGGGGGGTTGATCATAGAAACTAGGTAATGAAGGTGAAAATTGTCTATCATAGGATAGATTATGCATTCAACTCTTCCTATTGATCTCAGCATACACTTGATTTTCTTTTAGTGTATGGTTGAAGCACAAACCAACTATATTGAATAGGACTTCAATTTTCAATAACTTGAAAAGTCTTATAAGTGTTTAAACTCAACATCCCTTTGCATTTGTTCACCATCATTTCAGAAAATTACTTCAAAATTCCTATAATATCCTACTATGCAACTCTTTATTGATGAAATGGTCCTTCCAGGGGGTAATGCAGTGCTCTTATATGCTTCTGTGTTCCATGATGTCCATATAGTCATCAATATTTCTGGTCGTTTTGCTTTAGAAAGAGGAATTGAAGGACGCCTCGGCAAAGATTTTATGCAAAGAATTGAGAAAGATGGCTTTATTGATGTGAAGGATAAGACAGGTATGCAAATTACATCAGACTGAAGCCTTATGTCTTCCATAAACTCGTTTTTGTTTGTTCTACTTGCAATATAACAATTTTTGTGCAATTTTTTTTCTGACTAGAGATTTTGGGAAGAAAATAAGAGTGTATCTCTTTATATTATACAAGCTCTATGGATAGTTTATGTTTTTCTATGTAAGAGGCAACAATTAAAAAATTGTTCAAGGAAATTTAATCATCATGATCATGGAAATGTATATGTGGAGTTATTAGATGGAAGAAAATAAAAAAAATTGTATATGAGAGCAATTAAGTATTGCTCTAATAGATGATAAAATGAGAGAAAATAATTTTAATAATATTAACATGTTTAAAGGCGACCAATAAATTATATAATTAGAAAACTTAAATTAATTAGAGAAGAAAATTATAAAGAGTAAAGGGAGAAAAAATTTAGTTGATTTAATAAAAATTAATTTAATTGATTTGATATAGTCTTAAAGTTATGGCCAAGCTGAAACAATTGAGACGAACATAACTTGAACTTATGATGTTGATGATGCAAGAGGTTATTTTCATGTAGGTTTCGTGTAAATTGTGTTCTTGAGTTGAATTCATTAGTGTGTTGTTCCATTGTAAATAATTTATGATACAATTTAAACCTAGCCTCAGTTAGATTAGACAATCCTTTGCTCCGTTTTGGTTGGAGACCCATGCATTGGTCCTTTGGATTTAGACATTCATCAAGTAATTCTTATGGTAAATTGACTACTTTTCCTCAACTTAAATAATTAATGATGACTTATTTAGTGAGTGAAAAAATGAGAAGTCTCATTTTCTTCGAATATAGTTGTCAAAAGTGGTCAATAGCAATACAGAATGCTCAAGTTGGAATAGTATTGGCAAAGGAGAATCCAACCTTTTCTAAGAAATTGATCATCTCATTTAAATGGTTAAATGAATTTTTAAGCTTAAAGAAAGTAGATATTTAAAGAAATAAATGAATTAACTCCTCTAGAAAATATATTAAATTGATTGAAATTTCACCAAATCACGAATGGAAAAGATGACATTGTGCAGCCCGGTGCACGAAGCTCCCGCCATACGGGGTTCCAGGGAAGGATCCATTGTACACAACCTTACCATTGTGGAAAAGATGGCATTGCTTGAAATTTTAATAAATCAAATTGTCTTTGTCAAAATCAATATAGTGGAGTTTTTACCATTCTTAGCTTTAATACTAGGGAATGAATATGGGAGAGGGAGATGATCATTATTGTTCTCATGAATTTTTTAAAAGTGCATCTCCCATTGCCAAAGACTTTTGCAAGTAAACTAAATAATCTTATTGTATGTGTTTCATAGAACGTTGGTCGGGAATTACAATACCTCTTTTACTTAATAGGTCTCAAAATGATGTTCGCTAATAAACTTAGCGTTATGGAATATGAATCAAAATATATCTAGCGAACATTATATTGATATTAATGTTACTTAATTACTTTATATTAACAAAATCAATAATATTTATTACTATAATATTAATGTGTTTTATATTAATAAAATATGATTTATTATCTATTAGCAATTACAATATATACATTTAGTTTAATAATATTGATTTGATATTTTGAAAAATTTATTTTATAAAATAATAACATTCAACATGATATTGTTAACCTAATAATTACAATAAAATGAAATCCATAATAGTATGACTAATATAATTAATTAAATCAAGGTTTAAAATTTTGAGCTATGGTAGAGTTTCAGTTTATGACTAAAACGACAGTTTCGGTATCATATCAGACTGTATCGATAAGGCTTCCATACTTTTTAAATGTAAAATATATTAATTAAAATATATTTTTATTAATATTTGATTGCTATAGATGTTTTTTTCTAATGCGCCCCCCCTCTCTCATCCTTAAATAGGTTTTTCCTTAGTTTATATAACAATAGTTACTCTCTATTGTTTATTTTGTAAATGGATGGAGGGAAAGAAACCGATGAGAAACCAATGAAAGAGAGAGAAATTAACTATCCTACACCCTAAAAAGATGAAAATAGAGGAAAATGAAGAAAAGAAAGAAAAAGAAATAGATTGCTTGTCAGGCCACCATGAGGTTGTGGAGGCCTCCGTGAGGCTATTGTGAGGTTGTGATGACCTTGCGACCACATGGAGGTCGCCGCAAGACCATTACAAGGTCATAATGGCCTCAGACCATGCGAGTGTTATTGCGAGCCTACCACATGATCGCAACAATCTCGTGATCTCGCAGAGACCTCTGCAAGGCTATTGCTGCTTCGCAGCTCCGTTTATTGTTGTTGCCGAAATGATTTCGGTGTCGGTTAGCAGACAAAACGATAAATTTTGCTTATATCAATTGACATGGTTTAATTTCATGATCATTGAATTAAATATTATTCTATGTCTAATAATTAATTAAGTACTGTTCTTTGATTATAGTGTTATTATAATATTTCACAAGTCATAAAATATCCTTATTATGAAAGAATATCATTTTTTAATATTAAATTATTCATTTTATTTTTTTTAATTTTCTCTAATAGTTTTCTCCGATTCTTAGATTTTGTTATTTTAACAACCATGATTTGGAATCGTATTTTAAGTGTGCTTGATGATACAGTTGAACTATCATAGTAAATTATTGGAATTAGATACAGATTTGTAGCACGAGTAATCTCTTGTACAACTCCTATCAATTATATCAATCAATCATATAGATACTTGACACATGTTGATAGTTAAATGAATAAAAATATTTTTTGTACTTGTTTCTCTAAAATTTGATCTATAATCTTACCAACACGGGGATGATGCGTTGGTAAGGTCGTGTGGTAGCTTGCGGATAAGGCATGGGTCGAATCTCGGAGGGAGGTCTAAAACCCTCCCTCGGGCTCAGAATGACCTTCCACGGCCTTGCTAATCAAGTCAAGGTCCAAAGGACCCCCCGTGATTTACCTCCCTCACAATGGTCTTGGGACGGGCCGGTGGGGGCCGCTAGATTGGCGGTTCCAACCTTTTGCGGTTGCGGAAAAGCGACCAAGCTTAGTGGAAGAAAATTATAACAGTAAAATTTATATAAATTCATACACATTAAATAAGAATGAGTAAAAAAAATAATTTATATTTCAACTATTTGATTGATATATTTTATTAAAAGTGGAAAATCTAAATTAAATTAGAGAAAACAATTTATCATGTCACACTTTAACATATGACAAACCATGTCAAATAAAATAAGTGAGACTATTAATGGGCTAAAGTTCATCTAAATTTATCTTGTTTCCATAGTTTGAAATCTCATACCATTACGTGCAATATGGTCGAGAAGTATTGTTTTGAAAAGTTACTAAAACTAGATAATACTTGGCACAAGTAATCTATCATGGGTCATTGTGATGTCAATATGTATTGATCATCCTAATATTTGATACCTTTAGGCATGCCACAATACATTTGATAAATTGAAATAATATTTGTTATTTTTAGCTTGTTCATATAACGTAATGTTAAAATTGTGCGAACTTAGATATATAGTTAGTGCTTGCTTTTTTTTCATCTCCTCCCCCCTCAAACTCGCCATCAACAATATATTTCGAAATATTGGTACATTATCAAAATGATATTGTTCTAGTTAAATACTGAAACTTTAATATTGTTTGACATTTTGAACCTTGCTTAACACATTTTAATTTGTGTTGAAAAAATGCTAAGGGTTGGCACAAAATAGTGCCAAAATCATAGTGTTATGGTCGCATGCCAAAATCATAGCATGAAACTATACCTCAAACTTAGTATTCAATCCACAACACTCGTTTTAATATTAGGAAGGATATTTATATTATTTTATAAATAATTATTTTTGAAATTTAAATTCAAATGATTTTTTTAATTACTATAAACTTAAATTTAGAAGAAGCTAGGTGGTTGATGATTATAGGATTAAAATTTATTTGTAATAAGGTACTTTTAAAATTTAAAGGAAATTTTACAAAACGGTAATTAGATTTATTATGTTATATGGAGTTAAATGTTGGATTATAAATCAAGCATATGAGTAGAAGATAAGAGTTGTAGAGATGATAATGATAAAGTGGACGAGGATGGACAAGATTAGAAATGAGAACATTAAAAAAAAGTGAGGATTGCTCTTATTGAAGGAAAACTCTGAAAGATATATTTAAAATAGTATGAATATGTATTTAAGGGACGAATAAATATCCTAATTAGATGATGTAGGACCATAACAAATATGCTCATTAATTGAGGAAGAGAGACTAAACAAAACCTGGTTAACAATGATACAATAGGATAACATTCATTTATATAGATAATGATATAGTAAGACATTGAGCCTAATGACGTAGGAGGATTTGTAAAGCCAACTTCACTTTTGGAATAAATACTTGGTTGTTATTGTTGTTGTTGTGTGCTTAGAAGCATATTGATGTGTGCCTAATGCTATATGAGCTTATAATGAAATTGTACTATTTTAGTCGGTAGTGGCAAAATCTAAGACTTGCAAGGTGTTGGGGGTTCAATCCTATCTTGGTCTTTTGTTGCCTTCGATTAATTCAACTTATCCGAGTAAAGTAATTTTTATTATGTTATTATTGTGTAATAATTATATATTAATGTGTTGATTTTTTATCGCTTTATATTTTTTTATTGCTAATATAATTTATACATTTATTCAAAAAATTTTATTTTTTATTTTTTATTTGTGTCGTGACCGTTCCGTAAAATGGTATTGAAATTGAAATGGTAGAGTCCGCGACGACCATCACAATCGTTCTTGCGAACCTTGATATGAACAAAAAGATAAAATGCATGTGAATGTTAAAGTTTTACATACAATATGCTAATAAAATGCGATACATATATGGTAAATAAAATCTAAAACATTTGCATAATTCAAACACATCATCGACTTAATGGAGTTAAAAATGGAAAGATCAATGACACGATGCGAATAAGATTTGAAGATCAATATGAGCAATAAGCAATCGATAGCAAATGGTAGGATTCAATGTGAATGCTATAAAAGGGGCTGAGGGGCTATGAGAAGGACCATCCAACAAGTGAAAAACATGTCTATATTTTGTCTCCTCTAAGCTTTCATCATTTCTATATTGTTTAAATTGCTGATTATTTAAGAGGTTTTCTACCTTCGATGGAGAAAAATAGTGAACATCGTGTGCATAAGCTGTGAACGTAGTAGCCTAGGGGTTGTGAATTACGAAAATTGAAGGTGTCATTCTAGTATGTTTTTTCATTGTGTTCTTTATTTCTGTTGCATATTATATTTTGTAGAACACTAACAATGCAGACAAGTTTTGATAGTCACCCTCCTCTACCACATCGACATCCTGATCCAACAGTACTTGGGTAATTCAGTTACAATTCTAATTATATGTTTAGAACAAGAAATGGATTCCTATTATGAAATGAAACTATCAGGATCAAAGTTTTAGATATAGAGTTGTTACAAATTTGTAGTGACTATGAAGCATGAAATTAAAAAAATTTGCAATGAATGCAAGATTTTTTCGAATTGTTAAAAATTATTTGACTTAGAAGAAGTCAAAAGCATCATCAATTAACATCCTTAACAATGGAAGGCTTTTACCGCTTAATTTAGAATTGCTCTAGAATTTGAAAGCAAATAATGTCCCAGTTTACAAAAGACTAGGGAATGTTCCACTTGTTGCTTATTCCAATGTTCTACTTGAAAAAGTTGAGTAGATTATAAGTGCAAATCTGTATGAATTAATAAAAGTATACATTTGACAAATAACTAAAGAGAAACAAAATTAAAATTTAATTTGTGGCAAGCACTTTCTTATGTATCAAATTGATCAATAACTACAATGAGAAAAACAAACATATATTAACAATCTAATTAATTATTCTGTAATAATTGACAATATTAAAATAGTTAATTAAAAGTTATAACTTATAATTTATTAAATCATGTTATTATTAATAGTTCAATTAAATAAATATCAAAATGTAGTAGGATGACATGATAGGTTATTAGAATTGTGTCTTTCTGGTTAAAGATTGAAACTCTAATATGACTCAAGATATCTCCCTTTTATCATAACAAATTCATCACTTATATGTGTATCAATTATGCCCCGAATTGTTACCAAAACCATCAAATCTATAACAAAAAATTCATATCAATAAAATTAAGCTAGTTGAATTAATTTTTTAAATCAAAATCCACAAAAATATTATTTGTACTTCATGCCACACAAAGAGCAACTTAGTATTCACTTTATAAAACAATTTCAAATGCTAATGTTCTAAATTAAGTTGTATAATTTCATGATGTTGTTGACACCCTTTGTCTATAAATATTTCATTATGAAGGATCAAAGAGGGAAGACTCGATGGGAAGGGTGAATAACTTTTTCTTGATCTTATACAAATATTTAGTTTGCAACATGCACAAATATATGGAAAGTTAAGGCGAAGCACACGAAATGAAACAATGTAATAGTAAAAGAAATAAAGAAGATAATGATACAACTCAATCATTTACGTGATTCGGTAACCTTTGAGCTCTTACTCCACGACTTATGATCTTTCGATAAGTCACTTTTCAAATGTCATTAATTTTCTCCTTTTTTGAAAGCTTTTAGATGTTGTAAAACCTTTTACAAGGCCTTTGATACAAAAGAGTAAAAGAAAATTTCAAAAGTAGATAAGAGAGCATGAGAGGAAAGAGTTTGATAGAATAACTTTGTTGTAGATTGATGTAATTTCATAGCCAACATGCTCTATATTTATAGTCAACAACCAAGTTTCCAAAGCCTCTAGAATCATCTATACTAAATCAGTCGATTGGTTGCTGATGCACATCCACTTTACTCGTCACTTTCGTTGACTGCTATCTACTGTAGCTTCTGAAATAACCATTAGAACAAATAATCGCTCCATTACAATCATTTAACTGCTCCAACAATTGAATTAAGAAACCATGAGTCAACTCTTCGACAATTAACTGTTTCATTGCAACAACTAATAATATTTCTAGTTAACTCGAGAACAATGAATTGATTGTTAAACAAAGATGGTCAAAATTGTAACCTTCTGTTCCTTAAGTTAAGCTGACTCCTTAGTTGATTACACGGTTGACTGACATATAGTACCAGTGGACTAACACATAAGTAAACTGAAGGCTTTCTGTTCTTGGGTTTGTCTACTCAGTGAACTTGAATATTAGTCAACTAGTAATCACTTATTAGTCAACTGATATTTGATATATCCACTTCTAAGGCTTTAGTCCAAGCCTAATCTAGCCCTTGATTTGCCAAGTTTACATGTGCATTCACATTCATTATTGCACAATTGAAATCTGCCAAGTCATTGGAGAATACTCTTCTTCGTACCTTTGTTGAGGTATTCCTCCTTTTGCTAAGCATTTAATCAATCTTGATGTTCGGTTTTGTAAAGCACATAATTAAGCTTGACCTGCCAAGACTTCTTCTTAACTAGCATTTAACCATTCTTCATATGCTAAGACATCACTGTATGAACTACTCGAGCATATATTTGTTACAAGTCATCAAATACTGATCTAACCTTTGCCATACATCAAAATTAATTGTTCCAACACATTCATATTAGGAACTTCAATGTCATTAATTTTACAATAAAAAGAAAAAGAATGGCTTCATTCAATCAAGATTCACTTCGTAAAGCTTGCCTAATTCCTTCATTAGATATGCAATATAATTACAAAATCAAATGTTTTCATCAAGGTTTAAAATCTCGATTCGCGATCGGAACGATACGATTTCGATATCGTAGTGTTGTACCAATAAATTTTGGTAATTTTTAAATATAAAATACATAAATTAAAAATGAAAATTTTAACTTAAATATTAAAAAGGAAAAATACCAAAAAAATTATTTATAATAGTAAAATTAATTTTGATTAAATAGGATTAAAAAAACAAAATAAATTTTAATAATAATAAAGTTATTATTCATAATATATAAATTAATTTAGGTATAAATGATGATATAGTAGGGGATATAGTCTAATGACATAGAAGGATTCATATAGCCGATCCCACCTAGTGGGATAAGGCTTGGTTGTTGTTGTTGGTGTTGTATAATTGTAACACCCCCCCTAGTCTTTCCACTCTCTACCAGGGGAGATGTCACTACTTTACTATTGTCTTTACTTTTAATTCATGCAATATACTAATGCAATATGCTAACAACTAAAATAATCATAAGGACCTTTACATCACTTAGACAATATCAAACATGACATAAGAAACTAAAAATCTGATTTAGACATCTTCACTTAGGATCTTTTACTTCCACTGTTCCGTCGCCACACACACCCAGCACTTCATCCGCCATGCCACCTTACTGAAGCTTTTCTTTACCTTTATCTGCAGTATAAGAAAATGCAAACTATAAGCAATAACGCTTAGTAAGTACTTTCTATGCTTACAAAAACATGCACTGTATGAAATCATGCAACTAGTTCTCTTACCCTTGATACATTGATACACATGCAAGCACAACTGGAAATTATAATTTTGAATACATATCTCTTGTATAAACTATGCTCTTAAGTATTTTAAAACTTATAAACAGTGTATCTGAACTGAAATGATTAACTTTGAAAACTTATACTTATACTTATACTGATACTTTAAAATAATAATCATCCTGGATATGGGCGGCGTAGTACCCAATCGCATTCCTAATAGTAGGGTGGGTGCCACCAAGAACCTACTAGGGTAGCTGGCCCGAGGGCTTCGGCCAGTAGCTTGATGCCCGTCGCCTGTCAAAAGTAAAATACTTCCTTTATACTTGTATTCTTATACATCGAAGGAAATGCTCTTAATCCCTTAAATCACGAATGGGAGCACCGTAAAGATCATTATGCTCTTGACCCCCAGCGAAATGGGAAGCATCGAAGATCGTTGTGCTCTTAATCCCCAATTCGAGCAGGAGCATTTTCTTTATAAAGGAAATATTTTTACATCTTACTCTATATAAATGCGTATAATTGTAGCTCTGACTTATCCACATACATGATCATAAATCGTATTCTTATCATGGATCTAAACATGATCTTTGAATTACCCATAACATAACGGTAAAATCACGTATCGAAAACACCATGCATAACTGGAAATAACATGTACATAAAAATATATCAATGATATACGATAACTACTTATACTGCAGGTGAGCAATACTTACCTCCTATGCTTTTTCACCAATTTATACCATTAGATTTCGTAAAGAGAAGACCTCCTACGTGTTCCTTTGCTTTAGCGTGATCCTCTACCAAGTCCTTGAGGAGATCCTTCTTGAAAATCCCCTCTTGAATTATCCCACGATGAAGAAATTATAGAGGCTTTTTTTTCGCTCTCTTATTTTCCTCGATGGAGAAAGCGGAAGGGAAAGCTTCTTCCGTTTTTTTTTGATTATGTGGCGGGAGGAAACGAGAGGGAGAGAGAGAAGAGAGGTGAGGTGATCGGCGTTGGAAGAGAAGAGGGAGAGAGGGGTTGGCTGTAAAATACCGGAATAATAAAAAAAAAAAAAAAAATATATATATATATATATATATTCCTCGATAATTGATAAAATATCTTGTGGAATTTTTTCAGAAATTTTTAGAAATTTTTCTGGATTAAACGGAGGTCTTATGGACATTTTATGGGGATAAAGCGAACAGACTTTTGTAAAGTCTGTTTAGACAATTTCCTAATATATTAAATGGTTTAATTAATTAGACCAATTATTTCTATTCTTGTTTTTATTATTATTATTATTATATTCCTATTTTTATTATTTCTATTCTTATTCTTATTTCTATTTTCCTCTAATAAAATATAGGAATTAAAATTTGGGATATTCTGATCCTTGTATCTTATAAAAGTTTAGTCCTCGAAACTTAGACAACTTCGGGGTACTTTTGCTTCGTATATCTCGCGTTCCCGGGTTGCTTTTGACCCTTTGACTTTTTAATAAGACTTTTACTAGCGGTATTTCTTTATTTCTTAGTTTCTGATTGCTCGATTTATTATCTGAATATGTCGACTTTCATAACTTAGATCTCTGAATTTATGTCGTCTGTGGCTCGACCACTTGGTGTAGACGTCGTCTTAAGCATCGAAACATGAAATATATTGTGGATAGGTGACATTTCTGTGGTAGCTCTGGCTCATAAGCTACCTTACCAACTCTCTTGGTGATCGGTAGGGGCACATATATGGACTTAACTTGCCTTTCTTCCCAAATCTCATTACCCCTTTCATAGGAGCTACATTAATGAACTCTGAATCTCCGACTTGTAACTCTATGGGTTTGCGTCGGACATCGACGTAACTCTTCTGCAGACTCTTGGCAGTCTATCTTTTGGCTTATGTTATTTATAGCTTTGGTGTCGTCATCATAAAATTAGTCTTGAGTCCCATTTCTTTCTTCTCGCCACCCTCATACAGCGGATAGCGTCTGCGTCTCCTTCCATCTGAGGCCATAAGGTGTTATTCCAATTGTGGTTTGATAACTATTATTATAAAACTCTACGCAAACACAAATATTTGCACGACTTCCTTTAAAATCTAAGGCCTGAGCTCGACGGCGTGTCCTCCAATCGATTCACACTTTCTGTTTGCCCGTACATGCGAGGAAGAAATGCGATCTTGAATCGTAACTTGTGCGAGGCTTTACGAACACACTCCCGGAAGTGAAGTGAAGCGTATCTCTATCTGAGATAATGGTCTTAGGTACTCCACTTAATCACTTCGACGTATAAGGGGCTAAGCTGCTCCATGGAGTATGATATTACGATAGGCGTAAGTGGCGGACTTTGTTAATCTATCGACAACTATCGAAATAGAATCGTAGCCATTGGTTGTTTTGCGATCCTACTCTTATGAAATCCATGACTAGTTTCTCCCACTTCCGTTCTGGAATCGGTGTTCGGCTTTCGCTCTCGGCGTATCGAATGCTTAACATACTTAGCCACGTCCTCTTCTTGTACAAGCCACGAATTTCTCTTTCGTATCTTGATACATCTTGGTGGATCTAGGATCATCGAATATGGGGTCCATGACAGCTTCTTACAGGATATTCTTTCTTAAGTGCAGGTGCGTTGGGGATAAATAGGCGTTCACCCAAATATAATACCATTTATCGAGACACGGAATCCTTCATCCTTCCCTTCTTGGATCTCTTGCTTGATCTTTTGGATACTAGGATCTTTGTCTGTCTCGCTAATATATCCTCAAAAGCGATTAGGTATTATGGTCAAGGCGGAGAGCTGTCCAAAAATGATCTCAACTCCAAAATTCATTATCTCTTTCTCTAGTGGTTGGGATAGTGTTGCTAGGGACATCAAAGTGGCGCATGATTTTCTATTCAGCGCGTCTGCTACTTTGTTTGCCTTTCCAGGATGGTAGTAGATTTCACAGTCATAATCCTTTACTAGCTCAAGCCGTCATGTCACGTATTGATCCTTACGAGTGAAGAAATACTTGGACTACGGTGATCATGTAAATCTTGCGTTGGACTCCGTATAAGTAATGTCTCGAACTTTCGAAGCGAGACCACTTCTTTCTTAACTTCGAGGTGCGAATGGGGTATGTTAGAATATTGTAGATATAATTAGGGATAATTGTTATCCCTAAATATCATTAGGAATAATTATTACTTAGGATAAAATTTTGATTTATTCCTAGGATAGGGTTTGATTTATTCTTTTGAATAAGCCCTAATCTTGTCTATAAATAGGGCTTCTTTCATGTAAGTTAGGTATTCTGAATTACAAAATAACATGGTATCAGAGCGTTAGATTTCCTTTTTTAGGTTTCCCTTTTTTTTCTCTCTCCCGCGTTTCTCTCCCGAACGCGACTCTTCTCCTGTTTTTTTTTCTGCGGCCGGCTCGCTTCGTGTTCTTCTCGCGTCGGCGCGTCAGCGCCTCGACCGCGTCGGCCAGCGTCGCCTCGGCGGCGTCGCTCAAGCAACGGCGCGGCGCCTCGCCCTCGGTAGCCGTCGCGATGCAGCGCCTCGGCCGCCCTTGACCCTTCCGTCGGCGAGTTCTTTCGGTAGCCGCCGACCCCTCGCCGTGAGTTCTTTTCTCCCTTTCCTGCGCCCTCTTCTCCGTCCGCGAGACGAGCCATCGTCTCACTTGCGTGGCCTCAGTGCGAGACATCCGCCGTAGGGAGAACGCGACCTCTCTGAGCCTTTGCTCTCCCTCCCGTCTACGATTGGGTGGGGCGGATATCCTATCGTTGTGGCCCTTGGTGTCATCGTCATCGGCGCCGCGAGTTCTCGGAACCGGCGGCTTCCTTCTCCCAGTCGAATAGCACTAGAAAATTCCAGGGTTGAACACAGTGGCTTCTCCGGTGCTTAATTTGCTTTCTTCGAACCGTCGATCTTCACTCGTCCGTGCCTCGAAGCGATTTCCGATTTTACTAACCGTATTCTGGCCGCTCTCGTCAGAGCTCTTGGATGGTAGAACTACTCCTCTTGGGCCTCTCGCATTGAACTCTGGCTTGTTGGGCGGGGTTATGAAACACATCTCATCTAAGAGGATATTGAGTGGTCGTCCTTTATGGAGAAAGGTTGATGCTCGGTTGTGTTGTATTATCAGAGCCACTATCCGTCCATCTCTCGGGATGTCTTTCGGACTCATAAGACCTGCGAGGATGTTTGGATCTGGCTCAACAACTTTTTACGAATACTTCTGGCGACTCTATCGAGTTTGTGAGATCTTATGACCATTCCTTAATGCCCGTGGATCGAGAGTCTATATCGACTTATTTAGGATCGATCTGGCCACACGTGAGTTGATGACTGCTCCCTGCGACCACTCTGTTGCGAGCTTGAAAATCGGAAGAAATTTTTATGACTCTGGCGTTATAGTACGCGCCAGATTACTCTGTATTCGTGATCGGATCTGGCGGATCCATAGAAACCACCGTGGACTCTACACAGGCGACTCTCCTCACGTGTCCCTACTAAAGTCTTGACATTACCATCTTACCGTTCGATTGACTCTTGGCGTTGGTTTACGAAACAATGAGCCTCCTCGCGTAAGAATGGCGAAGGGCGTCCTTGGTGTAATCATTGTCGCAGACCGGGACCGCGATTGATAAATGTTGGAGTCTCCGTGGTCGACCTCCTGCATCTTTGCTCGGATCGCTCGAGTTACATCGCGTCTTGACTTCGAGGTTCGCGGTTGACGCCATCGGCTCGACTCCGCCTCGGTCGACACCGGCTCGACTCCACACGCCTTCTATGATGACTTTACGAAGTGGTATGAGGATCGATGAGTCTAATTCCCTTCTTTGCCATTACAATGGTAATTCCTTTTGTTGGCGTATCTCGTTCTTGGGTCCTTGGGTACTTGACTCTGGGGCCACCGTCATATCACCGTAATAAATCTCTTTTTCCTCACTATCTACTTAGTTATTTACCCTTTGTCACCATGGCAAATGGTTCTCGAAACTTCGATCCCAGTGTTGGTATTGTTCGTTCTTCTCCATCTCTTCCCATTCGAGAATGTTCTTTATGTTCCGGAGCTCCCTTTAATTTATTATCAATAAGTCATTTCACTCCGGTCTCTTGATTGTGTCATCATTTACTAAATCTTACATTTTATTACAGGACGAGATGCGGGGAGGAGGATTGGCTCGGATGTGAGTCTCGTAGTACATATCAACCACAAAACTCTCTTGTTTGGCGCGGCGGCCTCTCACTTAATTATCCATGCTCGGTTAGGACGTCACGGTCTTGATAAGTTAAAACAATTACATCTAGTCTATCTCGAGAATCTTTGTCTTGTAGTCGTATCGATTAAGCGGCATGATACGTAGTTCGTTTTCTCCTCGCGTTATAAGTCAGACTCGTCTCCCTTTGCTTTGGTTCGTTCAGATATTTGGGGTCAGTCGTGTTGCCTCTACATTAGGGTCGCGATATTTTGTTACTTTTGTAGGCGATTTTCCGTTGTACTTGGTTATATCTAATGAAGGATCGCTCGGAATTATTTTTATTTTGATCTTTTTTAATGAAACCTGATTTGGTATTCCTCTTGATCCTTGCGAGTGATAATGCGTGAATATCTATCTACTCCGTTTGAACATTTTTGGCATCTCGGCGTATTACATGAAGTCTTGTCCTCATACCCCAGCGGAATGGAGTCGCGAGCGAGAATCGTCGTCTTCTCGAGACCACGGACTCTTCTCCTCCGCTCTCGTTCCCGCGTTTTGGGGTGATGGCAGTACTTACTGCGTGTTATCTATCAATCGCATGCCTTCCTCTACTCTCTTTCTGAGTCGAATACCTCGTATGTACTTTATCAAGCAGCGGTCCCTTAAATCCTTTACCACTAGGGTCTTTGGTTACTACGTGTTTTGCTCGTACTCTTGATCACACGGCATTGATAAACTCTCTCGATCGCGTAAATGTGTTTTCCTTGGGTACCCACGGTCTCAGAAAGGGTATAAGTGTTATTCCCTTACACTCCGTCGGTATTTCATCTCTGCTGATGTCATGTTCTTTGATTCAGTTCCTTTCTTTGGGTCTTTAGAATCGTAAATGCGAGTTTAAATCATACATGCTGTATCGTCTTTGATCCTCGGGAAGTTTCTCTATCACCCCGACCCAATTCCTCCTCGCGTTGCGAGTTTATCGGCGTCGTCCTCGTTACGCTTTGTTGCTTGGCCAAACGACTCTGCCGTGGAATCGTCTGGGGCGAGTCCTCCGCTCCCTCCTCGTCGATGTCTTACGAATCGATATTCCCATTTGCCCTTGAAAGGTATCGTTCACTCGTAATCCTTCTCAGCATTATGTTTCTTTGAGTTACCATCGTTTCTCCTTCCTATTATTCTTGTCTTTCCTCTTTTGTCGTCTGTTTCTCTTCGAAAATGCGGGAGATCGTTTGCCCATCGAGGATGAAGCAGGCTATGTTAGGCGAAATGAGTGCTTTCTGAGTTGTGGGACTTGGGATCTCGTTCCTCTACCACGGGAAAGTCGATTGTTGGTTGTCGATGGGTATATCTGATGAAGGTTGAGTCGAATCGAGCAGTTGATCGGCTTAAGGCTCGTCTCGTTGCTAAAGGTTATACTCGGATCTTGGATTGGATTATGGGGACACGTTTTCTCCTGTTGCCAAGATGTCCTCTATCGCTTACTCATGTCCATTCTTTGCGATTGACACTGGTCTCTTTATGTTGGATATCGAGAATGCATTCTTACGTGGTGACTGCTCGAAGAAGTTTACGTGGAGCGACCTCCGTATTTTGTTGCTCGAAGTCTTACGGTCTTGTGTGTGCTTGCGAAAATCTTTATATGGTCTCAGCGATCACCCGAGCGTGGTTCGGTAGATTTAGTATTATTGTAATTCGATTGGCGACTCGGGCGAGGTGACCATTACATCTTTATCGCCACTCGTTGGTGAGTGCATCTACCAGTGGTTTATGTGGATGATATTGTCATCATCGGTAGTGATCGATCTCGGGATCTCGCGGTGAAACAACATCTTTTGAACATTTCCGAATTAAAGGATCTCGGCGAGACTTAAATACTTCTTGGGAATAGAAGTAGCAGATCAAATGGGATCGTTATATCTCGAAGGAAGTATCGATGGATATTACAGAAAAGCGGGAATGTTAAACTCAAAGGCGGTTGTGACCCTATGGATCCTAATGTCGACTCTGCGAATCGAGGGGAGCCTCTCTTAGATCTGAGCGATACAGCGATTAGTAAGAAGACTAAGTTACCTTCTCTTGTTACGTCCGGATATCTCATTTGCGATAAGTGTAGTAAGTCGGTTTCTCGACTCTCAGTGTAAAGAACATTGGGATCTTTGTGATTCGCATTGTTCGATATATCGAGGCGCTCAGGAAAGGGTCTTTTGTATGAAGGCGAAGGGCGTACTCGAGTTATAGGATATTACGATCATGTGGCGGGATCTCCCATTGATAGGAGAGATCTACTTACGGTTTTGTATATTTGTCGGAGATAACCTTGTTTCTTGAGCAGCGAGAATGTTGTGAGATCCGAATCGACTGAGCGAGTATCAGTATGCTATGTGATCGAACTTATATAACAAACGATTGCTTGAGGCTAAAATTTGGAGCGTTACATTACAAATGTCACTTATATGTGATAACCAAGCCGCATGCATATCGCCTCGAATCCAGGTTTTTGTGAGAGAATAAGCGTATAGAAGTCGATCATTATCGCTGTCGAGAGAAAGTCATATCTGGAGAAATATCTACTAGTTTTGTTAACTCACATGATCAGCTAGCAGATATATTTACTAAGTCACTAAGAGGTCCCCGAATTGACTACATATGTAACAAGCTGGGTGCATATAATTTATATTCTTCAGCTTGAGGGGGAGTGTTAGAATATTGTAGATATAATTAGGGATAATTGTTATCCCTAAATATCATTAGGAATAATTATTACTTAGGATAAAATTTTGATTTATTCCTAGGATAGAGTTTGATTTATTCTTTTGAATAAGCCCTAATCTTGTCTATAAATAGGGCTTCTTTCATGTAAGTTAGGTATTCTGAATTACAAAATAACAGGGTAATTCTTTTCGTAGTCCTTGAGTTGTCTAGATGCATAAGTAATGACTTTACCCTTCTGCATAAGTACTGCTCCGAGTCCCATCTTGGATGCATCACTATACAGGTCAAATCCCTCATTACTTTCTGGAAGGGTAAGCACTGGAGCACTTGTGAGTCTCCTCTTTAATTCAAGGAAGCTCTTTTCATAATCTTCGGTCCATTCGAACTTCTTGTTCTTTCTGGTAAGAATCGTCAACGGTGAAGCTATCCTTGAGAAGTTTTCCACAAACTTTCGATAGTACCCTGCTAATCCGAGGAAACTTCTGACGTCACTGACATTCTTTGGTTGACCCGATTCTTTGCTTATCTTTGTCTCTGCCATAACTCCATCTTTTGAAATAACATGTCCCAAAACGACATTCGATCAAGCCAAAACTCACACTTGGAGAACTTTGCGTATAACTATCTTTCTTTGAAGGGTCCGCAAGACTCAGTGTTGCATGTTCCTCCTGGGTTCTCGAGTAGGTAAGGATGTCGTCAATGAAGGTGACCACAAACTTGTCAAGGAACTCCTTAAATACCCGATTCATCAAGTCCATAAACATAGTGGATGCATTTGTCATTCCGAAGGACATGGCCACGAACTCATAGTGTCTATACCTCGTTTGGAAGGCTAGTTTCGGTATATCATCCTCTTTAACTCTTACCTGATGATAACTGGACCACAAGTCAATTTTGGAGAAGACTATGACTCCCCTCAATTGATCAAATAAATCCTCTATCCTTGGCAGAGGATATCTCTCGATCGTCCACTGATTGAGGCTTAGTAGTCTATCGTATCCTCATAGATCCATCTTTCTTTTTCACGAACAACACCGAGCTCCCATGGGAAATGACTAGGCGGATGAATCCTTGTCCGATAACTCTCGTAATTGTTCTGAAGCTCTTTCAATTCATTTGGAGCCGTATGGTAGGGTGCTTTTGAGATCGGGTTGGTACCAGAATAAGCAATCTCAAACTCAACTTCCCTTCTAGTGCTAGTTCGTAGCTCGTCAGAAATACTTCAGGTAGTCACATACACGATTGAGACTTCTTCCACACTTTGACTTCTTTCTTGCTTAGTATCAATTATATGTGCTAAATACCCGGTCGTCCACTAGCCTAGCATCTTCCGAGCTTCCACGCGACAAGAACTTCTTAGTCTTCTTCCTTGGTTCTCCAATAAACTCATTGGCCTCGGTCTCGGGTTGGAATACTACCCTTCGCTTACGACACTCAATGGAAGCACCGTACTTGCTAAGAAAGTCCATTCCAAAGATGACATCATAGTTATGCATGTCTAACAAGATCAAATCATTATAAAGCTCTTTATGCGAAATTCTACGGTACGAAACCAATGTAGATGTCATTATTTCACCCAAGGTAGGTCGTTAAAACCTGAATATCTAAGGTATCCGAGTTATATCTATCTTCTTAGCAAATGTCATGTAGACATGAAAGAATGGGTTGCCCAGATGTCAAACAGACGCAGTAGCATCGACTAAGGATAGGTATCCGACTGTAACCACCGTAGGCATTTGCTACCTCTTCCTCAGCGAGGAGAAGATCCGCCATTAGGTGTAATTGATGGAGCCTCTAATCTTCCTCGTGATGTAAGGACCCTCTAGTGCTCCTGCATCCGATGTACCGGGGTCTACCTCCATCTTGAATACGATGGCGAGGCGATTGGTCTTAGTGGGCACTGTTTGTGAAGTGTCCTCGACACCACATATATAACACCCGCTCACGCCCGGCAAAGAAACTCTGGATGCTTCCTCCCACACTTGAACATATGAGGATCGTAGAGGTCGCCATCGGTGAACCTCCTTTTGCATTATTCTATTGTTTCCTCTTGCCATTGTTGTTTCGCTTCCAGTTCGAATTACCGCTCTGAGGTTTGTGACCCCCTGAACTTCCTTGGCTTTTGTTTTCTATCGAGGCTAGCTTCTGATGCTTGATATTATTCATGTAATGCTCCGTGATTAGCGCACTACTGACTAGATCTTCAGTGGTCTGTAGTCTATTAATTCTACCAACTACATTCAGAGCCATCTCCGGTCTCAACATCTTTAGCATCAACCTAACTCTTTCCTTCTCAAGATCGACTAGCCCTCGGACATAGTAGTCAACCTATCAATCTCTTTACCGCTTGTCATCGATAAATTTCCTTTGAACTCCGTGAACTCATCATAAGATGATCAAGTGAAACCACTATAAGACTATTATCACTACTTTTTATCATCTTCACATACATATCTAGATATGCTCTATTACTTACTGTCTATCATCTTCATATATATATATGCAAGCATGTTTAACTTAAAAGAAGCATTCCTTACTACTCATAAAGTAAATAAAGCAGATAAATACTTGCTTACTTAGAGGCGGCAGATCACGGGGTGATGCTGATTAAGGTGTGTAAACTCGCTCGATACCATCTTGTAACACCCCTAGTCTTTCCACTCTACTGTGAGATGTCACTACTTTACTATGTCTTTACTTTTAATTCATGCAATATACTAATGCAATATGCTAACAACTAAAATAATCATAAGGACCTTTATATCACTTAGACAATATCAAACATGACATAAGAAACTAAAAATCTGATTTAGACATCTTCACTTAGGATCTTTTACTTCCACTGTTCCGTCGCTACACACACCCAAAGACTTCATCCGCTTACGCCACCTTCGCTTTTCTTTACCTTTATCTGCGGATAAGGAAATGCAAACTATAAGCAATAACGCTTAGTAAGTACTTTCTATGCTCACAAAAACATGACCGTATGAAATCATGCAACTAGTTCTCTTACCCTTGATACATTGATACACATGCAAGACCTGTTCGAAATTATAATTCGAATACATATCTCTCTTGTATAAACCATACTCTTAAGTATTTTAAAACTTATAAACAGTGTATCTGAACTGAAATGATTAACTTTGAAAACTTATACTTATACTTATACTGATACTTTAAAATAATAATCATCCTGGATATGGGCCCATAGTACCATAATGCAATCGATTCCTAATAGGCCAGTGTGACCACCAACCTACTAGGTAATCAAATCGAGGGCCTCTCGGCCAGGTAAATCGATTACTTCCTTTATACTTGTATTCTTATACATATCAAGGAAATGCTCTTAATCCCTAAATCACGAACGGGAGCACCATAAAGATCATTATGCTCTTGACTCCCAAAATCAAATGGGAGCATACTGAAGATCGTTGTGCTCTTAATCCCCAATTCGAACGGGGAGCATCTTTAAATTTTCTTTATAAAGGAAATATTTTTACATCTTACTCTATATCATGCATATAATTGTAAGCTACAACTTATCCACAACATACATGATCATAAATCATATTCTTATCATGGATCTAAACATGATGCTGAATTACCCATAACATAACGGTAAAATCACGTAACTGAAAACACCATGCATAACTGGAAATAACATGCACATAAAAATATATCAATGATATACGATAACTACTTATACTGCAGGTGAGCAATACTTACCTCCTATGCTTTTTCACCAATTTATACCATTAGATTTCGTAAAGAGAAGACCTCCTTCGTGTTCCTTTGCTTTAGCGTGATCCTCTACCAAGTCCTTGAGGAGATCCTTCTTGAAAATCCCCTCTTGAATTATCCCACGATGAAGAAATTATAGAGGCTTTTTTTTCGCTCTCTTATTTTCCTCGATGGAGAAAGCGGAAGGGAAAGCTTCTTCCGTTTTTTTTTGATTATGTGGCGGGAGGAAACGAGAGGGAGAGAGAGAAGAGAGGTGAGGTGATCGGCGTTGGAAGAGAAGAGGGAGAGAGGGGTTGGCAAGGCTGAATCGAGAGAGAGGAGAGGCGTGAGATTTAAAGAGAGATGGAAAAAATATATATATAAAAATTAGAATTTTTCTTAACATAATTACCCCTTTAAATAATTAGTCAAATCAATCAATCTCTTTTTTTTTTCGCCTATAGATATATTTTGTTATATCCTACTCATTGGTAATCTTATGACTTAGTGGTGGGAATCCTATTCCCCCAAACCAACGGTTCATGATTCGAGCCTCGACTAACGAACCAATTATTTCTATTCTTGTTTTTATTATTATTATTATTATATTCCTATTTTTATTATTTCTATTCTTATTCTTATTTCTATTTTCCTCTAATAAAAATATAGGAATTAAAATTTGGGATGTTACAATAATATATAAATTAATAAAATAAATTTTAAAATAATTTATAAAATATTTTTAGATTAATGGGATAATTTTATTCAAACTATAGTTTGAGAGGTTGATTAAAATTATTAATATATTTTTTCATTAAATATTAAATTTATTGTACCTGCTCCATACCCACACGCCACCGCTTAGCAATCATGCGAGGTCATGCTCAGCGAGGCCATCGCGACTCCAGGCGAGACAATTCTTTGTTGTAAAGTTGACTCGCCCCCCAAGAGAATCTTAAGTACATATATGGTGGAAGAAAACATAGTAATATGTTCAAGATAGTTCATAATGTAAACTCCAATGAGTGTCACTAGACTTCTTAATACTTCGTTTCTTGGTTAATTCTCAGCCTCTATGAATTTCTCAATTTACCAATTCTTTTGTAATCTTAACTACTTGTTATCTCAAAGCATGAGAAGCTATATTCATGAACCTCCAATGATATTAAAAAAAATGGAAATTAAATTAAAAATAAAAGCAACTTCAATCCATTTTTTGTAGTAGCAGCATATAAGCTAAAATTGGTGACCAAGGCAACAGACATAATTTACTGATGAATTTTCCCTCAAAATTAAACTTCTAAGATCATTAAATGCCACCTTGCATATTGCTAGCACAATTATAACTTTGTCTCCTTGAATACTATGCAAAAATCCATATTTACAATTCTATTACTTTCTTGAATGAAGAAATAGTTGTATCAGCAAGGCATCATTCCATGATACATTCTCTCCTATCCATAAAATGTAAAAAAAATCTTTTTCTACTTATTGTTGTTGTTGTCACTTATTTGATATGGTATATGACTCACTACAATTATGATATGTCCTCTCTAAATTCATTATGTCTTTAATGGTATCCTGTGCAACAACATCTACAATATCCTTTTGAGTATCATAGCAATTAACTAATAATTTTTGTTGCATTTTGCAAAACCAACTTTTGTTGTATTTTGCAGAACTACATTGAGTATTGTCTCATTAAACTCTGAAAAAACTCAAGTGGTTTAAGAAAATTTCCTTGGTCAGTGGACCCTTCAGATTTATCTTGACCTTCAAAAGTCAATTCTTGGTGTAATCAAAATCTCATATAATTAATTGATGTAGTCAAGCAACGGCAGTACATAGTTTGAACAAGATCAGATTATTTTGCTAGAGATGTTTCCATATGTTGATTTGCTTCATCAAATCTTTACAATTGTTAAAAGGTTGATTGTGATCGTATTACGACTTCATACATGAACTTTGAATAACTCTTTGTTATTCCATTTAGAAAATCTCTCAGTAATAAATAATCTCTGAGAGATTTTCTAAATGGAATAACAGGCACCTCGATTTGCACATTTTAGTTTAAAAGATAGCATGTAAACCAAAAAGATGCAACCTTTGTAATATTTCTAGCTAATTGGGAAATTGAGTAAACTAAGAAGCTCAAATCTTCATCATACATTTTTAATTTTCTTTCTGGAATTTTATTTTGACAAGGTTGACATGTCTTTTGTAGGCATGCCCTTCATTATGATGTTATTCAAATATTTTAATTCTCAACATGCTTCAGCTGGAAGATCTTCTATGTTATGCTCAATATGAGGTTGCGGTGTTGTTCTTTCAACCTTGATTGTTTTTCTGTAATTTAATTTCTTTTAAAATATTTCTCCATAGCCAATGCAAACGGAAAACGGCAAATAGAATATTAATTCAATTTGGAGTAGACGTTTATGAGCAAGCTTGATGATAGATTTAGTATGAGCTTGTTATGTTCATTCAATATATACAAAGTCAATTAAATGAACAAGATTGAAAACTCATTAAATTAAATAATAAGATTGAACACATATGTCTTCAACTTGTTAATATTTATGAAGAGAAATTGCGAACTATTCATGAACAATATTCACAAACAAAGTTTGTGAACAATGTTCATTAACAAAGCTCTTATCGAACTTGTAAATAAACAAAGAAACTCTCAAAATGAATAAATAAGTTTATAATATCAAGCTCACTAATCAATAAAACAAGATTACAACAACAACAACAACAACCAAGCCTTATCCCACTAGGTGGGGTCAGTTATATGGATCCTTCTACACCATTGGGCTCTATCCCCTACTATATCATCATCTAAATTTAAATAAATTTTATCTTGTTTTATTGTTGCTAACTAAGTCTTTTGGTTTTCCTCTTCCTCGTTTGATATGTATATTTGTCATTGTTTCACATCGCCTAACTGGAGCATTTATTGGTCGTCTAAGTACATGTCCGTACCACCTTAAACGTGTCTCTTGGAGCTTTCCTTCAATAGATACAACTCCGACTTTCTCTCTAATGCTCTCATTTCTTATTTTGTCTATTCTCGTATGTCCGCACATCCACCTTAACATCCTCATCTATGCAACTCTCATCTTTTGTTCATGTGCTCGAGTCGTAACCCGATATTTAATGGCATATAACATAGCAGGTCTAACTGCCGTTTTGTAAAAATTTCCTTTTAGTTTTAGAGGTACTTTATGATCACATAAAACACCCGACGTTTTCCTTCATTTCAACCATCCTTCTTGTATTCTATGTAAGATATCTCTCTAAATTCCTTCATCACCTTGCAAAAATGATCTTAAATATTTAAAGCTCTCGGTTCTAGACAACTCGTCATCTCCTATCTTAACATTTGTCTCATTACGTCTAATATTGCTAAACTTAAATTCTATATATTTTGTCTTTTACTCTACTAAGTCTAAAATCTTTCACTTCTAGTGTTTCCCGTCAAAATTCTAGTTTAGCATTTACTCTATGCGTCTCATCTACTAAAACAATATCATCTGCAAATAACATGCATCACGGGACTGTATCTTGAATGTGTCCAGTGAGTTCGTCCATGATTAGTATAAAAAGATATGAACTTAGAGCTGATCCTTGATGTAACCCTATCTTTATTGGAAATGCTTTAGCTAATCCGTCTGAAGCCTTTACTTTGGTCGTTACTTCCTCATACATATCGTTAATTAGTTCAATATATATTACGCTAACACCTCTCTTTCTGAAACTCTCCATATAATTTCTCTTGGGACTCTATCATAAGCTTTTTCTAAGTCAATGAATACCATATGTAGATCCTGCTTTTGCTCTCGATACTTGATACTTTTCAATTAGTTGTCTGAGAAGATGTACAACTTTTATTGTCGACCTTCCTGGCATGAATCCAAATTGATTTTCCAAGAACCGTGGTCTCCTTTCTTAATCTTTTTTCTATTCCTCTTTTTCAAAGTTTCATGGTATGACTCATTAGTTTAATACCTCTATAGTGTGCAAAAGTTTATATGTCTCTCTTATTCTTATTTAAGGAAATTAGAGTACTTACCCTCCAGTGATTAGACATCTTTTTTGTTTTCAATATCATATTAAACAATTTTGTAAGCGATTCAATACCTTGTTTGCCTAGGCACTTCCATGCTTCTATCGGAATATCATCCGGTCCAATGACTTTTCCATTTTGCATTCCATTTAAAGCTTGTTCTACTTTTGAAATTTGAATTCTACAATAAAAATTAAAATTTCTATACTCATTTGACCTACTTAAATTATCTAGATTAAGTTGGTCATCTAAACCTTAATTAAAAAGTTGATGAAAATATCTTTTTCACTGTTATTTTATTTCTTCATTATTTACTAATACCCTGTTGCATTCATCTTTAATACATCTTATTTGATTAAGATCTTTTGATTTTCTCTCTCTCACTTTAGCTTTTTTATAAATGTCTCTTTCACCTTCTTTTGTATCTAATTTTCGATATAACCGTTCAAAAGTTTTATTCTTAGCTTGATTCATTGCTTTCTTAGTCTATTTCTTAGTTATTGTATATTTTTTCAAGTTCTTCTCATTCTTACAAATATATAATTTCTTATAGGCCGTTCTTACAAATCATTAAAACAAAATTAAAAATATATAAAAGTTTCAAGCAATCAAACAAGATCGAATTAAGAAGTCAATAATATCTAAACAAACCAAGTCTCTTAATAAAGAAAATAACCCAACCTTGAACAACCTTTTTAATGGCTTGGTTTATTTGGGCCCAGCATAACTACACTCAATTGTCTTATTAAACAAGCTTGAGCAACACAAAGCTTGACTCTGCTTGACACTTTTGCAGTCCTATTTTGGAGGGAACTAATGTGGAATCAATTCTTTTTGCCAGAAATTTCCAATTTAAAGAGAAAAGTGATATTACCATATCAAATTAAATATGTTGCTTCTACTACAACCGAAATTGATATTTTGCCCAATTAACGATAACTAGAAACTGAAAAAATTACAGCAGTTTTTCAGATTGATCAATTATGAGAAAGCAAGAGAAAGAAGCATAATCTAAACCATCCAAAATTAATATTTATTACCACATTAAGTCAATAACGACAAAGAGAAGGTCAATTGCATACCTCAGAGTCAGAGTGATAAGATTAAAGACAAGGGAAATAAATTGGATGCTATTGTTTGTGTAGGGATCATATTGGTTGCTAGGAGAAACAGGAATTGCTGATTGATGTAAAAAAATTGGTGCAGCAGTGAGCAACCAACAAATTGGTCTAGTGTTGGGAGAGTTGTTGGTTGAAGGGTTCCAAGGCTTGGGATTGTGGGACTGTGGAGGCCAGAAGTTTTATTTAGGGCTGATTTGGGGATTAGCTTGGGTGTTGCTTCCTATTATTCCAGTTTTTTTTTCACACGACAACTATGAGTCTCTATATTTTTTGGCATCTCAATGACCATTCTAGCAATTTGATCAAGTCTATCTTTATAAGATATAACATCAACAGCTTCAATTTTATTATAATTCTTTTAAAGCTATTATGGTTGGTATCTACAGCTTGATGTACAAATAGTTTAGTTCCTGCCGTATTTCATTGCTTCCTTTCTGTCAATTATCTTCTTTGCCAGTGGCAGTAGTGGTAGGTTAGTGCAATTTGTTTGTTTCTAAAGATTATGCATATTTTATCTGATTATACTGCAGGGTATAGGGTCACCAAAGCAAGTCTGAAGGATAGACTAGAGACTGATATGCGTGCAGCATGCCTTTCTATTGACATGAAATGCAGGTTAGAAATGTTTCCTTATCTTCTTATACCTTTTCCATTGATCAGGAAGGCTAATTCACGTATGGATCTGTGTTGAGGCCATTCTTCCATGAGCTTTCAGATTTGAAATGTAGGAAAGAACACAGTAGGCATGTTTACCTGTATTTTACTTGGAATTTCAATGTAGTTAAGTCAAAGCAGTTAGTGAATGGTATAAAATTTTAGTCTTGTTTGTCTAACCTTGTGGTATTGAGTTGAACTTTTGATTTGCCGAATGATTTTTGTCACGGAGTGTTTCCTATGAGGAAAAAACCAACATATTTTCCCAGATGCAATCGCTTCTGTTTCCTTTGAGAGAAAAATTAGAGGAAGGAAAACACTGGCGATTTTTTTTTCACTTTTCTTATATATTCTTTCATATTATTTGAGTGGAAAATTCACTTTTGCAAGGAATGAAGTTTAAATCCTAACTTCAAAAAAGAAAAATTGAATTTTCTTTTCAAATCTATTTTTGATTTATGTATTTTTTTTAATCTCTGACGAATAACATTTTAAAATTTTTCCTTCCCTCTTTCCTTCCATCAAAGAAAAAGAACATATAGAAAATATTATACATTATCTTTTTTCTACCTGTTTTCTTTACCTAGTTGTTTCCTTCCACTGTAATAAACAGAGCTTTAGGGTACATAAAAAAGGATGGTACTCAAATTATAATATTCATCTCTAGTTTCAGCTTTTCACAAGTTTAGGGAGCTTTTCTATATTGAATTTGAGGAACCTTTCTAGTCGACTGATTTCATGTATGTATAGACCGGATATCTTGTCATTCGCACATACGTAGTTGCTCAAGTTGATTTGGTTACCATTTAACATCTAAGAATATTATTTGCATCAGCAGTAATCTAAAGTTGTTTTAATCTGAACTTATGACTTTACTAAATGTTTTCTGAAATTATTTAAAACTTCTAAGATTCATCTTTTAAGGTTCATCCTTTAAATCCATTTCATAAAGGTGCCCATTGTTTCATTTAAGAGGGGGTTGGACGCTTTTTACATTGAATATTTGGTGTTTCTTATAAGCTCCACTGTTAGAACATTTGTTTATTGGATAATTATAAGTGTGCTTGTTTCAGAGTTTTGATTGTTCATGGTTCAAAAGATGAAATTGTTCCGGCAGAAGATGCAATGCAGTTTGCAAAGCTGATTCCGAACCACAAATTACATATTATGGAAGGTGCCAACCATTGTTATACTGCACATCTGGAAGAGCTGGCTTCAGTTGTCCTGGACTTCATGAAATCCAGTCAAGCATTCAAAGGTACGAGAGAAAGGCAGAAATGTAATCTCTAAATTATGAATAGTATGATAACAACAGATCATACCAATTAATTGTGCAACTGATTTATGGGAAAACATATGGATGTCTGCTGTGTGGGCTTTGCTTTGCCATGATTAAAGACAAATGCTGTGACTAGACTACTGGCTGAAGAAGTTGCTGTAGTCGGAAGTGCTTAGATTGTCTGATGGAAGAAACTACAGGTGAATTTAGTATTAACTGGAGTTTCAGGAATGGTTTAGTGGCACATGCACAGAATTTAGTTGCTTGAGAAATTTTGTGGTATTGTTAAAAACCTGATGGAGTAATGTTATTGCCGGATGAAGATTTCCTGGGTCGTATAACCATGTTTGCTAGCAGTTAAACACTGAGAATTAAGATATTGATGACCTGTCCAATGTGGGAAGAATGAATTAAATATACAGACAATAGTAGCCATTTTGGTCATGATCATTATGTTAGCTTATGCAACATGGTAAAATATAAAAGCTCAAACAGGAAGCAAGCAATCAAAGTCATTTTATAACAAGAGCTAGTTTTTTTATATTTAAAGTAAATATATATAGAATGCCGCAAAATGTATAATGTTGGCCAACATATATATATACTTGTATCTTTCTGAATACCAATTCAACATCAAGACTAGCATTCTCAAATATACTAGGATTCCTTGCCCTCCATACCAAATGAATCACGAATGATATGACAAAATGCAGAGTCTTCATTAAGTTGTTGGTCCCATGGAAGTGTTGCTTAAAAACTCTGAGCATCCTCCGATAGATAGACATCTCCTGATCCATGTGAAGTCACCATTTAATATTCATCCATAACACTTTGAGGCTCCTCCATCAGTCCACCGAAGGTGCACCTCTTGCCCTCCAAGTAATTAAGTCAGTCACGCATTGACTGCCTTATATGTGCCAACATTCATAGCGTAAACGCATAACTCGACTATAAGTAGTTTTTCCACACCATATTTGGCCATGACTTTTTTGTTTGAATCCCTCTGAAATGATCGTAAGCTTTTTTATTACCACCGTTTGTTTGGCCAAACTATTCTGTCAACCTTTGACTTGTAGCTTCTGGAGTACCAATCGATGCTAAGATATTATCTGCAGGAGCATCTTTATCAATGAAGAGTGCGTATTTGGCTTGTCACTCTCACAAGTTAGCCTGTATGAGGTATGTATGGTGCACTCATTTGATCCATAGTGTGTCCTGCTTCTCTTGAATCTGCTATAATAGTCCAGCTAACAGTGTAAGATTTTTTGCTTTCAAGTCTAAAGTAAAACCCTCCTTCTTTCTTAGACCTACATAATTCTTTCCATACAATTGGAGGGTATTTGGTTGTCCACATAAACTCCTTACAAAGGCTGTAGATTCGGTCCATGACACCACATAGACAATGGGAGAATAGACATCCCATAGCACTTCACCCCTTGCATGATTGAGACAATGAGCTGAGCTTTTCTTGCATAGGAAAGTGTGTTATTTGGTCAGGAGTTGATCTTCCTTATCAATGAATCTATGAGTGGTTTTAATCAGCTATCCGAAGCTTCACTAAGGTCAAGAGGATCCTAAGATATTTGAATGGCATGGTGCCTTCTTGAAACCCAATTGATGCGGCGAGGAAAATTCGTTTACCTCCTTTCAATACGACGAAGGCACGAAGGGAGCTTTTTAGGGGGTTCTCACAGACCGCAACAGTAAAAATGAGAAGACGAAGCAAAGAAACGCAAACCAACACAGACAATGAAAACTAGAACACAGGATGTAACGTGGTTCGGAATAAGTATTCCTACTCCACGGAGGTGAACTCTCTCATCGGGGACAGTGCCCAAGCACTTTCAACTATAAACGCCCTCCTTTCCGGAAAGGAAACTTCCCGAGGCGGAGGAGAAAACCTCTTACAGTTTAATCCCAATACAAGAAAGAGTACATGCAATGTAACAGCGGAGATCGCTACTCTCCTTCTCCGGTGAGGTAGTGATAGCTCTCCTCCTCCTGCGTCTTCGTTTCTTGCTTGCTGGAATAATGCGGATCCCCTTCCTTCTGTCCTCCTCCTCTTTTTTATCCTCCTTCTCTGATCCATCGCTACCTCGCGGGCTGTTCCCATCGTACACGTGACCACCACGTCCACCTGGAGAATAATTCTGTTATAGATACGAGAGGCGAAGGCTCCTCGGAATATTATGTGGGGACCCTTCCTTCTGTTACACAACACCTCTTCATTTACATTTCAGGAAACTAGGTTAGCCTGTCCCCCTCAACCATCCACTTCTGGTGAAACTAACTTAGGTTTATAGCTCACGGGTGGTATAGCCTTTGGGCTCCCCACCAGCCCGAACCCACTCTCCTTCTCCCCCCATCGAACGACCTCCGGACTGACTGGGCCGAGCCGATTCTTATCCGTCCCGTCTGCCTCTAGGCTTATCTAGCCGAATCGATTTATGCTTATTTCCCAGCGAAGTGCCTCCCCCCGCCTCCGCTTTGCCGTGTCGATTACCTTCACTGGCTCTCCCGCGCCAATTATTTCAGGCGCTTGCGCCCGAATCGTTCCTCTATTTTTTCTCCGTTGAACCCACTAATTAGTTCGGGTAACGCCTTGCCTGTGAGCCCTCCTATCTTGTCACGCCCCGAGGGAGACCCCGCCAGACAAAAATCCGACAGCATCTCCCCTGTACGGGTGACAATCCCAATTTACATACAAGGCCTACACGACCACTATACATCGGTCAACACGACCGGAATCCAAACTCACACGCAGTTATATAATTTGGCCTCAGGCCATCAACCAAATGACCTAATCAAAAGTATATCACATATAAACCTACTCCTTCTGCCATCTGGGCAGGAATACTCAATCAAAATCCAATCCCGAAGAAACTCCGAATACAAGTCCATAAGGACACCAAAAATCCAAATACAAAAATCAATCTCCAAACCTATACATATCCTTTAACCAAAATATCCAAACCATAAAGTAAATATCCAAAAATAAAACATCTACGACGAGTGGGGTCCAGAATGCACTCTCGACAGTGACTTCACCAAATAGATATAAATCAGCGTGAGTTCAAAGAACTCATGTATAGTAGATATGCAAAATAAGGTATAGCTAACAATAAAAATCATGCCAAGATATACTCACATAAATAGGGTATGCAAGCAAGAAATACAAAATCAGATGACTCACCGAATCTCCTACTACCTGATATAGGAGCATGTGCGACTAGAAGTAATAGAGTCTCGACCATATATAAACATGTATCTCAGATGCATGACAATCATATGCACATCCAAGGCATCAATACAATAATGCAAAGAACACAATACAAAATGCAATCGGCTGAAATGCATGTCGTGCTAATGACATGGTCACCCCGACCGCCTCACACGAATGGTGAAGCCCAGGAGTGGGTAGGGCATGACGTGCACTCGCCATCATCGCCCCGAGTGGCCGAGTGGATGGGATCTTTGAGTACACCTATCCTCCCGCCCCAAACATAGTGGGAGCTAAGCTCTCATCTCCTGTCATAGGCCGGAGGAGGGATCCTGCCCGCTACCACGCTGCCTCATCGCTACCCATGAGCGGACCAGCGGAGCCTGACAGAGCAACTGCACACACCCTCCTGATGTACCACTAACCCATGAGTGGCAGTGTGTGCAGGCCATGTAACTAGCTGCGGGCTCAACAATAATGAAACCCCGTCCAGCTAGCATGCAATCATGCAAAAATGGTGCATGATACTAAAGCATGTAAATCCTACTGTATACTCGTCCAATGATATGTACAACCAATATGTACATATCCCTAATCCACATACTATGATCCAAATCAAACAGGGAAATATAATCATATTCTATCACATGCATGTATCTAGTAGGCACCAAAAGTATACCAGGCATATAAACATGAAAAAGTTATTGTAAGCTATCCTACTAGCATATCAATTTGACTTAATCTAAAAGTTAAGTCAAAATACCCGCCTGATAATATATCCGCAAAGAGAACTAGATCGTCACGATCGCGACTCGCCTGACCAAAACTCCATAAAGCATGACTATTATTAAGCACAAAATACCATATACCGACAAATCGAATACATAATCGATTCCTTCCATAACCAATTAATCCAAAGTAAATCCATCCAATCCAAGCACACCACAAATGATCAAATCAAATCCTACATCAACCTCATATCCGATCCACCAGATTGATTTAATTATCCTATTCAACCTAATCAATCCTCCATACATAATTACCGAACCGATCGTAAATATGAATCCAACCTAACTCTAGGTAACATACACAGCTCATCCAAACCTTACCTCAAACACGATCCAACACTTGGATCCCACAATTTGGTACCCACAAATCCATTTACAACCCTTCACACCAACCAACACTCGAGAAACCAGCGGCCAACACACAACGACTACATACGAATTTAACAAATGAAACACACAGGTTAAATCTCACTTACCAGCAATAAGAGCTACGCCAACATCTCTTCCCTTATCCCCTGTTCACCGGCACAATTTTTCCCCTAGATCTGTCCTGTTCGTCGAAAAATGTTGCCAGCACCATCGACCATCAACGAAACCTCCAGTCGCGCCGTACAGAACTCTCCAATACTCCGCCTGCATACAAAATACACTGCATAAATTAACAACTCAAACCGGCAACCTCCGTCCAGCCTACTCCACCGAAGATACTCCCCCCCCAAGATCAGATCACCTCCATAATCAATAACATCAAACCATCTGCTGATAAAAGAAGGGGGGTCGAGATTTACCAGTTCACGAGACTCAAGAGAGTTCCCAACCTCGCCTCTATTCGCGAAAGACCCATTGCAGACGCCATCGCTTCTTGCTTGGCGATGATGGAGCTCACGATCGGGACACTGGGGAACGCCGCTGCTCCAACCTTCCAGCCCTAATCGCCGCAAACACCGAGATCGAAATGGTTTCCAGGCGAATCGCGGATGTTCGGACAGCTGCAGGGATCGATCTGTAGCGTGGGTGGCTTAAGGCTCGGACGGCTGTGGCGGCGCACCGACAGGAGGGGCGGTCGATGCGACGCGCGATCCGGAGTGGAGAGTCACCGGCAGCGGCGACGCGTGGTGGCCAGGCTACCGCAAGGTCGAGCGCGGCCAGCGGCGATGCGCGCGTCGAGAGCGCAGAGAAGGCGACGGCAGAGGCGTCGGTGTAGCCGCAATCGCGAGGAGAAGAAGAAACCGCAAGGTAGCGGGCGTCGGGCGCAGAGGGGAAAGAAACAATCGGGAAATTCGGAAGTTAAAAACCTAGATTTATAACCTAGGTTAATTTATCCCCCTTTTAAAGCCTATTTTTCTTATCCCTGTAAATACCCCGTATAAACTCCGTTTCTTTTTTTCCAGAAAAATTCTGGAAAAATCTCTAAAATTCCCTAAAAATCCCGAAAATAATCCCTAGGATTATTTCCCCGAAATTTTGGCCATTAAATTTCATATTTTTAATTTCAATATTTTACATTCTCCCCCACTAATAAAAATTTGGTCCCCAAATTTCCTACTCGTATATTACTCAAGCATCTGGAGACAAGTCACGCCTCAAGTGACTAAGTGGGGTTACTGATATCCCTTAACATCCAATCACACTTGCATCTAGCAGCCCTTCAAAAGTATGAATAGTATCTTCATATCGACCACTTATCATAAGTACCTAACTGTACCCGAGTGGAGCTCTATATCCGTGACCTGTTAAAGACTTTACCATAATCCTAAGGTAAATCCTGAATCGCTATCGCATACGATACTCAAAGATCCTCCATGAACTGGAAATCGCCACAATATAACCTATCCAGCGATCCTATAACTCATCGTATGGATCTAGAGAAAATGAGCGGACTTAGCTAATCATACTAAGTCCTTTCCGAATTCCAAATAATCTCCCAACACTGTCCATCATACTAGGCTCCCACTTCTCTCTTGGTACGTAACCTTCATCGATTATTTATATACCACCTTTGCACTTCCAAATCAACTATATTCCGCATGTCGTTCCTCCACGGAGAACGTTTCAATACTTACTATTTTCCGGATACAATCTTAAACATCGGCAACATATACAACCTATTGCAATCTTCAGCAATACCTAACAAAATATCGTGACCAAGTCTCGTGGCTCTCGGAGTAATGCAAAAGGCACTACTTACGGGCAACGACATGCTACCACGACCGGGACTCATAGCCAGTCAAGATGCCAGGTAGCTATCTAGCCACCTACTACATACAAATTCCAATATCACTAATTCCAGAGCAAAAGTACAACTCTATGGTAGATGCTCTCTATCATCACAACAGAATCTATCATTGTTCCCTGAATCAATAGTAACTCTTCCGAAATTCGAATGCAACTTCACAGTAGCTAGCTAAAACCTCATAAGCATTTCTGCTCCTCACCTCTACAAAACAACATAACAACTCCTACTAGGTCCACGTCATATATATATATGACAACCCATCTCGTAGTTCCTCTTTTGACGTAACCATGGGATACGTCTCAATCCACTAAAACAGAAACGCTCCATTCTCTGAAACATCGCATCCGCATATAAATTAACTTTCCTTTCACCCGAGAATGATCACACAACACTGGTGTAAAAGTCAACCATCGTCTGAGTCTTGAAACTAGGTTCACAAGCTTCAGACTAAATAAATTCCATCACCTTCCTGATCCAACCAGTCAGCGATGTAATATCGCTCTGATACCAAATAAATTGTCACGCCCCGAGGGAGTCCCCGCCAGACGAAAATTCGGCAGCATCTCCCCTGTACGGGTGACAATACCAATTTTATACAAGGCCTAC
Source organism: Wurfbainia villosa (assembly GCA_025175895.1). Taxonomy (NCBI): domain Eukaryota; kingdom Viridiplantae; phylum Streptophyta; class Magnoliopsida; order Zingiberales; family Zingiberaceae; genus Wurfbainia; species Wurfbainia villosa. The sequence continues at coordinate 102,040,145 of CM045987.1, forward strand.
ACGGCCACTATACATCGGTCAACACGACCGGAATCATACCACATCACACGCAGATAATAATAAGGCCTCAGGCCAACAAATCTAGGTAAACAAAAGTCTACTCTAACTAGACTTACCCCTTCTGCCATCTGGGCAGGAATACTCAACCGAAATCCAATCGAAATAAAAATCCGATCAAAGGTCCCTAAGGACATACCAAAACATCCACAGGTACAAATATCCAACTCCAGTCCTAAACATATATTCTAATCCAAATACCCAAAAACCGTAAACACAAATAACAAAATACACTTCCACGACGAGGGGGTTTGGCAGCTGGACTCTCCTGACAGCTCCATCCTGAAATAGATATAAAACCACGGGGTAAGTTCAAAGAACTTAGCGGATACTAGTCGATATGAATAGTAAGAAATAGCTAACAATACTAATCATGCAAGATACCTCATATATATGGTAAGCAAGAAATAAATGCAAAAGGATCAGACTCACTGAGTCTCCTACTCGATATAGGAGCATGTGCCCTACTATAAGAGATAAAGTCATCACCATATAAGAATATGAATCTCAGATGCATGTCAATCATATGCAACATCCAAGGCATCAATACAATAATGCAAAGAACACAATACAAATGCAATCCGGTAAAATGCATGTCGTGGTAAATGACATGGTCACCCCGACGCTCACCGCCTACACGCGATGGGTGAAGCCGAGTGGGTAGGCTATGATAATCGCACTCGCCATCATCGCTCTGAGTGGACCGAGTGGATGTGATCTTGCCGGAGTACACCTATCCTCCCGCTTCCAAACATAGTGGGGAGCTAAGCTCTCATCTCCCTGTCAGACTGCAGGAGGGATCCTCGCCCGCTACCACGCCGCTCGCGCTACCTACGAGCGGTCAATGAGCTCGATAGAGCAAATCGCACACACCTCCTCGATGTACCACTAACCCATGACAGCAGTGTGTTATGTAACTAGTCATGCTCACAATAATGGAACCCCGTCTAGCCAGCATGCAATCATGCAAGATGGTGCATGATACTAAAGCATGTAAATCCTACTCAAAATACCTATCCGAATAATATGTACAATCAATATGTACATATCCATAATCCAAATACTATGATCCAAGTAAACAGAAGATATAAACATCGATCAAATGCATGTATCTAGTAGGCACAAAAACATACTAGGCATATAAACATGAAAAGTATTGCATGCTATCCTAACTAACATATCAACTTGACTATATCTAAAAGATAAGTCAAAGTACCACGATAAAATGTCCGCAAAGAACCAAATCGTCACGATCGCAACCCGCCGTGATCAAACTCGCATACAACATAACTATTGTTAAGCACTAAGATACGATCCATCGTCAAATCAAATCCTAAGCCGATTTCGGACATAAACCAATTAACCCAAATGCTTAATAAAATCCCGGTCACATCCCACCTAATATAACTATCGTTTCATCCAATTAAGCAAATATGATTTTACAACCCCTAAAATCATGTTTATCATATCCAAACAAAATCGCACAGCCTGTTCTATTCACCAAAAAATGTTCAAACGCTGCCGACTCCTCTGGCCACGGATCACGCGTGCTCGATTTCCCTCGCAGGCGAATGCCGCGACGGAGCGAATCGATTTTTCCCTTCAGTGATTTTTGGCTGTGGGTCGTCGGAGCAAAGGGATGGTGTTTGAGCAGTGGTTTTCCGGCTAACAGGGTGCATTTTAGGAGGGGGGTTACTGCCGGCGAGGTTTCAATCGCTGGTAAGCATGATCTGCTCCTTTTCTTTGTGCATATGTATCTATGGTAATAATCAAATCCATACGAGAAAACCATCATCATAGGTGGCCGAGTGCTCAACTCCAACTGCCACCATCATAAATGATCCAATCGTGTCCAGAATACACGATTTCCTAAATCCCTGGACGACTAAATCGTCATAAGTCAAACAAGATAATCAAACCTCGTACAATTCATACCAAGTATGAAATTGTCATCACTATACACCTGCATCCTCTTTACTCTAGGCTGATGATATATCAATCATCCCTACGACTTTGATAATTGTATGACACTTTGTCACTACAATATCAACACATCAATCATAAATCAATCCTAGAGTATACACAGGTGTCCTAAAGCTGATCTAATTAGATCCTCAATCCACCATGAAGGATATTCATTTCCTTCTACCACTATCGCATTCCATCATCAATAATTGATGTATAACCTCAAAGGTTCATATCTCTTTGAACAACAAGTTCCAGAGCTTCTCAAGAAATAAATTCTGGGACAAATAAATATCTCATCCACCAACTCCTATAATTGGAATCTAGATTCTTCCAATTCCCATAGTGTTAAGCAACACTGATACCAACTAAATTATCCCCTGAAAAATCGTCATTCTAACAAATACCTCTTGGCATCATCAACCTTGCCAATTCTGAAAGACCGATCAATGACGGTATCTAAGCAACTCGATTTGGCTTACAGCCAATTTAATGACATTGCTTTGAGTATATCACGAGCTTCAATAACCTTGTGCGCTTTACTCTAGCCCTCAGCCAACGCACCATAAATAAAAATATTAGCTCGTAAAAATAACATTATCTCAGTACCAAATAAATTATCTCACAGTAGGGGATCTTCGATATCGAAACTATTTTTCGAAATCCCTCTGATCGCCTACTCTACTTGCCTATCCAATGCTCCAACACTACATCCGATTACTCTCGAATTATCGCATCCGAGACCTTCTTATACCATCATGTCACAAGCATAACCTCCAAGTTACTATCCAGATATCCACATCATATCAACCAAGTCAACTATAAAACAATTAAGTCAACTCTCTCACTATAATATAACATTTCCATCAATCAACCTCTAAACATCCAAAATCATTTTCATACCCCTGTGATAATCATCACAGTAATCATCTCAACATCTCACCTATCAGTGGAAACACTATTAATCCACATGATCCAAATATAAAAATCCTTTTAATCCTATCAGTGCATGTTTTAACCACAGATATCTGTAAACACATGTATCTCTCAATATATCATCAAGGTAAACTATAGTAATACCTCAATGATCAATCCTTCAATCATCTGATACAAAACTCAATGATCAATCCTTCAACCATCTACAACTCCTTTCGAGTAAAGATGTAAACTCATCCAACTTCTGCTCTTAATGGATTCCCTATTTCACAGTGATCGAGAAAAAGAATTCGATAACTGTATGAATCTAGGTGTATACACCTCTTCCTATCATTTTCTTCAAAAAAACCATACAACCAGCCTCATATCTCCACAAGTGCACAAACCACTTCTGATAGCGACATATATCTGAGGAGAAAACTTAAATCCATATTCCTGTTTTCCACAGGGAAATGAGTTGTTTCATCAATCTTTTATTCCTGAGACAGAGCCTTGATCACCACCAAAATAAGCTAAAATTCCAACTAAACCCTCAATCACTCAAGAGGTTGTTACTTTCATCACCAACATCAAATTACCATCTCTAGCCACAGACCTGATCAATATCGTGCTTGACATAATGCCACGTGAATTTAGCTAGAAGAGCACGTTCACGGCTTCTACCTTTGCCTTATCCGAAGTGTAGGTTATTATCACATAGATTGACTACACTATTCTCTTGAGACACTTATTGCAGTCATTTTTATAAATATGACTCACCCTAATGCCTCCCGATAGGATCTGATGGAAGATCCAACTATCCTAATCCAAATGTAAACCAATAAATCGTGAGTGATTGAAAACAACTCAATCACTAATTTAAACCATTAAGTGGAGGGGGTAAACTTTGTAGTGAACTCCATTAATAATTGATCACTCAACTAAAGGCTCAAGAATTCCTCAACAATGAGTCATATAAAAATAGCATGGAGAATTACCGTCTCTCGAAAACATCCTGAACCCGTGATCCCGTAATGGGTTATTTCCTCAAATAAATTCCTTCTACATATTCCACTAAGTAACAACTTGATCATTGTCATAGTAAGAAACTATCTCCACTCCTATATAAATACCAGTTAGGTACTTAACAGTACCTTCAATGTTATCAATCTAAGGCTCAAGCTGCTCAAGAATCAAAATCCCTATGGAACTTCGTAACTTAAACCTCCAAGGACTGTATCCACAACAGTATACATTCTTTGTCCATTGCCCCACAGAGTAATAATCTGCCTAGTATAATCAGTGAAAATCTCTAACATTGTAATCCTTGATTTCCACAACCAATGTAACGACTTGACCCTTGCTCTTCTGACTCAGTATCAGTCAGCTCTCAAAGACAATTCATCTTTTCGATACAGGTTCAAGACTTACAGCCTGAACAGGTTGTTCACGTGGTCAACTCCATCTACGATTACAAATAGTGACCAACACACTTAAATGTTATTTCCTGTTATCCACTAAACACATAGCCAAATCTAACCTGGAGTATAAACACTACGGCAACTCCGGCTGGTCACCTTGGTGGGCGACCCATACTACGAGTCTGCACATGAGTCAAAACTCAATAGACCCTTTTTGACAACTCCATAACCAGAGATCTCACTGTCCTCTTGCGTGGTTACCCTGCACCACGCATCGGTGCAGGTGCATGCCCACCTCGTCTCATATCTGTTAAATTATTACAGATGCTACTAGAACAAATGTTACTAGAAGTAAAAATATATAAAATTTTCATCATACCTATTTTGCCGCAGGAGAGGTTCTGTCGCTGCCAAATCCCCATATTGACCTCGTCATAAATCCTCGAATTTCCGAATTATAAAAATCGTCGGAAATCTATACAAATCCAAAATTTTCCAAATTGCCTCGCAAAACACCGCCAATATGGCGAACTCCAAAATTCAAAACCCCTAGGAACTCAAAACCTAGGCGCTCGATATCAAATAATTGTCACGCCCCGAAGGAGACCCCGCCAGACAAAATCCGACAAAGATCTCCCCATACGGTGACAATCCCAATTTACATACAAGGCCTACACGGCCACTATACATCGGTCAACACGACCGGAATCCAAACTCACACGCAGTTATATAATTTGGCCTCAGGCCATCAACCAAATGACCTAATCAAAAGTATATCACATATAAACCTACCCCTTCTGCCATCTGGGCAGGAATACTCAATCAAAATCCAATCCCGAAGAAACTCCGAATACAAGTCCATAAGGACATCAAAAATCCAAATACAAAAATCAATCTCCAAACCTATACATATCCTCTAACCAAAATATCCAAACCATAAAGCAAATATCCAAAAATAAAACATCTACGACGAGTGGGGGTCCGGCAGCTGCACTCTCCTGACAGCTTCACCCTGAAATAGATATAAATCAACGGGGTGAGTTCAAAGAACTCTGCGGGTATAGTAGATATGCAAAATAAGGTATAGCTAACAATAAAAATATCATGCCAGTACAGTCTCACATAAATAGGGTATGCAAGCAAGAAATACAAAATGACTGTACTTACCTGAATCTCCTACCCTGATATAGGAGCATGTGCCTGACTAGAAGTAATAGAGTCCTGACCATATATAAACATGTATCCTGTATGCATGACAATCATATGCACATCCAAGGCATCAATACAATAATGCAGCAAACACAATACAAAATGCAATCGGCAAAATGCATGTCGTACCAATGACATAGTCACCCCGACGCACACCGCCTCACACGCAATGGTGAAGTCGAGTGGGTAGGGCTATGACAAGCGCACTCGCCATCATCGCTTCCCGAGTGGCCGAGTGGACGAGGATCTTTGTCGAGTACACCTATCCTCCGCCAAACATAGTGGGGAGCTAAGCTCTCATCTCCTGTCATAGGCCGAGGAGGGATCACGCCGCTACCACGCTGCCTCATCGCTACCCATGAGCGGACCAGCGGAGCCTGACAGAGCAACTGCACACACCCTCCTGATGTACCACTAACCCATGAGTGGCAGTGTGTGCAGGCCATGTAACTAGCTGCGGGCTCAACAATAATGGAACCCCGTCCAGCTAGCATGCAATCATGCGAAAATGGTGCATGATACTAAAGCATGTAAATCCTACTTATACATGTCAATGATATGTACAACTAATATGTACATATCCCTAATCCACATACTATGATCCAAATCAAACAGGGAAATATAATCATATTCTATCACATGCATGTATCTAGTAGGCACCAAAAGTATACCAGGCATATAAACATGAAAAAGTTATTGTAAGCTATCCTACTAGCATATCAATTTGACTTAATCTAAAAGTTAAGTCAAAATACCCGCCTGATAATATATCCGCAAAGAGAACTAGATCGTCACGACTGGGGACCTGCCTCGTGACCGAAACCTGCATAAAGCATGACTATTATTAAGCACAAAATACCATATACCGACAAATCGAATACATAATCGATTCCTTCCATAACCAATTAATCCAAAGTAAATCCATCCAATCCAAGCACACCACAAATGATCAAATCAAATCCTACATCAACCTCATATCCGATCCACCAGATTGATTTAATTATCCTATTCAACCTAATCAATCCTCCATACATAACTACCGAACCGATCGTAAATATGAATCCAACCTAACTCTAGGTGACATACACAGCTCATCCAAACCTTACCTCAAACACGATCCAACACTTGGATCCCACAATTTGGTACCCACAAATCCATTTACAACCCTTCACAGTCAACCAACACTCAGTAGAAACCAACAGCCAACACAACGACTACATACAGAATTTAACAAATGAAACACACAGGTTAAATCTCACTTACCAGCAATAGGAGCTACGCCAACATCTCTTCCCTTATCCCCTGTTCACCGGCACAATTTTTCCCCTAGATCTGTCCTGTTCGTCGAAAAAAATGTTGCCAGCACCATCGACCATCAACGAAACCTCCAGTCGCGCACAGCGAACTCTCCAATACACCGCCTGTACACAAAATACACACTGTACAAATTAACAACTCAAACCGCAACCTCCGTCAAATTTACTCCACTCAAGATACTCCCCAAGATCAGATCACCTCCATAATCAATAACATCAAACCATCTGCTGATAAAAGAAGGGGGGTCGAGATTTACCAGTTCACGAGACTCACGATCGAGAGTTCCCCAACCCGCCTCTATTCGGCCGAAAGACCCATTGCGCGCCATCGCTCTTGCTTGGCGATGGAGCGACTCACGATCGGGACATCGGGACGCCGCCGCTTCCAACCTTCCACTAATCGCCGCAAACACCGAGATCGAAATGGTTTCGTGCGAATCGCGGATGTTCGGACATTGCGAGGATCGATCAGCGTGGGTGGCTTAAGGCTCGACTGGCACCGACAGGAGGGCGCGGTCGATCGACGCGATCCGGAGTGGAGAGTCACCGCAGACGGCGGCGGCGTGGCCGAGAGGGCTAAGGCGGCCAGTCGGCCGGCGTCGATAAGCGTCGGCGCGAGCGAGAAGGCGACGGCAGAGGCGTCGGTGTAGCCGCAATCGCGAGGAGAAGAAGAAACCGCAAGGTAGCGGGCGTCGGGCGCAGAGGGGAAAGAAACAATCGGGAAATTCGGAAGTTAAAAACCTAGATTTATAACCTAGGTTAATTTATCCCCCTTTTAAAGCCTATTTTTCTTATCCCTGTAAATACCCCGTATAAACTCCGTTTCTTTTTTTCCAGAAAATTTTTGGAAAAATCTCTAAAATTCCCTAAAAATCCCGAAATTAATTCCTAGGATTATTTCCCCGAAATTTTGGCCATTAAATTTCATATTTTTAATTTCAATATTTTACATTAAAAGAGGAGATGCATGGCCAAGGAATTGAACCCCAAACCTCTAGAGATAGCCAAGCCCTATAGATGCACCCACTAACCAGAAGCCCAATAGGATTATATTTAGTCTGGAGGTCTAGAGTTCGAATCCTGGGGAAGGCAAAAACCCACTTCCAGGGGTGGGAAGTCCAGGATTCATAAACTTTAGTACTTAGCCTGGAGGTCTAGAGTTCGAATCCTGGGGAAGGCAAAAATCCACTTCCAGGGGTGGGAAGTCCATGTGAGTAACGACGGGCCAACAGGGGCGACGGTCGTTGACCAATAGGGGTCACCGAATTCCGCCAACAGGGGCCCGGTCGTTACATATCTAGTTCATAGAGAAGAGGTAACGGCGGTATCATTAGTCAGCCCCAAAAAATAGTCAAGCGAAGTTATAAGCTTGACTTTTCAACTATATAAGGTTCCTACTCCATTCTTGGCTTATTAATTCAAATTTACTCTTCTCTTACAGCTCCACCGCATATACTTGAGGCGGCCTAATGGGCCCATGGGCCCCGCTTCTCCTTTTCTCCCTTATAGTCGAACCGTCACAAAAATCCTATATAAGCCTCCGCCTTTTTCTTTTAGGTATTACTTAGTGTGCCCAACAATCCCGTCCCTTCCACTTCTTTCCTCCTGCGATTTTCACCGGCAGCGTTTCAGCGACCCAACCCTTCCCTTCTTATACGCTCTTCCTCTAACCCCCCAAGTAAGTATTCTGTCATGTTTTATACCTATGACCCCTAAGACCATTCCCTCACCTGCGTGGTATGAGCACATCATAACCCAACTAGACTGCGACCATTATTTCTTTAACCTTAAGGACAGGTTTATAGACCCTTCCCTGAAATGCTGCTTTACGACCAAGATGCATCGACCACACTGTCCTCCTCCTGGTCTAACTTGTTTCTTCTCCGAACAGTTCCTCAATGGCCTGTCTCTACCAGCACCTTCCGTCTATCTAGATATTTTAGACTTTTACGGACTACCCTTAAACCAATTTACCCCCAATTTCTTTCGTGATTAGTGTTCCAACATCTAAACCTCTCTTTAACCCCTCAAATATTCCACTGTTTCTTTCAATTGAAATCTTCCAAGTCATGCCTTTTTTATCTGTCCAGTCGTCTAGACTGCCAATTCCTAGTGAACATGCCTACTTCCCATAAAGGATGGGAAGAATTGTACTTCTTTGTGCAGCTTCCGGTACCTTTACCTTACTCGGACACTTGAAAGTTAGAACTTCCCGAACTGCCTTCCTCTTGGGAAATGAGGACCCAATGCCCTTTTTCGGAAGTTTATAGAATCCTGGGAGAGTCTCATTATTGTTCGGATCACTTAATGAAAACTCCCCTCCTGAGCCACTTCGGACTATCCCCCCTCCCTTCAACGACCTCAGTTGCCATAGGTAGGATGACACTTACCCTTCAATATAACTTTCTCCCTGCATTATTCATCTTTCTCACCAATGCATTTTGCAGATAATCTAATGCAGGACGCTCTGGTGAAAGGAGAAGAGGTTGAGGCTGCCAAGAAGAAGAAGGCCTCAACAAAGAGGGGTAAGTCGGTGGCAGCTCCTTCTTCTCCTCGGAAGAAACTGCGGCTCATTAAGAAAGGAACCCCGAGTTCATCTGCTCTTCCCCCTTCCTCTTCCGGTCAACATGGTTCGCAATCCTTAACCATCTATGAACTGAGGAGAAAGGACATTACCTTATCCGTCCCATCTTCGTCTCCTCAAGGAGGAGACTACCCCTTCCCATTCTCCTAATTCATCCCCCCTTTCACAAGATTCTCCCTTGCCTTCCCGAACCGAGTCCATCTCTGCTCCTATCCCCTCCGACACACTTACTTCTCCCGCCCCTCTTCAACGCGTCGGACCCACTCTTCCTCCTGAAGGAGAAGACCTTCCCTTTCCGACCCCCTCAAGGGCTACATCAGTCTCACAGCAGATCCGTCACCCTTCGGAGGTGAAAATTTTCAATCAATCAGGCGTGCAAGGCCCTTGCGAACAAGTAGGCAAATTGCTGGCTAAGGTACCTATTGACCCCTTCTCATCTTTACTGTATGTATCTCTGTATGTCAGCATATACTAATGGTGCTTTCTTTCCTTTAGGCCTCAGCCCAGCACAACAAAATGGTAGCTCACCTGGCCCAATTTCAGTCCAGCGTAGAGGCACGCCACTTTGCCTCTCTAGCGCAGCAGAAACAACTCGCTCGGCAGTTAAGCGAGAGAGAACAGAAGGAATCCGACCTGAGGGGCCAATGTGAAGATTCCATGACACAGCTGGCCCTGGTTCAAAGTGAAAAGGAGGAGCTTCAACGAAGAAATGAAGACCTCGAACAACAAGTATTCCTCCACCCAAATCCGGTATCTTGCATGTGAACTAAAAGAGTATAAGGGGTAGCTTGGGGATGCTATTATTAAAGCCGCCGATTCTTCGACTGCTATCCAACAGCTTCAGCAAGAACGTCAACGACTTCAACTGGAACGCCAAGCATGGGAAGCCACTAAGAAATCTTGCATAGAGAAGTGTCAAGAGCTCTCCTCCATGGTGGCTGCTCTTCCTAAAGCCCTGTCAACAGTGGCTTGGCACCAATCTGACTTTCATCAAGAATACTCCGAGGCCCTTTCAGCTCTGGGTCAGCAAGCTATAAAGGCAGCAACGGAGAAGGATGCCTTGGCAGCCCAACTAACTAAAAGCCAAACCCAGCTGGCTGATTGTCGGGCTCAGCTAACCAGTTGCCAGTCCCAGCTGAAGGAGCAGGAAGCTGATCTAAAGGGACGATATGTCAAGAAGGGGGTGGACCTGTTTATACTGGGCTTTGATGGGTCTTCGGCTCTAAATGCTGAACGGGGGTATCCACCCCCGGCACGGACACTAGTTATTTAAATCCCGTGGATGCCTTATCTAAGTGTCCCCCCGAACTATTTGAGCTGTAACTCCTAACATCCCACTTCCTGTAATGACCCCTTTTTTAACGTTGAAGAGGGCTTATATTAGCATAGCTTCTTATTGTTCTTTTTGTATGCCTTATTGCGAGTCGGGAATTCTGTGCTTTTCTCCTTTTTACAATTGCGTTTCTTTTCCCGTGTCGGATGGCGCGATCCCCTCCTCTGTTCAGGAACTCACTCAGAAGATCCCGGATGATCTTATTCATATCCAGCCCAATCTTAGCTCGACTAAAAGTTGAATTACTTATGCCTGTTGATCTTCTCTGTCTACCTTGCTGCTTCGGAAGTGATATCTTGATGAGTACCCATGCTGCTGTCATTACGATATCAGTCTCTTCGCCTTCTTCCCTTTCCCAAGAACTATTGCATTTCCTTTCCTCTCAACTATAAATTATCACCCTCCATGTCTTCGTCCTTCCATCTCACTCCCATGGCTTTGGCGGGACACCCTATTGAGATTTCTTCGGATTCTGAATCTTTCGGCATGGGGTAGCTTAAGGAGATGCCAAGATTCTGAGACCCGCTCGACAGCTACCTCAGCTTTCCGCCCCCTTCCTTTTCTGCCTCACACCACAGCTCCCTCCCCTCCCACGGGGAGGTCTTATTGAGCACCCTTCCCTTCTTTCCGCAATCGGGTGTGGAACCCTCCTTTAACATGGGAGTACACAGTGGGAGATCCCCGGGCCTCTGCTGAACTTCCCCCACTTCCACCGGCCCTGGCTTTCGTTCCGGTCTCCCCGGTGAGGATCCGTCCGCCTCCCTTTGATGAAGGTCCACCAGTGATACCTTCTGCTCAAGGCGAGCTTTACAGGGTCATCTTGGCACCTTCCCCTCCTGAGGAGCCCTCTAACACTTCTCCTATTAAGAGCAATCATAGAAAACCTTCATAGATTAAACGATGTAATCATTTTAAGTATGTTAATAAAAATGAAGGAGGGAATTGGTATCCGTTCTTGTTGTTTTTCTATGGAGGTAAGGTTTCTGTCATCAGAAAGACTGTAACCTCGCCTGAACATATTTTTTTTTACCATCTCCAGGGGATTCAGACCCTTTTTCCTCATAATTATTGTACCAGCGACTTTTCACCTATTGTCGTTACGTTTCCCCTTCTTTACTAGCATTCATTATCTTTACTTCCTTTGCTAATAAATGCGCCCTCCTCCTCCATCGTTATAAGGACCTCCGACCCCCGTTGTATAACATCCATCTTTTTCTTTCTTTTCCCCTAGCCATGGACAAAATGTCTGAACAAGGCAGTAGTTCCTTTCCTACTGAAGAAAAGGTGGACGAGCAACGTTATATTGCTAATCTGGAAGAACAAGTGAGGTACTTGCAGCAGCGATTGAGGGAGGTTTCCGCCAGTAACTACTCTTTGCGCCAACAGCTAGCAGGGTCCCAGAAGGAACTATCTAAGCAGATCTTCTTGCAGCAATCCTACTTTCGACAACTAATGTGCCAACCCCCGCCGCGCAAAGAAACTCCGTCAGCTCCTCCTAACAAAGAACTGTAATACCCTATATATATAAGGGTCTCTTTTGTTATTTTCTCCTTGTAAAGGAATTAGAATGTGTAATTTTTCTAAAGCAATGAACTTTTCCCGCTTGTCTTCTTCTTCCAGCATTTCTTAAGTTATGCCCCATTTTACCTTCCTCATACCAAAATAGAATGACACATAGCTGGGGTATACTTCGGCTCTTCTGCCCCTTTACCCTACTAGGAGTATAATAATATAGAGTCGCGAAATGACTCGACTCTACTGCTCTACCGCCACACGGGGATAGTTGAAGAATGAATTCAACTCTTCCGCTTTGCGGGGATAAAAATGATATATAATTGAGGAGTGTAGGATATTTGAAGCCACTAGAGGGGGTGAATAGCGTCGTATTCGTTCGTAGATGGAATTCGATTGCGTGTCGTCTCTACAAATTTCGTTAGCGCGCAGTGGAATAGTAATGAAAGCAATAACGAAATAAAACAACAATGCAAACACACGGATATAACTTTGGTTGAGTCGAGCGGTTCCTACTCCCACAGATTGGGTTAAATGCAGACCTAAGCGATGCGATCACACCCCACTATGATAAACACTCTTCTCGACACAAGCCTGAGGCGGAGAAACCTTACAATATGATTACAACAATAATCTAAACACAACAAGCAAATACAATATGAAATGCAACAAGAGAAGTAAAGAACACTTTACAAAACTCTTGAAGCTTGTTTGTTGATCGCTTGACTAGCACATGAAGACTCCGATTCAGCAAAGAAATCGCTTCAAAACGCCCAAGAAAATCGATGCCTTTTCCTCCATCACGAGCCTTTATAGCTTCAACTGTGAAAAGGTCGATCACTGACCGCCGGACTATTAGTCATCGATCACACTGCGTGAGACAACAGGTAATCCACGAAAAATCCAACGGCTAAGACATCGATTGGATCGATCATGAGCATCACGATCGATCAAGCATCACTGATCGCTCGTCCCGGCCGAGTGAGACTCCATTCTGGCTCAAATCCGGTATCACTAATCGCTGTCTAATCACCGATCGATCTACGGCAATGATCGCTAGGGCAATTCCTCACAAAACCCTGTTGATTATGCTACGACTGCCACATGACATCAGTCGACTGGCACACCTCAAACATGAGGTTTTAACCCAAGTATGGTGTCCCCATACTTGCTAGACCACCCCTAGCCTAGACCTAAGCCTTCTAGCCACCTTCATTAGCCTCACGCCTCTCAGATCCCTCCAAGTCATCTATGATTTGTTCATCCATTGCGCTAGCCTTCAGGTACTTCCATCGGCTATGTCATGCTAACAGTGTCTACACCGCCAAGACACATTGGACTTACGCCGCCAATACTCCGCTTGGACTTTACGCCGCCAATATTAAACTCCTTGGACTTCTCATGCCAAGACCCATGCTTGGACTTTCCCAAATGCCAAGTGTCCCACTTGGACTTTTCATGCCAAGTACCCATGACTTGGACTTTACCATGACAATTACATTGTCATATGTTTTTGTCTAACATCAAAACATCTCTCGAGCCAAGCTCGAGTCCTGGTCAATCGTGACCTGGGCCGATTGAACCAAGGAGATCTCAGTTCTTCCGTTCCGCCACCACACGGGGATAAAATAATATAGATAGTTGAAGAATGAATTCAACTCTTTCGCTTCGCGGGGATAAAAATGATAAATAACTGAGGAGATCTCAGTTCTTCCATTCTGCCACCACACGGGGATAAAATAATATATAGTTGAAGAATGAATTCAACTCTTCCGCTTCGCGGGGATAAAAATGATAAATAACTGAGGAGACCTCAGTTCTTCCATTCCTCCACCACACGGGGATAAAATAATATAGATAGTTGAAGAATGAATTCAACTCTTCCGCTTCGTGGGGATAAAATGATAAATAACGAGGAGACCTCGGCCTTCCATTCCTCCACCACACGGGATAAAATAATATAGATAGTTGAAGAATGAATTTAACTCTTCGCTTCAAGGATAAAAATGATAAATAACCGAGAGACCTCGCCTTCCGTTCCACCACCACACGGGGATAAAATAATATATAGTTGAAGAATAAATTCAACTCTTCCACTTCGCAGGGATAAAAATGATAAATAACTGAGGAGACCTCAGTTCTTCCATTCCTCCATCACACGGGGATAAAATAATATAGATAGTTGAAGAATGAATTCAACTCTTCCGCTTCGCTGAGATAAAAATGATAAATAACTGAGGAGACCTCAGTTCTTCCATTCCTCCACCACACGGGGATAAAATAATATAGATAGTTGAAGAATGAATTCAACTGTTCCGCTTCGCGGGGATAAAAATGATAAATAACTGAGGAGACCTCAGTTCTTCCGTTCCATCACCACACAGGGATAAAATAATATATAGTTGAAGAATGAATTCAACTCTTCCGTTCGCGGGGATAAGAAATGATACATAACTGAGGAGATCTCAGTTCTTCCGTTCCACCACCACACGGGGATAACAAGACTTCCCGAGCCGATGATATCTCCGTTCTAGCAGATGCTATTATGGAAGTGTCCCGGCGTTATAGTGACATATGCCGAACCCTTCGGGAGCAACAAGAGAAATGTCATAGGCTTTATCGGGATCGAAGCCCTGATCGCCCGAACCGACAGGAGCAGTTAACCATCCTGCTGCGCGCCACCTATCAAGACAGGTTTAACGAGGCAGTTCGACAGTACGCTGATCAAGGCTTCCCCCAGCGAACCATCCTGCTTTTTCTTTAAATTGGGAGGCCGACTTCCGACGTTATCCCCCTGATCGGTTTAAGCTGTAATATGATGTATTGCTCCAGGACGTAATCCTTTTATTATCTTCTTTTCTTCTTTATAGTTTGCTATAAGGACTACAACATTATTATGAATCAACCCAACTCAGATGTGCTTCATATCTAATTAATACAACAAATTCCCAAATACATCCCCTCGAGGGCCCTTCAACTCCTTTTCTCTTATCCATCCTTTCTTATACAGTGTGGAAAGGTTTCAAGTGAATAGCGTTCCACGGTCGTGGGAATTCTTTGCCCTGGTCGTCCTTGAGATAATACGCCGACCCGGCTATGCGACACGTCACTTTATAGGGCCCTTCCCAATTTGGAGCTAACTTTCCTGGATCTCCCGCAGGATTAACTTTACGTAGAACCCAATCTCCCTCCTGGAATCTTTGGGACATCACCTTCTTATTAAAGGATTGCTGTACTCTCCGCTTGTAAAATTCCGCTCGTCTTCGCGCCATCTCCCTCTTTTCTTCCACCAAGTCCAACTCAGTGCTTCGAATAATTTGGTTATGCTCCGGCTCGTACATTTCCATTCGGGCGCTACTTAAGAGGGCTTCAACCGGAATAACGGCATCCGTCCCATATACTAAACTGAACGGAGTTTCTCCCGTCACAGCTTTTGGTGTGGTTCGGTAGGCCCACAGGATTCCAGGTAGCTCTTCTACCCAGTTCCCCCTCTGAGCCCCCAATTTGGTCTTCAACCCTTGAATAAGAATCCTATTAGTGACTTCAACTTGCCCGTTGGCTTGGGGATGGGCTATTGAAGTAAAAGCTTGCTGGATATTGAGGCTTTGGCATCATTCTTTAATTTTCTTGCCCTGGAATTATCGTCCATTATCACTGACTATCCTCCGAGGAATACCATATCGACAAACGATATTCTGCCATAGGAATTGTATTACAACATTCTCAGTAATTTTGGCAAGAGGCTCTGCTTCCACCCATTTGGAGAAGTAATCTACGGCCACCAATAAAAATTTCTTCTACAAAGGTGCCACAGGCATCAGGCCCACTATATCCATTCCCCATTGATCAAAAGGGCATGAAGCGACCATAACTTTCATTAATTCAGTCGGTCGTTCGGACCGATTGCTATGCTTTTGACAAGCTGAGCAAGTTTGTACTATACGAGCGACATCTTATTGGAGGGTAGGCCAAAAATATCCTGCTAACAGGGCCTTCCTGGCTAAAGTTCTTCCCCCCAGATGATTACTGCAGCAACCTTCATGAATTTCCCGGAGTACCCATTCAGCATCTTCACTTCCCAAACACTTCAATAAGGGCCGTCCGAAAGATGTCTTATATACGTCTCCATTCAAGAGGGTAAATCGTCTGGCTCTGCCCATTAAAGCAGATGCCGGTCCTTTTTCTTCAGGGACCTTTCCATGCTGTAAATAAGCTATGATGTCGGTCCTCGATCAATCGTGATTGGAGTGCAGTTCGGGCGCCGCTTCCTCCACATTGCATATCGCTAGGGAAGTAGGGATTTCCATATGGACCGTTTCCACTGATTTCACTCCTTCCATAGCGCTAGCCACCCGAGCCAATTCATCTGCCTTCCCGTTACTCTCCCTTGGAATTTGCTTCAAGAGGACTTGCTGAAACTGAGCTTTTTCTTTCTCGAAAGCTTTCAAATACTTGTGCAACCTTTCTTCCCTAACCGTGAAAGAACCTTGAAGTTATGATATCACCAGCTGGGAATCCGAATGGATTATAATTGAAGAAGCTCCTACCGCCTTGGCAGCCTACAATCCCGCTAGAATGACTTCATACTCCGCCTCATTATTGGATGCCTGATACCCCAGGCGTACGACTATGCGGATCTCCTCTTTATCAGGGGAAATTAACAAAACACCAACACCGCTACCCATAGATCTTGAAGAACCGTCTACAAATATGTTCCATGCATCTGATCCTTCCTCTTTTGTTGACGCGCCATCTTCCGAGCCAAAAGGTACTTCTGCTAAAAAGTCAGCGAGCGCCTAGGCCTTGATAACAGTTCGAGGTTGGTAGTGAATGTCATATTCACTTAATTCTACCACCGATTTAGCCAACCTTCCGGAGAAGTTGGGCTTAGTGACGACCTTACCCAGTTCACTGTGAGTTAAAACAGTGATGGGATGAGCCAGGAAGTACGGTCTCAATTTGCGGGCGGTCAAAACTAGAATATACGCTAGCTTCTTTAGCTCGGTATAATGGGATTCAGCTCCCTTCAGAATATGACTGGTATAATAAATAGGCTGTTGATGAAAGCCTTCTTGTTTCAGCAACACCGAACTAATAGCTTTCTCCGAGACATCCAAATACATCCATAATGGTTCTCCAGCCACTGGTTTGACTAACAGTGGGAGCCTAGCCAAATATTTCTTCAACTCCTGGAAAGCCTGCTCGCATTGATCGTCCCACTGAAATTTGGTAGCTTTACGCAGAATCTTGAAGAAAGGTAACCCTTTGTCTGCCGTAAGGAAACAATCATGCCCACCAACTTTTGAGTCTCTTGCAAGTTAGTGGGTGACTTCATATTGCACAGTGCTTGCACCTTCTCGGGGTTAGCCTGCAACCCTTTCTCAGTTACTATATACCTTAAGAATTTGCCGCTTTTTATCCTGAACAGGCATTTTTTAGGGTTCAATTTCATATTATACCGTCTCAGTGTAGCGAAGGTTTCATTTAAATCCTTGACCAAATCCTGAGTGGTTTTTGACTTGACTAGGATGTCATCCACGTAAACTTCCACATTTTTCCCTTTCTGCTTCGCAAAAATCTTGTCTATGAGTTGCTGATAGGTGGCCCCTGCGTTCTTTAAACCGAAGGGCATTACCACATAAGCGTACAACCCTCCTGCCGTCTAAGCTAACCCTCTTACGATCTTCTTTAGCGAGGGTATTTGATGGTATCCTTGGTATGCATCCATCAAGGACACCACTTCATACCTACGTAGAATCTACCAATTGATCAATACTGAGGCAAGGGGTAGCGATCTTTAGGCGCGCTTTATTCAAATCACGAAAATCAATACACATCCTCCTTTGCCCGAGAAGGCTTGGGGACCAAGACTACATTGAGACCCACTCGGGAAATTGGATTTCCTTCACATGACCGCCTTTAACAATTTGTCCACTTCTTCGGCTATGACCTTGTCCTTCGAGTCGAGTGTCGCGCTTACATTGGGCCAGGTCGGACTCCTTTGGTTATGTTGAGATGGTGTTCAGCCACACGAGGGTTAATCCCCGTGAGATCATGCACATCTCCTACAAAGATGTCTTCGTTCTTCTTCAAGCAGGCCACCAGCTCCTCCTTGGCTTCCAGCTGCTGCGCCACCCATGTGGTTTTTCCCGGAGCTATTTCCACCAGCTCTCCTTCCTCTATTTTGTCTGCTTTGGGGGGGGGGATTCTTCCAGGACGCAGACATCATAAATGATGATAGCTTTCCCTTTGAGATCATCAGTTCGGGCCTTCTTCTGGTCATCCCGAACCATCTGCACATAATAGCTCCTGGCGGCCTTCTGTTCCACTCGGACCTCCCCCACCAACTGTCCAACTGGAAATTTCAACTTCTGGTGGTACGGGGAAGCCACCGCCTGAAAAATGGTAAGGAAAGGACGACCAAGAATGACATTATAAGTGGACGGAGCGTCCACAATGAGGAAAGGAATTATACTGGTTTTTTGGCTAGGCTTTACGCCCAGTCGTGGGCGGTGAGAAATCGCCTATGGGGTGGACCACATGCCCTGTGAACCCAAAGAGGGGTGTGACCACATCTTCTAGTTGGGCATTTCTCAGCTGCATCTGTCCAAAAGCTTCCTGGAAGAGGATATTGATAGAGCTTCTCGAGTCGACAAAGACGGCCGCCATAATTGGCCAGGATATTCGAATAACTAAAGGCGCCTGTGGGCGAGACACCTTGGAGATCTTTCGGCCCGAATGAAACGAGCAGTGCGCGCTGAATAATCGGTGATGATGGCGGACTCTCCATGAGACGGCGATGACTTCAGCGCTGGTTAGAGTCCCCCGCTGGGTCCTCCGACTATGACATGGATAACCCTCGTGTGGGAGCGTTATTTAGATTGGATGAGGGGCCCTGACCTGCTGGGTGTTCTTGAGAAACAACCTCTTGGGACGCGCGTTTGGGGAAAGTAACTTGCGGTTGTTGGTTATTGACTCGGGCGCATATATTGGGTCGTTGCCCTCGCCGTGTTGCCCTCCTATCCGCCGTAATTATGGGTATGCGGTTGAGGCGCCCAGCTCCTCGTAGCTTGAACATCGGCCATCGGGCGTGGCTGCATCTCCATGATATTGGCGAGAAAAATGGGGCGGGGTTATGTGGTATCCCCTATATCCTAAGGGTCGGCAGAGACCTCGATCATAGAATTTCATCTCCCGCTCCTTCCAAGTCCTCACGGGAGGAGGTGCATCAGTGGCCATAATTTGTAATGGCGGCGCAGGGCGAGCGCCCTGTAACAATAACCGAGGCCTAGGAGCCTCCAGTCGAAGGGGTCGCGTATAACCTCGACGAGGGGGTACTTGAGGGGCGACGGGGTGAGTTCATTCGGCTAGGACTGCTGCGGCAGCGCGTTCAGCTCTCCGTACTTTCAGTCCTTCCTCCTCGCGGATGAATTGTTCCACACGACTTAGCAGCTCGTCATAGTCATAGCGTGCTCTCTCAAAAGGAACGAGGAAGGGCCTCATTCAGTCGAATAGCGACTCTGAAAGATTCTGATCTTGCAGAAGGAATACCCCTAGCTGCAGAGGTGAACCGGTGAAGATACCCTTTGAGTGATTCTGAGGGGCCCTGCGTGATGTGCATCAAGATAGAGGCGTCATGCTTATACACCTTACAGCTGACGAACTCCCAGCTGAACATCCCCTGAAAATCAACGAAACAGGTGATGGACCCCGGGGGCAGAGTATTAAACCATTTTTGTGCCGAACCGGTTTAGGTGGTCCGGAAGACTCGGCACTTGAGGGCATCGTTATAACAGTGGAGCGAGGCCGCTCCATCGAACTGCGATAGATGTTCTTCAGGATCCGTCGAGCCATCATACTTGTCTACTTGGGGATTCCGGAAGTAGGATGGGGGGATTTCAGAGAGGATGTCCATGGTAAAAGGACTGGGCTCATAAACCTCTGGAGCCCTGGTCGACCGACTTTCACCCTGTTCTTCCCGTCGAGTCTGGGTTAAGGGTATAGTATTCTGAGGTGCTCGCCCTCCAGGTCCCTCTCCAGGCACTACTTCAACATTAGTGACTGCACGAGATGGAGGAGGCATTTCTGGGGGTGGGCCTCGAGAAGAAGGTTCACCAGAGTAAGGATGAAGATATCCTGTCCTTATTCTTTCTCTAGCGAGGGCCTCAGTGACAGCGTCGTCCACTAGAGCCCTCAACTGTGATGGCAAAATGGTAATGGGGTTTTCCTCCGTTGCGGAGGCAACTGGCTGTTGTATCTCTTCCGACTGTATCTCTACGTCTAGCTCAAATGTTCCCACAGACGGCGCCAACTGATGCGCCGAGGAAAATTCGTTTACCTCCTTTCGATGCGACGAAGGCACGAAGGGAGATTTTTAGGGAGTTCTCACAGGCCGCAACAGTAAAAATGAGAAGACGAAGCAAAGAAACGCAAACCAACACAGACAATAAAAACTAGAACACAGGATGTAACTGTAGGGATCTCTCATGCAAAATAGCATATGCACAACGAAAAAATAGGATCCCTTCCAAGTGATCATTGCGAAAGAAAACCTCGTACAAAAATAAATTTCTCAAAACCTATCTTATAGGAGAATATTACCTTTGTTGCGTGCCCTTTTTAAATCCTGCTTCTCCTTGGGTTTGTTGGATCTTTTAGCACGTTCAAATGTCCGTGCCTCTATATGTATCCACACGAGCAAGCTCTTGTCTCACAAAAGAAACTAGAAGAGCTCTCCTTTACTTCTTGCTAGAGAAGTCCCTAAAGGAGAGGAAGGTAGGGAAAAAGAGAAAGGAAGAAGAAGACTACTCTTTTTGCTACACTCACAAAAGCCACACAACCAAAGCCTCTCACCACCAAGCTCTCTCCAAGCCTCAAGCTTCAACCATTTGGCCGGCCACCCCATGGGGTGTTTTATAGGATTGAAAAACCTTTCACCTCCTATCACATTCAATGCAATCAATTGCATTGAAACATAATACACTCCTTGTTTGGCCGGCCACATGTGGAGGAAATCCAAAGGTCAAAACCCTTTGTCTCCTTCCACCTCATCAAGCTTAGGTGGCATGCTTATGTGGCATGCTTATGTGACATTCATGCATGTTGAATTAATCTTATTAATCCAATAAGCTTATGTTATCATATTGGATTAATCTCATTAAATCAATAAGGTAACATATTGAATTAATCTTATTAAATCAATTAAGCTTAGCATATTGAATTAATCTCATTAAATCAATAAGCTAAAATTCTCATTAAGCTTAAAGTCCAAAAACCATTTTGTACTTAAGCTCATTCCCAAATTATTCTAGTCAAACTAGAATGCACTAATTCTTCTAATCATCATGCTCTTTGTGTGTGACCCTATAGGCTCTCATAACGTTGGCAGTGGATCTAAACTCTTTTAGATACATAAGCAATGAGCGACATCTAGCAATACATCATTGCTACCCAAGTTACGAAATAAGTCAAGATCCGACTAACCTTTCCGTGACTACTATAATGTATAACCGTGTCCTTCTAGCTTAAATGTATGATCGCGTAGCGCCGTCGGCCGTCTATAGGATGTGTGTTAGGAGGATGGGAAGGGCGGGCGTTACACTGCCGTATCCAGAGCATACCCCCAGAACGAATCTGGTAACTCATCATCGATATAACGATCTCCATAAGAGTCATATTCCTTTGCTCTGCTACACCATTCTGTTGGGGTGTGCCAGGTGCAGACAATTGGGATTGAATCTCAGCCTCTGATAAGTAATTCCTAAACTCTCCCAAGAGGTACTCACCACCACGATCAGATCGTAGTGTCTTGATACTTTTACCATGATGTTTCTCCACATCAGCCTTGAATTCTTTGAACTTGTCAAAGCATTCAGACTTGCGACACATCAAGTAAATGTATCCATATCTTGAATAATCGTCTATAAAAGAGACAAAATATTCAAAATCACCTCTAGCTTGGATAGACATAGGACCACACAAATCAAAATGAACCAATTCCAACACATCTTTGTCTCTATACCCCTTGACCTTAAAAGGCCTCTTGGTCATTTTACCTTCCAAGCAAGATTCGCAAGTTGGGAAATCTTCCACCACCAATGAAACCAAAGGTCCATCAGCTATCAACCTTTGAATTCTACTCAGGTTAATATGACCTAACCTTAGATGCTAAAGATATGTTTGGTTCATTTTCGAATGTTCTTTTCTCTTATTAGATTTAGAAGATGAGTTATTTACTTCTATTTGCATCATGGGAGCTTTTGGTTCAAGGGTATATAAATTTCCTATCAATGCACCAAAACAGATAATCTCCCTATTCCTTTTTATAACAACTCTATCATTAAAAGAAATAGAATATCCATCTAAAAACAATTTAGAAACTGAAATCAAATTCTTTCTAAATAAAGGTACATAAAGGCAATTTTTCAGAACTAAAGTTTTATTCCTATCAAAAGATAAATAAACATCTCCCACTGCAACAACTGCTACCTTTGTGGAATCACCCAAGTAAACGATAATCTCCCCCTCAGCTAGTCGTCTGGTTTTCTGGAACCCCTGCAAAGTATTGCAGACATGATCAGTGGCTCCCGTATCTACACACCAGGTGTTGGTAGATAACACTGCTAAATATGTTTCAATGACTAGGCCAAAAGATATACCTTTGTTCTGCTTCCGGTTGGAGCAGTCCTTCTTCCAATGTCCGGTATGCTTGCAAGTAAAGCAATTGCCTTTTGACTTCTTCACTCCTCCCTGATATCCTCTCGCCACCTTTTCCCCACCTTGTTTCTTCTCATTCTTGCCTTTCGCCTTAGAAGTAGAAACCTTTTGGGCAACCATGGCCTGTGCCTAAGCACTCTGACGAAAAAGCCCCTCTGCCGCCTGGAGTTTTGTCAGAAGCTCCGCCAATGAATACAACCTTTTATTCATGTTGTAGTTCAGGCAAAACTGCTCAAAACTCTTAGGTAGAGACTGGAGAATGATATCGACCTGGGTTTCCTCATCGATCTCAGCTCCAAGGACTTCCAGCTTATTCAAATGAGCCATCATCTTGAGAACATAATCCCTCACAGGTGTTCCCTCAATCATGGTGGTCGTCTTCAAGTTCCTCATGACTTCCTGCCTAACAGCCTGATTCTGGTGTCTATAAAGCTCCTTGAGATTAAGCATCATGTCATAAGCAGTGGGAATGACTTGATGCTGATGTTGCAATACATTTGACATAGAAGCAAAAATATAACACCGTGCCATCTCATCAGCCTTTATCCACTTCTTATAACTCTCCTTCTCCTTTTCCCCAGAATCATTTGCAGGCTTAGGAGGACCCTCTTCGAAGAGTACATACTTGTACTCCTCAACAGTCAAGACAATATCAAGATTCCTTTTCCAATCAACATAATTGAGTCCAATAAGTTTATTCTCTTTTAGTATCACAGCAAGCGGGTTGAAAGTCATTTTTGAAAAACCTAAGAATCACATAGATCAAAACATTAGATTTCAAAAAATTATTGATTCCTCAAACAATAAAATTTTAAAATCAACCAACACCTCAAAACACCGAGAAAATCGTATGCCACGATCGAGTGGACGTATACGAATTCTACATTTGTAAGAAGAGGTTTTACCCATTAATTTTACTATCTTGTCAACCTAACTTTTTGACAAATAAAATTAATAGTTGGTTCCTCTTCGGCCTTACAAATAAAAGCAGTGACTCTGATGGGTAGGATACTCCTATTTGCATCTAAGTGTGCACCATTACTTGGTACCAAGGCAATTATCTCGGGTTATGTGCCTTCCGATGGAGAAGTACACACACTCCTAAATAATTTCCTATAACCATATTCGACCCTGAGATTCGCAAAACAAACTCATCCGATGGGGAGGAAGACACTCAGAGCCGACGCGCAAGTTTGTTTGCATAACATGTCAAATCATAATGGAGGCCATGGGAATTTAAAAAAAATATCTCTCTCCCACTTAGTAATTTAAAATTGAGGAATTTTTCTAGCACACGACATGCATATCAAACAAGAAGCAATAAATATGAAAAAAAATATTTTCCAACTATTATGGCTTTTGTTCTCCAATATGCCTCCCGTTGTATCGCCATCTCGTCTGCTCCTTCCTACGCCATGTACAAGCCATCCGGAGATCCAAGCCGAGAAAAATTACTTTAATTTACATCCATCGATCCTATACTCCACAAAGGAGTGTGCATGAAATCTAGATCAAAAGTAAACTAAAATAAAAGAGTGGCTAAATAATGTCGTACTTAATTATAAAAATTAAATACTAGCCTCGTCAACCCCGAGGATTCAAATAATAATACAATTACACACATCCAATCACATACACACACATATGGCCATAATAGTTGGATCTTATGCCTGCAACCAAAAAGTTAGCCTACGTACATCCTACTATCATCCGACATATACAATATATAATAAGTGCATAAAAGTAATCGAATCCTAAACACACAAAACCGGAAACCGTGGCTCTGATACCACTTGAAGGTCGGTTCGCTTTCACTTCGCCCACGCTGCATGACGATCCCATCTACGTCCCTAGATTAAAAAAATTAATCCAAGATGACGACGGATTACCCAAGCAAGCGATTCATCGTCGTGCTATTCGATTAGAGTGGTCACTTGAACAAACTTGTTGTTCAAGCAACCTACCTCTTTTCTTCGATTAACCACAGAATAGATGTTGTACGGATCGCCGATTTCTGTGTTTATCTTCGGGGTCCAAGTAAATTAGCCACATGCAATTACATACATCATATAAAGAAACAAAAGGAAACCAAAACAAGAATTATACCTCTTGTTTACCTCAAGGTCTTCTATCGTATGTCCTATCCTCCTCTTGGACGTTGTGTGGGCAACGATCCTCCAAGAGATGAAGCCTCCTAGATCATGTATCTTCCTTTCCTCGTTCGCTCCAAACAAAGGAAGATAATAAGCTTTCTTCTTCTCCAATCTAGTTCCGGACACAATCGCTTTGTAGAAAGATCAAGCCACCTTCTCCTCTTTGTTGTTGCCGTTGGCCACCAAGGAGAGGGAGAAGGAATAATGGGTGCCGACCAAGAGCTCCAAAGGAAGAACCTTCACCCTTGTTGCCGCCGCCCAAGGAGAAGAATAGGAGGAGGTATGGGCGCCGACCAAAGCAAGGAGGAAGAAGATGGGCACTGGCTACACCTTAGGAAGAGAAGGAAACAAACCCTAATCCTTCCAACTTGTTGCCGCCCAAGCCCTTTCCCAAACCTTAGCCGCCCAAGCCAAAGACCCTAATCTCCAAGTATACTACACGCCCAAGCCCTTAGCCCTCCTTTTATAGAGATAGGCTTAAGCCTCCTTTCAATCTCCACCGTCAGATCTAGAGATTTAATCTCCACCGTCAGATCTAAAAATTTAATCTCCATCGTCAGATCGAGGCTTCATGAGGGTTTTAATAGGCTACAATAGGGACCATGAGGAGGAGTTGGATCTTGGCCACCCAATGGATCTAGCCCACATAAAGTCCGATCCATTAATGATAATCTATTGCACTAGAGGTTTATCATTGATCTATCTCACCAACCCCCATAAATAAATATGGGCTCCATATATTAATTGTACAAATATCTCCTCGTGTTTAAGATATCGAATGTCCGTCAATTAATTAATTTACTGATAATTAATTAATCAACATCTAACTCCATGAGTAGTACCACTCAATCTTATCATCATGCCAGACCAAGTCCACCTGCAGGGTTTACATGATGAACCTTATGAGCTCCTCAAGGGGACATCATCATCCTAATATATAGGACACGGTTTCCTCCTATAATCAACGACATACCATGTAAATAATATAATTTCTCAACTTACCGAGCCTATCGATTTACTCTATAAATCTCGCCCATTAGTAAATCAAAGAAATAAATACTAAGTACACGTGCCCGTTATTATATCGGGATTAAGAGCATGTACACCATAATATCCAAGGTCTGATTCAATTATGTAGTCAGCAATAAATTGAATCACTTCTAAGTTGGTCCTGCTCAATACACACAAAGTGTACTAGTGTAATTCTATGGTCAAGACAAACCAATACCAAATTACACTACAACCATACCAATGGTTTGTCCAAAACCATCTCGGTTGTGAGCCGTTACTTATACTCTACAAGGAACTGATAACATGATCTCCCGTGTGACACTACCCACCATGTTATCTACAATGTAATGTATCAAACAATATGCGTAACCATAAATATGCAAACAATGATCATGTGATTCTTATTTCAAAAATAAAGATGTTCATACAAAAGATAGACTATTCAGTATACATCCCAACACACAATGGTATGATATTGTCCACTTTGGGCCTAATCCCTCATGGTTTTGTTTTTGGCCTTTATCCAAAAGGCCTTATGCCAATGGAGATATATTTTCATCTTATAAGTACATGATCTTTTCAATGTCTTACCAATGTGGGACTTTGATTGTATTCCCAATACTCCAACAAAATCAATGGGAGAATTTGAGATTACCAATTTGGGAGAATTGGTAAGGAGATTTGAGTTAAGTAGCACAACTCAAAGGTGTTTGTGGTTTTTGTTAAACATCAAAAAGTGTGAGATTATTGGTGCAATTGACCCAGGTCATGATTGACCAGACTTGAGTTTGACTCGAGCGGTATTTTGATGTTCGACAAAATGTATGACAATGTGATTGTCATGGGGAAGTCGAAGTTGTTAGTTCAATCAACCCGTGATATGGTTTTGATGTGTGTGGCAAAGAGTTTAAGTTAGGATGATTGGATTTGACATGTGCGTTGCAGTCTTGTAGGACTTAGTAATTCGCACATGGAGATTAGGCAAGTGTCACCGCTCACAACCTCATGCTTGAGTCAGAGAAGGAGCATTGCAGAGCCGTGCGCTTGATGCTGCCGAGTGACCGCCGGACGAGATGACTTGAAGCGAAGCTAAGGAAGCAGACTTCGAGGGCAAGAGACGTGAAGGAGTATTGCAGAGTCGTGCGCCTAATGCTGTCGAGGGACGTGGCCGCGAACGAAGAGAGTTTCGGCGAGGGACTTTGAGTGAGATGAGAGAATGAGTGAATTGTAAGTAACTCATTAGGTGAACTTGGCCGAATGGCTGAGTTTCGGAAGCTCGACCACAAGGGTTGAGGTTTACCCGACCGCCAGAAGCTCAAACAGATGTTAAGTTTGAGTTTTACCCGACACCAGTTGACTGCTATGTCATGGCAGTTGACTGCTCCAAGTCAATCGACAATCGACTGGTGTTAGCTGCTAGATCAAGTCGACATCAGTCGACTGCTTAAGGGAAGTAGTCGATGTAGGGGATTCTTGTATGCCAAATGGCATATGCGCAACGGAAAATAGGATCCCTTCCAAGTGATCCATGCGAAAGCAAACTCGTATAAAATAAATTTCTCTAAACCAAACCTATCTTATAGGAGAGGATTACCTTTGTTGCGTGCCCTTGTTAATCCCGCTTTTCCTTTCGGTTTGTTGGATCTTTAGCACGTTCAAGTGTCCGTGCCTCTATACGTATCCACACGAGCAAGCTCTTGTCTCACAAGAGAAACTAGAAGAGCTCTCCTTTACTTCTTGCTAGAGAAGTCCCTAAAGGAGAGGAATCTAGGGAAGAAGAGAAAGGAGGAAGAAGACTACTCTTCTTGCTAGCCTACACTCACAAAGCCACACAACCAAAGCTTCCACCAAGCTTCTCAAGCTCTCTATCACAACCACACCACAATCACAATCCAATGATGCTTTGGTGGCCATTCCATGGGGCCTTTTATAGGGTTGGCAAAACCCTTTCACCTCCTACAATTTAATGCAATCCATTGCATTGAGACCCCTTTTGTTTTGGCCGGCCACTTAAGGAGACAAAAACCATTTTGTCCCCTTCCACCTTATCTAGCTTAGGTGGATGCTTAGGTGGCATGCTTATGTGGCATGCTTATGTGGCATGCTTATGTGGCATTCATGCATGTTGAATTAATCTTATTAATTCAATTAAGCTTATGTTATCATATTGAATTAATCTTATTAATTCAATTAAGCTTATGTTATCATATTGAATTAATCTTATTAAATCAATAAGGTAACATATTGAATTAATCTCATTAAATCAATTAGCTAAAATTCTCATTAAGTTTAAAGTCCAAAAACCATTTTGTACTTAAGCTTATTCCCAAATTATTCTAGTCAAACTAGAATACTCTAATTCCTCTAATTATCATGCTCTTTGTGTGTGACCCTATAGGCTCTCATAACGTTGGCAGTGGACCTAAACTCTTTTAGATACACAAGCAATGAGCGGTATCTAGCAATACATCATTGCTACCCAAGTTACGAGATAAGTCAAGATCCGACTAACCTTTCCGTGACTACTATAATATATGACCGTGTCCTTCTATCCTTGATATCAGATTGATCAATGAGGCATAGACCGTGTCATCCTCGATCAATCTATGTGTTTCTTGATCACGAGTAAACTAACTCAAACAAATGAGCTCAATATCTCATATTGACTCATTCGAGCATGGCCATGCGTTTTAGTAGTTCTACTCAATCAAGGGGCCCACCGATATCACTCCGTCATATGGAAGGATAGATCCCATCTACATCACTCACATCCCTCCGCATAATTTGTTACATACCCGAGAATCGCCTTTATGGTCCACCTATTTACGGGTGACGTTTGTGATACCAAAGTACATAACTCCTTATATGAGGGAACCGTAGTGACTTGGGTCTAAGGACTATTCATACCAATAGTCACATGAGAAAGTTTATGACACTCATATAACGATCCATGAAACTTTCTCATGGCGGGTCGAGTTCAGTATATATTCTCGATATATACCCATGTGTCGACTTGATATCATATATCCATGACTTGTGAGATCAAGTCATCAATTGACCTACATGCTAGTCTTTATGTATTAATATTGCCCTTGCATATTAATACTCGACTAGGAACATTTAGGAAAGTGTTCTCTCTGACCTCTCATAATCAATTACGCGATTGATGTCTTTGTAGATAAGAACCTACTTTTCTAGGGCATTATTATATTTAAATTAGGCAGCACAAGCAAGATGTAAATATAATAACCAATCCTTTGCCTTTATAGAATATGATACAAAAATGTTCCTATTCAACCATCACATGATTGGTTCTAGGGCTTTAACTAACAATCTCCCACTAGCACTAGTACCAATCACTGATATCTAATACCTAGTGACCTAGTGTGACCATCATGCTTCCTCCTGTGCAAAGCCTTGTCGATGGATCTGCGATGTTAGCTTACATCGATTTGCACTGCATATCCTCACATCTCCTCTATCGATGATCTCTCGAATGAGATGGAAGCCGCGATATGTGTTTGGTGATGTGATCGAGGTTCCTTAGCACGTGCAATAGCCCCATTGTTGTCACAATAGAGGTCTATTGGATCTGCATATGCTAGGAACTACCCCAAGTTCAGCGATGAACTTGCGGGCCAAGCGACCTCCTTTCTTTGCATCGGATCTTTGCAATATACTCGGCTTGTTGTAGAATCAAGCAATCGTGTCTGCTTGAACTCTTCCACGGCTCACGGCTCCACCATTCGAGCAAAACACGTACCGATTGCGATCTATAGTCATCCTTGTCTGTTTGGAAGCTTGCATCACTTGTAACCCTTCTGATTAGCTCCTCATTGCCTCGAATATCGGAAATATTCTTTCGTTCTTCGTAAGTACTTAAGAATATTTTTGGCCTATCGATGACTTTCACCTGGATCATTTGGTATCTACTCGTCATGCTCAAAGCATACGAGGCGTCGGACAGTACTGAAGCATGGCGTACATGATAGACCCTATAGCTGATGCATAAGGGATCTTATCCATGCGATCTCTCTCTTCCTTAGAAGAGGGACATTGAGTCTTCGAAAGACTCACACCATGTGATAAAGGCAGAAACCCTTTCTTAGAATTTTGCATAGCAAAACGATCTAGCACTTTATCAATGTATGTACTCTGACTTAGGCCAAGTAATCTTCTAGATCTATCTCTATAGATCTTGATGCCTAGAATATAGGCAGCTTCACCTAAGTCCTTCATCGAGAAACAATTCCCTAACCACATCTTCTCAGACTGGAGTGAGGGAATATCATTTCCGATGAGAAGTATGTCATCTACATACAAGACAAGAAATACAACTGTGCTCCCACTATTTCTCTTGTAGACACAAAGCTCATCTTCATTCTTGATGAAACCAAACTCTTTGATTGCATCATCGAATCGAAGATTCCAGCTTCGAGAGGCTTGCTTTAGTCCATAAATGGACCTTTGCAGTTTGCATACCTTTCCAGGATGCTTTGGATCTTCAAAACCCTCGGGTTGTGTCATGTACACATCCTCGAGTAGCTTTCCATTCAGAAAAGCGGTTTTGACATCCATCTGCCGGATCTCATAATCATGGTAGGTGCGATAGCAAGTATGATCCGAATGGATTTAAGCATATAGCTGGTGAAAAGGTTTCTTCATAGTCAATACCATGAATTTGTTTGAATCCTTTAGCCACCAATCTACCTTTATAGGTATGCTTATTACCATCCATGTCAGTCTTTACTTTAAAGACCACTTACACCCAATGGGTTTTACCCCTTGGTGGATCGACCAAAGTCCATACTTGGTTGGTGTACATGGATTCCATTTGGATCTCATGGCCTCTAGCCATTTCTCGGAATCTGGGCTCATCATAGCTTCTTTATAGGATGTAGGCTCGTCAAGATCGACAAGCAATACTTCACCGTTGTCGGTCAGAGAAAAGAATATCTCTCGGGTTGTGAAGGATCCTATTAGATCTCTGAAGAGGTTGGTCTACTTGAGCAGTGTTTGTTCACAACTCTTTGGGCAACAATTTCCTCATCCACAACACTTTGTGGTTCCTGTTCATTTTCCATCGAAGCCTTAGTGTTATCATCGTCTTGAACTTCTTCAAGATGAATTTTACTCCCACTAGTATTTCTAGAAATAAATTCTCTTTCTAGAAAGACAGCATTTCTGGCAACAAACACCTTGCCAAGTGTGGGATTGTAAAAGTAATATCCCTTAGTTTCCTTGGGATATCCTACAAAATAACACTTATCTGATTTGGGTCCTAGTTTATCTGAGACTTGACGTCTAACGTAAGCTTCACAACCCCAAATCTTTATAAAAGACATTTTGGGACTCTTCGGTCCATATCGTATATGGTGTCTTTTCTATGGCTTTTGATGGAACGCGATTAAGTGTGAAAGCGGCTGTCTCTAGAGCTAAACCCCAAAAGGAAGTAGGTAGATCAGTCTGGCTCATCATTGATCGTACCATATCTAATAGAGTATGATTTCTCCTCTCAGATACACCATTCCATTGTGGTGTTCCAGGTGGAGTGAGTTGGGATATTAGTCCACACTCGGCCAGTGATCGAAACTCTTGACTAAGGTATTCACCACCTCGATCGATCGAAGTAGCTTAATCGCTTACCAAGTTGGTTTTGTACTTCATTCTTGAATTCTTTGAACTTTTCAAAGGATTACGACTTATGTCTCATCAAATATAAGTAGCGAATCTACTCATATCATCGGTGAAAGTAATAAAGTACTTATAGCCTCCTCGCCCGACATTGAAAGGGCCACATACATCGGTATGTATGAGTCCTAACAAGTCCGTCGCTCTCTCGCCATGTCCACTAAATGGAGTTTTAGTCATCTTTCCTAAAAGACAAGACTCGCGTACCTCATATGATTCAAAATCAAATGAGTCAATAATCCATCTTTATGGAGTTGGGATATGCATTTTCATTTATGTGACCTGGCGGCGATGCGAAGATATATGCAGTTAAATCATTCGATTTGAACCGTTTGGTATTTACGTTATAAATTGGGTTATCTAAATCTAGAACATAGAGACCATTCATAAGTGGTGCATTACAATAGAACATTTCATTTAAATAAATGGAACAACATTTGTCCTTTATTATAAAGAAAAGTTTTTCTTGTCTAAACAAGATCTGAAATTATGTTCTTTGTTAATGCGGGTACATAGAAGCACTCCTCTAGTTCTAAGATAAGCCCGATTGGGCAAAGACAAAGAATATGTTCCTACATTTCTGACAACTTTTGCGCCATTGCCTACTCGTAGGTCCACTTCACCCTTTGCCATTATTCTACTATTTCTCGGTCCACTGCACATTAGTACAAATGTGAGATGCACATCCAGGTATCTAATACCCATGTAGAAGAAATAGATAGATTAACTTCTATAACGTGTATACGGCGAAGTTCTTGTTCTTTACTTCCTCGAGAGACTTTGCGGTTCGCTTCGATTGTCGATCTCACCGCAATGGAAGCAGTCCCCTTCCTTAGGTACTTTACCTTTACCCTTTGAAGTGGATGAATTGGCCTTGCCTTTGGCTTGGGTCTTACCCTTGCCTTTGCGCTTACCTTTGTCCTTCTTGACCATTAGTACATTTCTAACTTTCTTCTTGAGATTTGGTTATTGATTCTCAACATGCCGAGAATCTCAGCAAAGGTTTATCAATTTCATTCATGTTATAATTCATGAAATTGATTGTATGCTTCCTAACGAACGATTGAGGATAACATCGATTGCCACAATTCTTGGCTCAGTGGAAAACCTAGTCTTTCAAGGTTCTCAACGTACCCAATCATTTTGAGTACGTGAGTTCCTACAGATGTTCCTTCTTGCATCTTGCATGCAAAAAGAGCCTTAGAGACTTCAAAACGCTCGTGCCTAGCTTGTCCTTGATATAGTTGTTTCAAATGCTCAACCATATCATAGGCATCCATGTTCTCATGTTGCTTCTGAAGCTCAGAGTTCATGGTGGCAAACATAAGGCATGACACATCTAATGCGTCATCTTGATGCTTCTTATAAGCATCCTTTTCAGCACGAGTGGCCGTAGGGGCGGGTATTTCAGTGGGTAGCTGCTCTAGGACATATAGTTTATGCGTTCTTGCTTGAGGATAATCCTCAAGTTCCTATACTACCAAGAAAGTTTGCTCCATTAAGCTTGTCCTTCTCAAGGACAGATCGCAAGTTGAGGGGGTGTGTCGTGTTAGATGACATGGTGATCTACAACATTAAAAATGCAAAGTTAAGTCTCATACCTAAATCATTTAATTAGGCCTTTAATTAAATGAGGCTCCCACTAAATTCTCATAGCTACTATTTAGCTATAAATTTATATGGGATAAAGATCCACATCATAATTCGTCTTGAGTTAGCTTTGGCTAATCGCCAAGACGTAGTATAATTAGGTAGGCAATCTTTTGCCAATTACATCTGATGTAACTCTTTAATAGCTTTGGTTAAGTTTTAGATTAGTTTAGTGTTTATTCCTAAACCTTCCAGTCGTGGCAGGCATGTGGGCCTTCTTTGATATCTGAGCAACGACCACTTCTAAGACAAAGCTGATGTTCGGAAATCACACAAAACTAATGTTAACACTTATGTTCAAAGCTAATATATGCCTCTACTTTCTTAACCAATTAAGAAAACACTTAATTAAGTCTTAACCAAGACTGATAGCGGGACATCACGATTGTCCACTCGCACCCCTCCAAGATAAAATGCATTGCTTTGCTTTGGCAAACCCAATAACAAATGATCGAGGAAGTAGTGAGTACCAACTTTGGTAGGCATATCGTTTAGACTTATTAAGAAATAAACATGTATCATATACATATTAGCATACATCACATATAAGCTAAATTAACATGCATCACATACAAGTTAAACTAAGGTGTCATGGTTATGGCCCTTATTCTACAATCTTCTCAAGCCAATGAAAAGATTGATTGGTCAACCTAGGGATAACATCTTCTCCTAAGTGCTTCCTTTTGGTTGTCTTGTGTGTTGACTTCCTCCTTGTAACCTCATCTTCCAATGGACCCTCCATCCTTGTTTTGTACATTACAAAAGGAGAAATACTCGAGTTACATTCGAGTCTAAAACTAATTTTACAACAAGAATATTAGGAGAAAGGCACGACACGCAGGCCGTATTAAGAATTACAACACACAATCACAAACTTTTTGGGACTAGGCCATAACCATGCACCATGTCATTTTAACTTTTAAAAGACATTGGATATTTTATTATGTTTGAAAATTTGCTTATGCAATTATCAACTCATAATAAAATTTATCTTACTTCTATATCACATATAAAATAGAGAAAACCTATTTTTATACGATCTTTTGCAAGTGGCTCTGATACCACTGTAGGGGATTCTTGTATGCCAAATGGCATATGCGCAACGGAAAATAGGATCCCTTCCAAGTGATCCATGCGAAAGCAAACTCGTATAAAATAAATTTCTCTAAACCAAACCTATCTTATAGGAGAGGATTACCTTTGTTGCGTGCCCTTGTTAATCCCGCTTTTCCTTTCGGTTTGTTGGATCTTTAGCACGTTCAAGTGTCCGTGCCTCTATACGTATCCACACGAGCAAGCTCTTGTCTCACAAGAGAAACTAGAAGAGCTCTCCTTTACTTCTTGCTAGAGAAGTCCCTAAAGGAGAGGAATCTAGGGAAGAAGAGAAAGGAGGAAGAAGACTACTCTTCTTGCTAGCCTACACTCACAAAGCCACACAACCAAAGCTTCCACCAAGCTTCTCAAGCTCTCTCTCACAACCACACCACAATCACAATCCAAATGATGCTTTGGCCGGCCACTCCATGGGGCCTTTTATAGGGTTGGCAAAACCCTTTCACCTCCTACAATTTAATGCAATCCATTGCATTGAGACCCCTTTTGTTTTGGCCGGCCACTTAAGGAGACAAAAACCATTTTGTCCCCTTCCACCTTATCTAGCTTAGGTGGATGCTTAGGTGGCATGCTTATGTGGCATGCTTATGTGGCATTCATGCATGTTGAATTAATCTTATTAATTCAATTAAGCTTATGTTATCATATTGAATTAATCTTATTAATTCAATTAAGCTTATGTTATCATATTGAATTAATCTTATTAAATCAATAAGGTAACATATTGAATTAATCTCATTAAATCAATTAGCTAAAATTCTCATTAAGCTTAAAGTCCAAAAACCATTTTGTACTTAAGCTTATTCCCAAATTATTCTAGTCAAACTAGAATACTCTAATTCCTCTAATTATCATGCTCTTTGTGTGTGACCCTATAGGCTCTCATAACGTTGGCAGTGGACCTAAACTCTTTTAGATACACAAGCAATGAGCGGCATCTAGCAATACATCATTGCTACCCAAGTTACGAGATAAGTCAAGATCCGACTAACCTTTCCGTGACTACTATAATATATGACCGTGTCCTTCTACCCTCGATATCAGATTGATCAATGAGGCATAGACCGTGTCATCCTCGATCAATCTATGTGTTTCTTGATCCTCGAGTAAACTAACTCAAACAAATGAGCTCAATATCTCATATTGACTCATTCGAGCATGGCCATGCTTTTAGTAGTTCTACTCAATCAAGGGGCCCACCGATATCACTCCGCCATATGGAAGGATAGATCCCATCTACATCACTCACATCCCTCCGCATAATTTGTTACATACCCAGTAATCGCCTTTATGGTCCACCCTGTTACGGGTGACGTTTGACGATACCAAAGTACATAACTCCTTATATAGGGAACCGTAGTGACTTGTGTCTAAGGACTATTCATACCAATAGTCACATGAGAAAGTTTATGACACTCATATAACGATCCATGAAACTTTCTCATGGCGTCGATTCGATATATTCTCAATATATACCCATGTGTCAACTTGATATCATATATCCATGACTTGTGAGATCAAGTCATCAATTGACCTACATGCTAGTCTTTATGTATTAATATTGCCCTTGCATATTAATACTCGACTAGGAACATTTAGGAAAGTGTTCTCTACAACCTCTCATAATCAATTCTGCCAATTGATGTGCTGTAGATAAGAACCTACTTTTCTAGGGCATTATTATATTTAAATTAGCTGGCACAAGCAAGATGTAAATATAATAACCAATCCTTTGCCTTTATAGAATATGATACAAAAATGTTCCCTATTCAACCATCACATGATTGGTTCTATAAGTCGACTGATGATGGAGCCGTTGGTTGGAATCCAATGTGGAAGAAGCCATTATTGGGCAACGGCTACAGGATCAGTCGACTGATGCTGTGTTAATGGGAAGAAACCCTCTTCCTCTATAAAGAGAAGGGGTGAAGGCCTTTGGGAGGCTAATGCTTATGCTCTAAACTCCTCCAAAGTGCCCAATATGTTTTCCATCCTCTTACTTGAGCTTATTTACATCATATTGTAAGAGGAGTGATTCTTGTGTAAAATTTTACCTCCATCTAGCTTGGTGCAAAGGAGAGATCTAGTGGATTTGGCAAAGGAGTGATTCACCTTGGACGAATCGGGTGGTGGATTAGCGACAAGGCTGTGAACCACGTTATATTCTCTTGATAGCGAATTGCTCTTTACTTTGCTTTGTCTTAAATGTTTGTATTAGTATATTCCGCTTGCGCTAACATTACTTGTAGACGATCAACGAACGACTTCCACCGTACGACGAAAGAGATCTATTCACCCCCCCCTCTAGCCGGCCAACATCGACCCTACACAAGTCATGGGTACTTGGCATGAAAAGTCTAAGTGGGACACTTGGCAATGGGAAAGTCCAACATGGGTTGGCATGGAAAGTCCAAGCATGGGTCTTGGCAAGGGAAAGTCCAAGCTTGAGTCTTGACAATTGGAAAGTCCAACATGGGTTGGCATGGAAAGTCCAAGCATGAGTCTTGGCAAGAGAAAGTCCAAGCTTGAGTCTTGGCAATTGGAAAGTCTAACATGTGTTGGCAAGGGAAGTCCAAGGGTTGATATTAGCGGCGTAAAGTCCAAGCGGGAGTCTTGGCTGCATAAGTCCAATGGTTGGTGGTGTAAAGTCCAAGCAGTAGTCTTGGCAGCGTAAGCCCAATGTGCCTTGGCAGTATAGACCAGCTTAGCATGACATAGCCGATGGAAGCACTTGAAGGCTAGCGTATGGATGAATAAGTCATGGATGGCTTGGAGGGATCCGATAGGCATGAGGCTGATGGAGGTGGCTATAAGTCTTAGGTCTAGACTAAGGATGGTCTAGCAAGTATGAGGGCATCATACTTGGAGTTAAATCTCATGGTTGAGATTATCAGTCGATTGGGGCTTTGGACTAGTCGATTGGTCAAGTGTTTTGACACTTGGAAGCCGTATTGACTCTTGGCAGTCGATTGGAGTTATGAGCAGTCGACTGCTGTGAGTTGACTAGGATTCGACTACGGCAAAATGCCTTGGCAGTCGACCGATAGCAGTCGACTACCATGGAGGGCAGATCGTCGGGGTCGAGGTTACGAGTAGAACGCGAGCCAACTTGTCGACCGGCTCACACGTAATCGATTGTTGGCTAATGAAAGTTGACCGCCAGTATATCCGTTGGCTTAAATGCCAATGTGGATTAAGTCTATTATGAGACAATGATATGTTGGTGCAATCAACCCAGGTCATGATTGACCAGACTCGAGTTTGACTTGAGTAGTGTTTTGATATTTGAAATTGATGTCTAACATGTGTTGGGGAGATTGGAGCAATCGACCCAGGTTAGTATTTGATGTTTGACGATGGTTTGACCATTGTCATGGAAAGTCCAAGTGGGACACTTGGCATTGAGAAAGTCCAAGTCTTGAGTATTTGGCATGGAAAGTCCAAGCATAGGTCTTGGCAAGAGAAAGTTTAACATGGGTTGGCAATGGAAAGTCCAAGCATGGGTCTTGGCAGGGAAAGTCCAACATGGGTTGGCAAAGGAAAGTCCAAGCATGGGTCTTGGCATGGAAAGTCCAACATGGGTTGGCAAGGGAAAGTCCAAGCTTGAGTCTTGGCATTTGGAAAGTCCAAGGGGAATATTGGCGGCGTAAAGTCCAAGGGTGGAGTCCTGGCAGCATAAGTCAAATAGTTGGCAGCGTAAAGTCCAAGCGGAGTCTTGGCAGCATAAGTCCAATGTGCCTTGACGGTGTAGACACTGTTAGGATGACAATAGCCGATGGAAGCACCTGAAAGCTAGCGTATGGATGAACAAGTCATGGATGACTTGGAGGGATCCGATAGGCGTGAGGCTGACGGAGGTGGCTAGAAGGCTTAGGTCTAGACTACGGGTGGTCTAGCAAGTATGGGGCACCATGGGGTTAAAACCTCATGTTTGAGGTGTATCACCAATCGAGACCATGGGTCGACCGTGGTAGGAGTCGACTAGGGTTGGAAGTGAACCGACAATCGACTACCGTAGGTGGGCAATGACTATTGTGGAAGTCGATGATCGGTGATCATTCGACTGATGGATGGGATCTCGAGCACAAAGTTTCTCGATCAAAGTGATCGACCACTTGAAATTGAGACATCGAGATCGATTGCTGGATTTTTTCACGTGGATCTAGCCGCTGTCTCATGACAACATGGCACGTCGATGGTCTGAAAGTTCGATAGACAAAATCCACCCGAGTAGCTTTAAATAGAGCTCGTGGAGGAGGGATTTGGAACCGGTTCTTGAGGAGTTTTGCGATTTCGCCGCAAATCAGGGTCTCTAAGTGAAATTAAAGCAACCACAAAGCAAGCAATCAAAAGAGCAATTGTAAAGTGTTTTTCCTTTACTTGTAGTGCATTTCATTATTGTAATTGCTTGTATTTGTTTCTTACTGTTGTAA
Source organism: Wurfbainia villosa (assembly GCA_025175895.1). Classification (NCBI taxonomy): domain Eukaryota; kingdom Viridiplantae; phylum Streptophyta; class Magnoliopsida; order Zingiberales; family Zingiberaceae; genus Wurfbainia; species Wurfbainia villosa. Next base: position 102,079,224 of record CM045987.1, read on the forward strand.
GATCATTTGTACTAGGTTTCTCTACCTCCGGATTATTCCGAGAAGGAGTATTTGTGATTAGTAGTGAGTGTTTGCATTGCTAGGGCTTTTAGAGCCCGATCCGTGGAGTAGGAACCATTCGGTTCCGAACCACGTTATATGATTGTGTTTACGTGTTTGTATTTCGTTATTGTTTTATTTCTGTTGCGCACTAATCATTTGTAGCAAGCACGATCGAACAAATTCTATCAAGCAACGCTGACGCTATTCACCCCCCTCTAGTGGGCGTAAGGTTCCTAACAATTGATATCAGAGCGGGTCGCACTTCACCGGCTTCACATTCGAGGGAGCACGCTAGAGGGAAGAAGATGGATCTTCAAGAGAGATGGGGTGATGACATAGCAATTCCACCCGCCTTCGACCGCGAAGATTTCGCGTATTGGAAAGGTAGAATGGAATATTTTTTAATGTCCAATATAGAGAATTAGTTTGCCATGATTATAGGATTCGATGCTCCGAGAGGAAAGAACGGAGAAATCCTCAAGATGAAGAGGTGGACCGAGGAGCAATGGTAAAAATTCAAGACAACCATTAAGGTAACAAAAATACTAGTAAATTTGATACCTAACGATATTTTGTCTAGATTAGGAAGTTATAGGGATGCTAAGGAGTTGTGGAACAAGTTGGTCAAGTTATATGACAATCCCGAACCGGTCCAAGAAAACTCGGAAGAGGAGTAATCATCATCATCCTCTCAAGCTCAAGAAGAAGCAAGCACATCTTCATCTCAAGAGCTTGAGAATTCGGAGGTTGATAGGGAATCAACCTCTGGATCGGAATCGGTAGAGGAGGAAGAAGCACCAGAAGCCTTCACCTCTAGAATTGAGAGGGAAGAGAGATCATCTTCCAAGCTGGAGCAAGAAGAAGAGCCTTCAATATCCAGTTAAGATGAAGAAGCTCTAAATCTGGCCATCATTGACCTAGGTAACTCAAACATATGTGTTAATAATAAAATGCATATAATATGTTTTGAGTGTAGGGAATCTGGACACTACAAGAGTAAGTGTCCTAAAAGGGTCAAGAAGACTCCATCGACTCCAAAGGTCAAGGAAGCCAGTCCCCCAACAATTAAACATAAGGAGCACATTATTTGCTTCAAATGTCAACAAAAAGGGCACTTTAGGAGTCAATGCCCTAGGGGAAGAAAGAAAGGGCAAGAAGGAGTCAACAATATAGGGGGAGCCTTGAAAGTTAACCCTAAGGTAAAATTTATTAATGCACCTTCTTTAAGTTATAGACAAAAGCATGTTAGAAATAATTTTAGCAATCTTACAATTTATCATAAAGAGCATGCTAGGAATAACAAATATTTTTGTTTAGGAGCTAAGAATGTCAACCTTAGGAATAAGGAGAAATTTGGGACTAATGTCCCTAAAAATATTTTACCTAGGGCAAGCATTAAGAAAATTGAGGACCACCTAGGTTTTAACCCCAAATGGACTAGGCATATGCCTAGGAAGAACCATGCCCAAAGATTAAATCAAAATTCAAAAATTGGGCAATTAGAAAAGGAAAATCAAGCCTTGAGGTCAAGGCTTGAGAAAATGGAAAAGACCCTTAGGATTATGCAAAACCAAATGCAAGGGTCAATTGATCATAAATCTAGGTCAAATGGTAAAAGTCAACACCTAGAGTCTAGGAGGCAAGGCTCATCTATGGGCAAGAAAGGCTTGAGCCACAAGCCTAGGTCCAAGGTAGATAAGCCTACCTACCATAGTGTTCCATTTGACTATGGAACTAAACTTAGGTCTAGAAAGACCAAGGTCAATAGGGAAGTCATCCCTAAGGTTGACCAAGGTAGGTGCTTAGTGGCCAAGGTTTCCATGAAACCTAGGAAGACCACTAAGAAGGTTACAAGGGGAGTTACCCCTAGAGTTAACCTAGGCAAGACCACCATGAATAAGGCTTCAAAGTCTAGGAGGGTCACTGGGGAGGTTATCCCTAAGGAATACCTAATTACTCCAAGGAGCTCAAATAGATTTTGGGTTCCTAAGAGCGTGATCGATTCACACTAGATGGGTTTAGGTGTGCCAACCTTGAATGGATGGGTAGTTAACCTAACCATAGTAAAGGTAGACTTTAGGTTATTTTCAAGGTTATGGATACCTTGGAAATAGGTTTGATCTTATTATCCTAAAAGATTTTAGGATGTGCCAATATATTTTTGGAATTATGAAAAATCAATCAAATTGACACAATTTAGGTTTAGAGGTCTTAGTGTGCCATTTTGGGTTTTTGGCACACTTGGAAAATAAATGACAATATGGCAAAATGAGACTTAATAATAACAAATGACAATTAATATTAAAATTTAGGTATTATTATACCTATACATTTTATTTTCCATGCTTTGTTTTCCATATAACATCCCATGACATCATATCTACTTTTAATCATTTAATATGTCATGATCATGTCTAGGTTATGCCTTAATGTCATGTATGCCTAGATTCTATCATATGCCATGGCATCATGATCATTGGCCATGCTTAATTATGTTATCATTTATGCCATGATCATATTTCATGCATTTAAGTTAATGAAAATTGATTTAAGGCCTATGACATGACTTGAAGTCCCATGTATAAGGGAATCAAGTAGAGTTGCCTTAGAAAATGTATGAAACCCTAGTTTAAGATAAACTAAAACTCACATCTCACATCTAAATTGACATGTATGTGTATTTTTACACCCTAGATACATGTGAGATGCTAGGATATGAGTTAAGTTCAAGGTGCATAGTTTTTGCATCTAGATGAACTCAAACTCATCTTATATTAGTGGTGGATCATTGGGAAAGCTTATGTTCAAGCCATGTACATTAAGCCCAAAGAATATGATCCAATATAAGATTTTGAAAATATTTTAAAATTATTTTATAAAACCTTGGTGAAGTTTATCTTTTGATAGTAATCACCATTGATGAAGTTGATACAAAGTGGGCTCAAACATTGAAGTTTTTCTTCACTTTTGAACTTTGTGTCAATTTCACTATTTTATGGGTAAAATAGATTTCAAACATTTTTCACCCATTGTATTGATCATAAGTATTATACGTATGAATTTTCATGATTTTTCGAATTACGTATAATTATTTATGAATTTCTGAAATTCAATTCTAATAATTGAAATTCAGAAATTTCAGTTATCAGTCGGCTACCCTTGTGAGCAGTCGACTGATGGGCATGACAGTCGACTGTTGCCTGATAAAGTCGACTGCTAGAGCTGATTTCGGGTAAACAAGGTATGTTTAGCCCATTTTCAACTATGGTAAGATTTCCTAACCACTCCTAACCCTAGGATATGCTTTGGGAAGCATTAGAAAGGGTAAAAATCCATTGGATATGAATTAGGAGAGTTGTTAGGGTGATGTATCAATTTAAGGTGAGTGAAAGTTCAATGTTGAACTTTAAACCTTATTTTTGATGGTTTAGAGTTCCTACAGGCTTAGGGACTTCCCAAGAACATTGTTGGTGCAATGGTCAAGGGGGAGCAAGCCTTTAGGGGGAGTTATCCATCATGGGATGATGGATGTTATTTTTTTTCTCATGAGGAGGAGAAATGAGAATTTTAAGATTCCCAATTTGGAAATTGAGAGAGTTTGTAGGATTGTCTCTCTTGAGTGATATGAGACTTATCACTAGGAAGATTGTAGGCATCCTAGGTGTTTTTGGAGCAAGGGGTAGATTGTAAGATCTCATTGGGATATGAGACATTGACCTCCTTGGGGTGAACCTTTTTGTTGTATGTCAAAAAGGGGAAGAATGTATGGAATTACCAATTTGGGATAATTGATAAGGGAATTTGAGTTAGGGGCCTAACTCAAGGTTATTTTTGTCAAACATCAAAAAGGGGGAGATTGTTGGTACAATCGACCCAAGTCACGATTGACCAGACTCGAGTTTGACTCGAGTAGTGTTTTGATGTTTGACATTGATGTCTGACATGTGTTGGGGAGATTGGAGCAATCGAACCAGGTTAGTATTTGATGTTTGACGATGGTTTGACCACTGTCATGGAATATCCAAGTGGGACACTTGGTATTGGGAAAGTCCAAGTCTTGAGTACTTGGCATGGAAAGTCCAAGTATGAGTCTTGGCAAGGAAAAGTCCAACATGGGTTGGCAAAAGAAAGTCCAAGCATGGGTCTTGGAATGGAAAGTCCAACATGGGTTGGCAAGGGAAAGTCCAAGCTTGAGTCTTGGCATTTGAAAAGTCCAAGGAAAATGTTAGGGCAATCTCTTGCCGTAATATGGTTTTGATGGTATGACAAAGGGTTTAAGTTAGTTTGATATGTTGATTTGATATGTGCGTTGAAGTCGTGCAGGACTTAGTAATTCGCACATGGAGCCATGGCGAGTTTCACATCTCATGACTCGTGCCTTGAGTCGGTGAAGGATAGCTTTGCGGAAGCCGTGCGCTTGGAGCATCCGAGGGACCGCCGGACGAGGAGCTTGGAGTGAAGCCGGAGGAAGTAGACTTCGAGGCAAGAGACGCGAAGGAGCATTGCAGAGCCGTGCGCTGATCTGTAGGGGCGTGGCATGAAGCGAAGAAGAACCGAGCGAGGGACTCAGAGGATGAGAGTGGCGATTGTAACGGGAAGGGTAGCTCTTAGGTGAAACTTGGCCATTTGGCCAAGTGTCGGATGAGTTTTCGATACGGGTCGATCATGTCATGTCATGGCGATCGTTGCTCTAATCGATGGTTCGATCGGTGGTCTAATGTTGAATCAAGTTGATCGATCATTTGCATAGGGCGATCGGTGATGCAATCGATCGTGATAACGATCGGTCGGTGAGGGCGACGATCGTGATGTCCTTGTGCGGGCATAGAATGGAGTCGACCTCGTTGAGGACTCGGTAGTTGACATCGATCGGTGATGGGTGCCATAAGTCGGTGATGCGATCTGGTTGGATAGTATCCAGCGTGGAAGCGGCCGTTATTAGGCAGCGTCTGATGGTCGGTGATGGGTGCCATCGGTGATCGATCTGTCAGTCAGGGAAGAAACCCTCTTCCTCTATAAAAAGGAAGGGGGTAAGGCTTTGGGAGGCTAATGCTTATACTCTAACACTCTCCCAAAGTTCCCAAAAGCTTTCCATCCTCTTACCCAAGCTTATTTTCATTATATTTGTAAGAGGAGTGTTGTTGTAAAGAGGTTACCTCCACCTAGCTTTGTGCAAAGGAGAGATCTAGTGGATAGATTGCGGAGTGATTCACCGTGGACGAATCTGACCGTGGATTAGCGGCGTAGCCGTGAACCACGTTACATCTCCGTGTTTGTATTGTCTTTGTTTTATTTATATTTGCTTGTCTTAGTTTATTGCTTCCGCTTGCGCTAACGTTTTGTAGACGAGCAAAATACGACATCCAACGAACGAGGGCTATTCACCTCCCTCTAGCCGGCTAATCGATCCCTAACAAGTGGTATCAGAGCCAAGGAAAGCTTGTCGAGGACTAACCGCCACAACAAGTAATTTTCAAAATGGCTGGCTCAAACATCCATCCACCGAAGTTCGATGGCGAATTCTCTTGGTGGAAAAAGAGAATGGAGGTATTCTTCGAAACCGACTTTGAAATCCTTTTAATAATGGAAAACGGTTTTGAGTTGCCTAGGAACGAAAATGGGGAGCCATTGGAGAAATCTAGGTGGAGCAAGAGGCAAAGAGAAGAATACTTGGCAAATTCAAAGGCCAAGCACCACCTATACAATGTCCTCCCTCAACAAGAAGTCAATAGGATAGGAGAGTGTGCTAGCGCCAAGGAAATGTGGGAGAAACTAATAGAAATCCATGAAGGCACATCCGAGGCAAAGCTAGCAAGGAGAGACGTTCTTCGCTCCCAATTGTCCAATATCAAACTTGAAAAGGGAGAGAAGGTAAAATCCCTACACTCTAGATTTAAGGAAATTCTAACCGGTTTAACAAGTGTAGGTGAAAAGCTTTCCAACCGGGATATGGTAATGAAGGCCATAGATGCCTTTCCCCGGTCCTCAAGATGGAGCTCCATGGTGGACTCATTTTACATCTCCAAGAACTTGGAAGTAAGTACCTTGGAGGAATTTTTCTCAACAATGGAGCTTCACGAAACTAGGCTTGAAGGAATACAAGAAGAGCCTAGAATTCAACCCTCAAGAGGAGTAGCTTTGATGGCAAATAAGGGGAAGAAGAAGATAGAGATCCCCTCCTCCTCATCCGATGAAGCCTCTACCTCTTCCATGGATAGCACGGAAGAAGCCTACATGGTAAGGAAGGTAAGGCGTGCATTTAAGAATCTTAGATTTGATAAATCTCATGATAGGAATAGAAGACCAAGGGGGAAGGTCATATGCTATAATTGCCAAGGAGAGGGACATATAAGGGATAATTGTCCCCTCCTAAACAAGAGCAAGGAAGAAAGGAAGAAGAAAGAAGAAAAGAAGAAGAAGAAGGGAAGCAAGAAAAAGGAAGAAGAAAAGAAGGCAAAAGGAAAAGGGAAGGCCATGACACTCAAAGCCAAGACATGGGATGACCTTGCCTCCTCATCCTCATCCGAAGAAGAAGAACACGTCTACTCCAACCTAGCACTAATGGCTCTTCATGACTCGGATTGCTGCTCCTCCTCCTCAAATGAAGAATCAAGCACAAGTGGGGAGAGCTCAAATGAAGGGGGAGCTTCTACATCCTCCTCATCCGAAGAAGAAGAGGATATGGAAACTATGGTAACGAATGCTTCTCCTAAGAAAATAGTTTCCATAATTTCTAGTTTAACTAAGGAATTATTTGGCATGAAAAATAAAAATAAAAGCATGCTTAGTCAAATTAAGGAATTAGAACAAAAGCTAGAAAATGCATGCTTAAATGATAATATTTCTTCTAGTTTAGATGATGCATGCTCACATGACTATATGCCTTTGGATGTTAATGATGCATGCATAGAGGAAAATAGGGCATTAAGGAAAAAAGTAGATTATTTAACCAAAGCCCTAGAGAAATTCACAATTGGCTCCAACACATTAAATATGATCATAGGGAGCCAAAGAGCAAGTTTTAACAAAAAAGGCCTAGGATATAAGGAAAAGAAAAATGAAAAGGCCTACAAATGCCTAATAGCTAGGGGACAAGATAAAAAGAAAGTAATTGCTAGAAAATGGATCCCCAAGGAATATCTAGTGAACCCAATAGGAAAGAACTTATTTTGGGTTCCAAAATCCATCCTTAAGGGTTAGAATAACCCTAGGGTAGTCAACCACATGGACCTAGCCTATATCATATTTTGGTTGACTTAGGATGACGGGACAATATTTTTTAGATAGTGTTGGGTGATGATAACGTACCCATAAATAGATAATAATGCTTAAATCATGATGATTGATGTAATTCCTATGTATATTTGCAATCATGATTTATGTTTTTGAAATTTGACACGTTATCATGAGAAATAGTTTTGAATCATGCTTTAGGTAATACTTTGTTTATTATCATCATATAATACCTAATGCATGACTATTATTTGATGAATACATGAGTTTCATGATCATAATGTAGAATTCATTCATATATGTCTTTATGATCATGTAGGATGTTAGGTTGATACTTAGTCATGATAGAATTGCATGAACATATTGGTTAAGTATACACAAATACCCCCTAGGATGCATCTCACACTCACCATAGGCTACCTTGATTGAAAACTTAGCATGAGTGAGATGTTAGGATGATACAAATGTCCACTAATGCCTATGACATTTAGATGGTCATTTAAAGTATCAAAATAGCAATAATAGACCAATCATGGGAAAGACTTATGTTTAATTCATAGACATATTGCCCAAAGATCATGGTTGGATATTTCATATGTTTTCAAAACAAATTCTTACTTTAAAATACATGTATTCATGTTTTGAAACAATTGGATGCAAAACTGGGTGTTAAAATGGATACTCTTATGATAAAAAACCTAGTAGTTTTTAAAGCTTTTGGATTTTTGGCAAATACGTGGAAATATAATGATTTTTCATGAAAACATATTTTTCACTGATAGATATACTTAAAAGAAATGTGTTCCTCAAATTTCATGATTTTTTGAATTTTTGAATTTTAAATAATCGTCCGAAGTGTAACGATCGATGGCCGATCATAAAATATCAAACCAGTAAAGGCTGAATTCCGATTTTAAATCAACTTGTGGTATTTTCTTTCTATTAGACTTGATGCCATGTGTTTTTAACTTAGTGATAATCTTTTTGATGGTGTCAAAGGGGGAGAAAATATTATGTTTAAGTTAATTATAAAAGGGGGAGAAATTTATGATAGGGAGAAATTTACATAGAGAGTTTCATGGATTAAGGGGGAGTTGCATGTTGCTATATCATGATTATGTTTACATGCTTTCTTTCCTTTAAAATTTATATCAAATGTTTTTACCTAACTTAAACGGATTGCCACACATCAAAAAGGGGGAGATTGTTAGGGCAATCTCTTGCCGTAATATGGTTTTGATGGTATGACAAAGGGTTTAAGTTAGTTTGATATGTTGATTTGATATGTGCGTTGAAGTCGTGCAGGACTTAGTAATTCGCACATGGAGCCATGGCGAGTTTCACATCTCATGACTCGTGCCTTGAGTCGGTGAAGGATAGCTTTGCGGAAGCCGTGCGCTTGGAGCATCCGAGGGACCGCCGGACGAGGAGCTTGGAGTGAAGCCGGAGGAAGTAGACTTCGAGGCAAGAGACGCGAAGGAGCATTGCAGAGCCGTGCGCTTGATGTTGCCGAGGGACGTGGCCGCAAACGAAGAGAACTTCGAAGGTGAGGGACTCCGAGGGATGAGAGTGAGCGATTGTAACCCGGGAAGGGTAGCTCTTAGGTGAAACTTGGCTATTTGGCCAAGTGTCGGATGAGTTTTCCCGACACCGCCGATCGATTATGGCATAGCGATCTTGCGCCTGAGTCGATGGTTCGATCGACCGGTCTAATGTGGTGAATCAAGTTGATCGTCATTGCCGCGGATGGGCGATGATCGATGGCGATCGATCGCGCGGATGACGATCGATGTCACCGCGTGCACGACGAGAATGGAGTCGACCTCGTTGAGGACTCGGTTGACATCGATCGGTGATGGGTGCCATAAGTCGGATCGATGCGATCTGCTGGATAGTATCCAACGTGGAAAGCGGCAGATTATTGGCGCGGCTACGACGCGGTCGGTGATGGGTGCCATCAGTCGACTGATCCTGTGTCAACGGGAAGAAACCCTCTTCCTCTATAAAAAGGAAGGGGGTAAGGCTTTGGGAGGCTAATGCTTATACTCTAACACTCTCCCAAAGTTCCCAAAAGCTTTCCATCCTCTTACCCAAGCTTATTTTCATTATATTTGTAAGAGGAGTGTTGTTGTAAAGAGGTTACCTCCACCTAGCTTTGTGCAAAGGAGAGATCTAGTGGATAGATTGCGGAGTGATTCACCGTGGACGAATCGGACCGTGGATTAGCGGCGTAGCCGTGAACCACATTACATCTCCGTGTTTATATTGTCTTTGTTTTATTTATATTTGCTTGTCTTAGTTTATTGCTTCCGCTTGCGCTAACGTTTTGTAGACGAGCAAAATATGACATTCAACGAACGAGGGCTATTCACCCCCCTCTAGCCGGCCAATCGATCCCTAACAGAAAATATTGGCGGCGTAAAGTCCAAGGGTGGAGTCTTGGCAGCATAAGTCCAATGTTTGGCGGTGTAAAGTCCAAGCGGAGTCTTGGTAGCATAAGTCTAATGTGCCTTGACGGTGTAGACACCGTTAGCATGAGAATAGCCGATGGAAGCACCTGAAGGCTAGCGTATGGATGAACAAGTCATGGATGACTTGGAGGGATCTGATAGGCGTGAGGCTGACGAAGGTGGCCAGAAGGCTTAGGTCTAGGCTATGGGGGGTCTAGCAAGTATGGGGGCACCATACTTGGGTTAAAACCTCATGTTTGAGGTGTATCAATCCACTGGGACCATGGGTCAGTCGACTGGTAGGAGTTAACTAGGGTTTGACTGTGGGAAGTGCCATGGCGATCAAGCTTGCCAGAGGTGGGCGATTCGCGGCAGCAATGATCGTGATCGCCGATGATCGATCGTGATGGCCAAGATCTCGGGCACAGAAGGTTCTCCAGTCGAGTGATCACGTCGACCACTCGACTGATTGAGACATCAATCGACTGATGTGTAAGATCAGTCGACTAATGTTGTATCCGTTGGATTTTTCCAGCGTAGATCTAGCCATTGTCTCACAATGGCACCCGAATGACGATGGTCGAGCAATGATCGATAGGCGAAATCCATCTCGCGTGACTTTAAATGGAGCTCATTGAGGAGGGATTTGGAATCGGTTCTTGAGGAGTTTTGGGGCGATTCGCTGCTGCAAATCAGGGTCTCCAAGTGCAATTCAAGCAACCACAAAGCAAGCAATTAAAAGAGCAATTGTAAAGTGTTTTTCCTTTACTTGTAGTGCATTTCATTATTGTAATTGCTTGTATTTATTTCTTACTATTGTAAGATCATTTGTACGAGGTTTCTCCACCTTCAGATTGTTCCGAGAACGAATATTTGTGATTAGTAGTGCGTGTTTGCATTGTTAGGGCTTTTAGAGCTCGATCCGGGAGTAGGAACCATTCGGTTCTGAACCACGTTATATGATTGTGTTTGCATGTTTGTATTTCATTATTGCTTTATTTTTGCTGCACACTTATCATTTGTAGCAAGCACGATTGAACGAATTCCATCAAGCACCGCCGATGCTATTCACCCCTCCTCTAGCGGGCGCAACATTCCTAACACGATACTATTGGCAGTCGACAGCCAGGTGCGAATCTAGCCCGAATGCAGATTATAAAAGTATCTCGTGGAGGAGGATTTGATAACAATTTCTAGAGCGATTTGGGGCGATTTGCTGATGCAATTCAGGGTCTCCAAGTGCAGCTCAAGCAACCAAATAAGCAAGCATCCAAAAGCGTATTTGTAAAATTTTCTTTATGTGTTTTTGTGTATTTCATTTATATTTGCTTGTATATCTTTCTTATTGTTGTAAGATCTATTGTATGAGGTTTCGCTGCCTCTGACTTGTTGTCGAGAAGGAGTGTTTTGATTATTAGTGGTGTTTGTCATCGCTAGGGCTCATTCGAGCCCAATCCATGGAGTAGGAACCCTAAGGTTCCGAATCACGTTACATCCTTGTGTATTGGTGTGTTTGTGTGCTTGTATTTTGTTATTGCTATATTATCTTTGTTTCCTCTACGCTAACGAAAATTGTAGCAAGCACGATCATTTTCCATTATTAAAAGAAAATGCGCTATTCACCCCCCCTCTAGCGATCACCAACGTTCCTACACTAGATGATTTTGGTTGCGTTGAGATAGCCTTAAAGGTTTGGAATGCAACAACACTTGCCCTTCAATGATAACCTTGCCAGTCGAGGTGTCACCTCGACTGAGCTCTAGTCGAGGTGTTGGTCAAGTACGCCTTGATTCTGACCTGCCACTTTCAAGCCTCCAGTCGACTGCTCTGCCACGACTGCTTGTCCGAGCTACTATTTCTCACTTCGCCCGACCACCCTTTAGACTTCTTGAGTACTTGCCAATCAACTGCTCTCCACAACAGTACGCCTGAGCACCCTTCAGTTTCCCGAGCTCACAGTGGCCAGTCAATTATCGAGCACCATGGTTATTTGTCAAGCCGCAAGTGCCAAGCACCTAGTCTGAAATCCAAGGCCCACAGCGGGAGTAAACTTCACTAGATCAGTTGACTGGGAAAAACCTATAGTCGGTTGTTAAACCTTAGAAATAAAGTTTAACACATCAAGTATGATTCCTCCATACTTTGTTCTCACCCTAAGCATAGACCTAAGTCTTCAAGCCACTTCAATCAGCTTCAAGCCCTTAGGGTCCATCTGAGTCCTCCAAGACTCCTTCACCCTTAGGGCTAGCCTTCAAGTGCTTCAATCGACTTAGTCATGCTACTGAGTACCCTTAGCCTAAACCTAAGCCTTTAAGTCACTTCCATCAGCCTCACGCCTCTAGGATCCATTCGAATCCTCTACGACTCATTCATCCTTGCACTAGACTTCAAGTGCTTTTGTTGGCTTCGTCATGCTAACAAGTCTACCTTTCTAAGAGGTTGAACCTCCAAGACTTCCATTGCCAAGTCTCCACTCTTGGGCTTTCCCTTTGCCAAGTATCCATACTTGAAATTTCCTCGCTTGCCTAGCATCCAGTCAACCATGACCTACTAGGACTTTTACTACCAAGCTCGATCTCCTTGATCAGTCGGGTCTTCCCTTGCCAAGCCCATGCATAGTCTCCCTGACCTGTCGGGTCTTCCCTTGCATAGTCATCTGGTCACTCTTGACCTATCAAGACTTTTCCTGTTCCTGTGCCAAGTATCTATACTTGGACTTTCACTGCCAAGACTACACACTTTGGACTTACAAGCCCAAGACTCCACTCTTGGACTTTCCATCACCAACTCCCACATGGATTTTTCCTCGTCAAGTATCTGGTCAACCTTGACCTCCTTGACTTCACGCTAATCTCCATATGACTACGGATGCCCCATACCATCCCATAGTTATACTATCATCCACACTCAAGCACATTGTCAAACATCAAATCACTACTCAAGTCCCACTCGAGTTTGGTCAATTGTAACCTGGATCGATTACACCAACAAATTTCCCCTCCAAAAGCTCCAATAATCGACATCTTCTCCTCTTCACGAAGTCTCCTTATAAAGCTGCAACTCAGGCTAATTTTTATTTGGCAATCGACTAGCCTTACCCACCAGTTGATTGCCCACCTACCCGTTATCTTACAACGAACTAATCCATGTCGAATTCTGCCCGACCAGTCGACTTCCGTTATCTAGTAGTCGAATGCTATAACCACTAGTTGACTGTCACGAACTAGTTGTCAACTATTGATGAGTGAGAATCACATGCATATTTTAGGATTTATTTAGCATGTTTTCCTAGTATTTCATTCACATAACATGCATAAAACATAACATTTACTTTCATATTGCATTTTTAGTTCAGATGACTGCGGTTTTTGTGTTTTTACTCTCATGAGGGACAAAAGGAGGCATAATAGAGCCATGGAGGGAAGCCACGATGAAACGGGGAGCAAACGGAGCCGCAAAGCAAATCCTTTTGAGCTTTAAAGAATGACACGTTCAAGCTTATGTCAAAATGGTAATGATAGCAATACTGCAACTGGAACGAAGATGGAATTCACAATTTATTCTCCAGAAAAAGCTATAAAAAGACCTCAGGACATAAGAGAAAGGCATTCTAGTTCATTGGAGGATTGGGGTTCATTCGAGAATCCCAGGATCACTTCGATCCTTGGGATTCCTCGGAGGAGGATTGAGGTCGAGAAGGCAAGGACAAGACGAGCGGAGCATAAGACGCCAAGTGAATTCTTTCTTTTCTATCACCTATGTTTTGTAACTCCTCTATAGAGTAGTCTTGTACCTTAAGATTATGGAGTAGCCCTTTGTTGGTTTGTCTTGGATTGTATGACTCTTTTATTTATTTTATTATGAATTTATTGAATTGATTTTATGGTGCATATGGTTTGCCTTGCAAGTTTGTTGACTGTCTATTCACATGCTTTAGGGGTTTTATACAAATCATGAGAACCTATTGTAATTTAGGGCTTTCATTAACTGTAGTGATATGCTTGGGTATGTGACAGGTGCCCGTCATTGCAAAAAGTTCATTGACCTATGAATGTTCTAAAAAGCAATTAGACTCTCTCGGGGCTTTCATGATCTATTTCTAGGGTTTTCATTAACTATAGTGATCTGCCTGGGTATGTGATAGATGCCCACCGTTGTAACAAATTCATCGACCTATGGATACTCCGAAAAGATATTTTACAACCTATCCTAGTGTCATCCGCCGTTGCAACAAGTTCAATGAACTATGGATACTCCAAAAAGATATTTCATAACCTATCCTATAATCTAAGTATAACTCTGGGATCATTCATTAATTGTAGTGATCTGCCTGGGTACGTGACAGGTGGTCGTCGTTGCAACAAGTTCATTGACCTATGAATGATCCAAAAGATATTTTATACGTAGATAAGTTTCCTTCAAGAATACATATTAACCAAGAGTTGCCAAGATATCCAACATTATAGCGAAACCAAAGTCCTAAGATTTCCTCATAAACTAGCTCTCATATCTCACACATCTTCTACCTAACCACTTATCAATTATTTAATCTTCTAGATAATCTTTCCTTACAAAACAACTAGTACTTGACAAAGTCTCTATGGGTTCGATATTTTATTACTTGACGATGACCGTGCGCTTGCGGAATCGACAAATCAAGTTTTTGACATCGTTGTCGGGGACTACGTCAATATTAGTTAATTTTCAATTAGGTTAATCTAGATTTTTATTTATTTATTTTCTTTTCTTAGCTTTATTTTTTCTCTAAACTATCATTAATCACTTCCTTTGGAGTTCGTCTCTTGTTTTATGCACAAATTAACTAGACAAGGAGAACTAATAGAAGAAGATTCTGAGATAGAAAGAACCCTCCTTGCTATGCAAAGGCTCCAAAGATGACTTAAGGAAGCACAATCTGCTGCTATGGAAGAACAGGAGGAAAACGAACCTTTGAAGGACTATGCAGCTCCAACTATAAGAGGGATAAGGTCAATCATACGAAGACCTCCTATCGAAACAAACAACTTTGAACTAAAGCCAACATTACTATCCATGATACAACTACATCAATTCGAAGGAGGAGCTACATAAGACCCTAACTTACATCTAGAGGTATTTTTAGAATTTTGTGAAACTCTAAAATCTATGAGGTTAAGGTTATTCTCTTTTTCACCCTAAGACAAGGCAAGAGCCTGGCTACATTCTCTTCCTACGGATTGCACCATGACATGGGACGAACTTGAGCAAAAATTCCACAATAAATACTTTCCCCCAAGTGAGACTGCAAACCTTCATCATCAGATCACGAACTTCTCACAAAAAAAATGAAGAGTCACTTTTTAAAGCTTGGGATCATTTCAAAGGATTACTGCAACAATGCCCCCATCATGGACTTGAAAGATGGCTAATTGCCCACACATTCTACAATGGTATATCTTATTCTGCAAAAACCTCTCTAGATTCTGCTGCAGGTAGAGCCCTAATGAACAAAACGCTGGATGAAGCATTTGATATCATCGAAAATGTCACACTCAACCTTCACCAATGGGCTACCGAGCGAGGAAACATTACTCGTACCCCAAGTAAGTATGAGGTAAGCACTATAGATTTACTCGCTACAAAATTAGATGCATTATCTCACAAATTTGAACACTTAAATATAAATGTGATCAATTCTACTAATATTACTTGCGAGATATGTGGAATTTCAAGTCATGCTGCTCAAAATTGCTAAGTAGGACTTATCCCATCTTCATTGAACAAGCCGACACTCTAAACAATTTCAACCAGCGACCTATGAACAATCCTTACTCCAATACTTACAATCAAGGCTGGAGGAACCATCCAAATTTTTTGTACCGGAACAATCAAACCCAATATGGATAGAACATTCCGGAACAATCTTTATATCCTCCGCGCGAGCAAAAGACTACATTGGAGTTAATGATGGAAAAATTTATAGAAACACAGACAGTTCAAAATAACGAGTTCTGCCAACAACATAAGGAGACGACAGAAACACTCCAACAACTAGCAAGTAAGATCGATAATTTAGCTAGCCATACTAAATTCCTAAAAACTCAAATTGCACAGATAGCTAGCTCAACTTCAAGAATACCAGGGAGATTTTCTACAAAAGCTAAAGCAAATCCAGTAGAACATTGGAATGCGATACTTACTGAAGAGTACTGTATCATGGATGAACAAAACCATGAAGAACCTCAAGATTATGCAGTCATCATATCAATAAAGGATGACAAACTGGTAATTTAGAATAAATATGCTTCTAAACTCGAAGACCCAAGTGACTTTTCAATTCCATGGACAATATATGGATTTAATTTTAATTTTGCCTTATGTGACCTAGGGTCTAGTGTAAATCTTCTATCATCTACATTCTACGAATATTTGAGACCGAGTGGATTAAAACCCACCAATATAACTTTAATATTTGCAGATCATTCATTAAAACAACCCATAGGCATACTAGAAGACATCCCAGTAGCTATTGAAAATTTTATAATATCTACTGATTTCTTTGTCCTGGATATGGAAGAAAATCCTGAAAACCCCATTGTCCTAGGGCAACCTCTTTTAGCTACTGCTAGAACAATGATTGATGTCAAGAATCAAAGATTATCTTTTGAAATTGAAGATGAGAAAATTGAATTTAATTTTTCTAATTCTTTTAATTCACCATCTGTCAAGGAATTTTGTTACAGAATAAACTCGAAGAATCATAGATACTCATTGGAGGAACTCATGAGGATAACATGCGAGAAGAATAAAATGCCCTATAATTTAGCTTGTCACATAGGCACTCCGTTTAGACGAAGGTGGAACATGAGTTTTGATAAAGGATGAACAATAACAGGGAGCAAGCTTACGACCTAAAACTGAAGGTAGGAAACTTCGCTTCCCACTTCAACTCGGTCGCTTGTTCAAGGTGATCCCTTCTACGTCCCCGGATAAAAAAATTTATCCTTGACAAGAGGGATTACCCAAGCAACCGTTTCATCGTCGTGCTATTCGATTAGAGTAGTCACTTGAACAAACTTGTTGTTCAAGCAACCAACCTCTATTCTACGAATAGCCGCGGAATAGACGATGTACGGATCGCCGACTTTTGTGTTTATGTTCGGGGTCCAAATTATATTAGCCACAAAACAGAATATATCATGCATATATAATTGAAAACAATCATAAACATGTTACATAAGAAAATAGACAAGTATTATACCTCTCGATCTTCTATCGTATGTCCTCCCTCCTTATGGACGTCGTGTGGGCGACGATTTACCAAAAGTTGAAGCTCCTAGATCACCAATCTTCCTTCCTTGCTCACTCAGAACAAGAGGAAGAATAGAAACAAAACTCTCCTTCTTTCAACCAACCACCAAGCTCCAAGGTTGGTGCTTGCTGCCGGCCAAGAAGGATTGGGTGAAGAAGATGGATGCCGGCCAAGAGCTCCAAGGGAAGACCCTAAGCCTTGTTTCCACCGGCCAAGGAGAAGGGAAGGAGGAGGTTTGGACGCCGGCAAGGGGAGAGGAGAAAGAGATGGGCGTCGGCCACCTAATGGAAGAAGAAAAAGAAGGAAATAAATTCCTTATATGTGGCCACCCAAAGCAAACTCCAAAAACCTTAGCCTTCAAGCTCCTTGCCGCCCCAACCCTAATCCCTCTTCAATTGTATTAGCCGCCCACCCCTTTGCCTCTTTTTATAGAGTTAGGGATAAGCCTTGTTTTAATCTCCACCATTGGTTCTAAGGATTTAATCTCAATCGTCGGATCTCCAGAATTAATCTCAACCGTCGGATCTAGAGATTCAATCTCTACCATTGGTTCTAGAGTTTTGTTTTCATCCGTTGGATCTAGGCTTCATGAGGTTTTAATAGGCTACAATAGGGACCATGAAGAGGAGTTGGATCTTGGCCACCCAATGGATCAAGCCCACATAAAGTCCGATCCATTAATGATAATCCAATCCACTAAAGGATTATCATTGATCTACCTCACCAACCCCCATAAGTTAATATGTGCTCCATATATTATATGTACATTTTCTCCCCGTGTTTAAGATTTTGAATGTCCGTCGATTAATTAATTTACTGACCATTTATTAATCAACATCTAATTCCATGAGTAGTACCACTCAACCTTTTCATCATGCCGGACTAAGTCCACCTGCAGGGTTTACATGATGAACCTTATGAGCTCCTCAAGGGGACATCATCATCCTAATATATAGGACACGGTTTCCTCCTATAATCAACGACACACCATATAAATAATATCATTTCCCAACTTACCAAGCCTATCGATTTAATCTATAAATCTCGCCCATTGGTAAATCAAAGAAATGAATACTAAGTATATGTGCCCGTTATTATATCGGGATTAAGAGCATGTACAATATAATATCTGAGGTCCGATTCGATTATGTAGTTAGCAATAAATCGAATCACCTCTAAGTCGGTCCTGCTCAATACACACAAAGTGTACTAGTGTGATTCTATGGTCAATACAAACCAATACCAAATCACACTACAACCATGCCAATGGTTTATCCAAAGCCATCTCGGTTGTGAGCCTGTACTTATACTTTACAAGGATTTCGATAACATGATCTCCCGTGTGACACCACACACCATGTTATCTACAATGTAATGTATTAGATAATATGCATCACCATAAATATGTAAACAATGATCATGTGATTCTTGTTTCAAAATAAAGATGTTCATTCAAAAGATACACTTTTCAGTATACATCCCAACAATCTCCCACTTATACTAAAAGACTATGCTGTCCTCATACTGCCATATATCTCATTCTCCTTCCCTCCACATGCCTATCAAAGCTCTCGCTAGAAAGGCCTTAGTGAAAGGGTCTACCAGGTCATCCTCTGATGCAATCTAGGCGACAACAACTTCTACCTCCTTTACGATTTCTCGTATCAGGTGGTACTTGCGATCTATGTGTTTACTTGCCTTATTGGTTCGTGGTTCCTTCAAGTTTGCAACTGCACCACTATTATCACAATAAATTGTGATAGTTCTGAGCAAATCAAGAATCACATCCAAGTCCATCAGGAAGTTCCTGAGCCACACAACTTCTTTGGCCGCCTCAGAGGCCACCACATACTCAGCTTCCATGGTAGAGTCCGCCACGTATTTCTGCTTGACACTCCTCCATACAATGGCTCCACCTCCCAAAGTAAACACAAAACCTGAGGTAGAGTTACTGTTATCCCTATCTGATTGGAAGTCGAAATCTGTATAACCAACAGGGAGTAATTGGTCTGTCTGGTAAACTAGCATATAATCCCTAGTCCTTCTTAGGTACTTCAATATATGCTTTACTGCAGTCCAATGTCCCTGTCTTGGATTACTCTGATATCTGCTGACCATGCCCATGAAAAAGCAGATATCTGGTCTCGTACATAGCATCGCATAAATGAGGCTTCCTACCGTCGAAGCATAAGGAACCGCCTTCATCTCCTCTATCTCCTCAGATGTTCTAGGACACATCTCCTTAGATAAAGGAACTCCATGCCTGAAAGGTAGAAAACCTTTTTTGGAGTTTTGCATCCTAAAACGATCGATAATAGTGTCTATGTATGAAGCTTGAGATAAGCACAACATCCTTTTCCTACGATCCCTTATAACCTTGATCCCAAGGATGTGTCCCACTTCTCCCAAGTCCTTCATATCAAACTGTTTGGATAACCATACCCTTACATCCGATAACACCTTGAGATTGTTGCCAATTAACAAAATGTCATATACGTATAGTACAAGAAATACCACTATATTTCTGTCACATCTCTTGTATACACAAGACTCATCCGGACTTTGAATAAATCTATAAGACTGGATTACCTCATCAAAGTGGATGTTCCAAGGCCTCGAAGCTTGCTTCAATCCATAAATAGACCGATTAAACTTACACACAAGACGCTCTTTGCCCTTTTCAATGAATCCCTCTGGTTGCTTCATATAGATGTTTTTCTCAAGACTTCCATTAAGGAAAGTTGTCTTGACATCCATCTGCCACACCTCATAATCCATATGAGCTGCAATGCATAAGAGAATCCGGATAGACTTAAGCATGGCTACCGGCGAAAAGGTCTCCTCATAATTTATACCCTCTTTCTCAGTATACCCTTTCGCAACAAGCCTTGCTTTGAAGGTCTCAACCTTCCCGTCTATTTCTCTCTTTCTTTTGTAGATCCACTTGCATCTAATGGTTTTTACACCATCGGGGGTTTCTACTAGCTCCTAGACCTGATTTGAATCCATAGATTTAATCTCATCATTCATTGCACTTTGCCAAAATACTGCATCTTTATCTTGGATTTCCTCATCATATGTCCAGGGATTAGGTTCATGTTCGCCATGCACCAAATCAAAAGATTCTCCCAAGAACATGAATCTATCAAGCTGTCTCACAACCCTCCCACTACGACGAGGTATCCTCTGTGACACACGGTGCAGTGACTTATGGTATATCCTCTTGTACCGGTGGTACTGAAGAAGTGACTTCCCCTTTCAATTCCTCCAGAACAATCTTACTCATGGGGCTTGTGGTTCATCACATAGTCTTCCTCTAGAAATCTGGCATTCATGCTAACGATCACCCTCTGATCTCTAGGACTATAAACCACCTTTCATTCCTCTAGGATAGCCAACGAACATGCACACTTCTGTACGAGGTTCCAACATACTAGTATCTGCCTTCAGTACATGTGCTGGACTCACCCAAATCCGAATATGTCTTAGACTAGGCTTTCGCCCAGTCCACAATTCTATGGGAGTAGAAGGCACTGATTTAGATGGAACCAAGTTCAGAATGTACACAGTCGTATATAGAGCATATCCCCAGAACGAATCTGGTAACTAAGAATAACTCATCATTGATCTAACCATCTCCATAAGAGTCCAATTCCTTCGCTCTGCTACACCATTCTGCTGGGGTGTGCCAGGTGTAGTCAATTGGAATTAAATCCCAGGCTATGATAAGTAATTCCTAAACTCTTCTAGGAGGTACTCACCACCACGATCAGATCGTAGTGTCTTGATACTTTTACCTTAACATTTCTCCACATCAGCCTTTAATTCTTTGAACTTGTCAAAACATTCAGACTTGTGGTGCATTAAGTAAATGTATCCATATCTCGAATAATCGTCTATAAAAGAGACGAAATACTCAAAACCACCTCTATCCTGGATAGACATAGGACCACACAAATCAGAATGAACCAATTCTAACACATCTTTTGCTCTATACCCCTTGGTCTTAAAAGCCTCTTGGTCATTTTACTCTCCAAGCAAGATTCGCAGGTTGAGAAATCTTCCACCACTAATGAACCCAGAGGTCCATCAGCTATCAACCTTTGAATTCTGCTTAGGTTAATATGACCAAACCTTAGATGCCAAAGATACATTTGGTTCATCTTCGAAGGTTCTTTTCTCTTATTGGAATTAGAAGATGAGTTATTAACTTCTATTTGCATCGTGGGAGCTTTTGGTTCAAGTGTGTATACATTTCCTATCAATGTACCAGAACAGATAATCTCCCTATTCCTTGTTATAACAACTCTGTCATTAAAAGAAATAGATTATCCATCAATTTAGAAACTGAAATCAAATTATTTCTAAATAAAGGTACATAAAGGCAATTCTTAAGAACCAAAACTTTATTTTTCTCAAAGGTTAAATAGACATCTCCCACTGCAACAGCCGCCACCTTCGTGGCATTGCCCAAGTAAACGGTAATCTCCCCTCAGCTAGTCGTTGGGTTTCCTGGAACTCCTACAAAGTATTGCAGACATGATCAGCAGCTCCCGTACTTACACACCAGGTGTCAGTAGATAACACCACTTAACCATGTTTCAACGAATAGACCAAAGGATATACCTTTGTTCTGCTTTCGATTGGGACAATCCTTCTTCCAATGTCCAGTTTGCTTGCAAGTGAAGCACTTGCCTTTCGGCTTCTTCACTCCTCCCTGAGATCCTCCCACCAGCTTTACTCCACCTTGTTTCTTCTTCTTCTTGCCTTTCGGCTTAGAAGTAGAAACCTTCTGAGCAACCATGGCCTGAGCCTGAGCAAGCCTTTCTGTCGACTGGAGAGTGATATCGACCTGGGTTTCCCCATCGATCTCAGCTCCAAGGACTTCTAGCTCATTCGTAGGCTTAGGAGGACACTCTTCGAGGAGTACATATTTGTATTCCTCAGCAGTCAAGACAATGTCAAGATTCCTCTTCCAATCAACATAGTTGGGTCCAGTAAGTTTATTCTCTTTTAGTATCACAGCAAGTGAGTTGAAAGTCATTTTGAAAGAAAACATAAGAATCATATAGATCAAAACATTAGATTTCAAAAAATTATTGATTCCTCAAACAATAAAATTTTAAAATCAACCAACACCTCAAAACACCCAGAATATCGTATGCCACGATAGTGTGGACGTATACGAATTCTACATTTGTAAGAGGAGATTTTACCTATTAATTTTACTATCTTGTCAACCTAACTTTTTGACAAGTTAAATTAATAGTTGGTTCCTCTTTTGCCCTACAAATAAAAGCAGTGACTCCGATGGAGAGGATACTTATATTTATATCTAAATATTCACCATTACTCGGTACCAAGGAAATTATCTCGGGTTATGTGCCTTCCGATGGGGAAGTACACATGCTCCTTAATAATTTCCTATAACCATATTTGACCTTGTGATCTGCAAACAAACTCATCCGATGGGGAGGAAGGCACTCAGAGCCGATGCGGAAGTTTGTTTGCATCACATGTCAAATCGAAATGGAGGTCGTGGGAATTTATAAAAATATCCCTCTCCCATTTAGTAATTTGAAATTGAGGAATTTTCTAGCCTATGACATGCATATCAAACAATAAGCAATAAATATGAAAAATAAAAATTTTCCAACTATTATGGCTTTTGTCTTCAATATGTCTCCCGTCGTATCGCCATCTCGTCCGCTCCTTCTACGCCATGTACGAGCCATCCGGAGATCCGAGCCGAGACTAAATATTTTAATTTATATCCATCGATCCTATACTCCATGAGGGAATGTACATGAAATCTAGATCAAAAGTAAACTAAAATAAAAAGAGTGTCTAAACAATGTCGTATCTAATTTACAAAAAAATTAAATACTAGCCTCGTCAATCCCGAGGATTCAACAAAGTATACAATTACACACATACAATCACATACACACATATGACCATAATAGTTAGATCCTATGCCTACAACCAAAGAGTTAACCTACGCATATCCTATTATTATCCGACACATATAATATATGAAAAGTGCATAAAAGTAACCGAATCCTAAACACAAAATCGGAAACCGTGGCTCTGATACCACTTGAAGGTAGGAAACTTCGCTTCTCACTTCAACTCGGTCGCTTGTTCAAGGCGATCCCTTCTACGTCCTCGAATAAAAAAATTTATCCTTGACACGAGGGATTACCCAAGCAACCGTTTCATCGTCGTGCTATTCGATTAGAGTAGTCACTTGAACAAACTTGTTGTTCAAGCAACCAACCTCTATTCTACGAATAGCCGCGGAATAGACGATGTACGGATCTCCGGCTTTTGTGTTTATGTTTGGGGTCCAAGTTATATTAGACACAAAATAGAATATATCATGCATATATAATTGAAAACAATCATAAACATGTTACATAAGAAAATAGACAAGTATTATACCTCTCGATCTTCTATCGTATGTCCTCCCTCCTTTTGGACG
The DNA here is from genome assembly GCA_025175895.1 of Wurfbainia villosa. Taxonomy (NCBI): domain Eukaryota; kingdom Viridiplantae; phylum Streptophyta; class Magnoliopsida; order Zingiberales; family Zingiberaceae; genus Wurfbainia; species Wurfbainia villosa. The sequence continues at coordinate 102,102,724 of CM045987.1, forward strand.
TCGTGTGAGCGACGATCTACCAAAAGTTGAAGCTCCTAGATCACCAATATTCCTTCCTTGCCCACTCCGAACAAGAAGAAGAATAGAAACAAAACTCTACTTCTTTCAACCAACCACCAAGCTCCAAGGTTGGTGCTTGCCGCCGGCCAAGAAGGATTAGGTAAAGAAGATGGATGTCAAGAGCTCCAAGGGAAGACCCTAAGCCTTGTTTCCACCGGCCAAGGAGAAGGGAAGGAGGAGGTTTGGACGACGGCAAGGGGAGAGGAGAAAAAGATGGGCGCCGGCCACCTAATGGAAGAAGAAGAAGAAGGAAATAAATTCCTTATTTGTGGCCGCCCAAAGCAAACTCCAAAAACCTTAACCTTCAAGCTCCTTATCGCCCCAACCCTAATCCCTCTTCAATTGTGTGTGCCGCCCACCCCTTTGCCTCCTTTTATAGAGTTAGGGATAAGCTTTGTTTTAATCTCCACCATTGGTTCTAGGGATTTAATCTCAACCGTCGGATCTCGAGAATTAATCTCAACCATCGGATCTAGAGATTCAATCTCTACCATTGGTTCTAGAGTTTTGTTTTCATCCATTGGATCTAGGCTTCATGAGGTTTTAATAGGCTACAATAGGGACCATGAGGAGGAGCTGGATCTTGGCCACCCAATGGATCAAGCCCACATAAAGTCCGATCCATTAATGATAATCCAATCCACTAAAGGATTATCATTGATCTACCTCACCAACCCCCATAAGTTAATATGGGCTCCATATATTATATGTATATTTTCTCCCCGTGTTTAAGATATCGAATGTCCGTCGATTAATTAATTTACTGACTATTAATTAATCAACATCTAATTCCATGAGTAGTACCACTCAACCTTTTCATCATGCCGGACCAAGTCCACTTGCAGGATTTACATGATGAACCTTATGAGCTCCTCAAGGGGACATCATCATCCTAATATATAGGACACGGTTTCCTCCTATAATCAACGACACACCATATAAATAATATCATTTCCCAACTTACCGAGCCTATCGATTTAATCTATAAATCTCGCCCATTGGTAAATCAAAGAAATGAATACTAAGTATATGTGCCCATTATTATATCGGGATTAAGAGCATGTACAATATAATATCTGAGGTCCGATTCGATTATGTAGTCAACAATAAATCGAATCACCTCTAAGTCGATCCTGCTCAATACACACAAAGTGTACTAGTGTGATTCTATGGTCAAGACAAACCAATACCAAATCACACTACAACCATGACAATGGTTTGTCCAATGCCATATCGGTTGTGAGCCTGTACTTATACTTTACAAGGATTCCGATAACATGATCTCCCGTGTGACACCACACGCCATGTTATCTACAATGTAATGTATTAGACAATATGCATCACCATAAATATGCAAACAATGATCATGTGATTCTTATTTTAAAATAAAGATGTTCATACAAAAGATATACTTTTCAGTATACATCCTAACAAAAACAAGCGCTTCTTGGGAGGCTACCCAAGATTTGATTTGATTTTTTTTAATTTTCTTTTTACAATTTCCATTCTTAGAACTAACATTGAAAATTTATTTTCATGAAATAAAAATAGCGAAGCAGACACCCGAATTGGATTCAAAGTCCCTTAGGCATGCTATTTGGCACACCAAGGCAAAATAAAAGAAGGTCGGAGCAGAATTCAACACGCACAAACCATGCCAATTGGCACGGGCGTGTCGCGTGGTTGACACAAGACTATTTAAGGCCTGACACTATCATGGCAAGCCAAAAATCACCATCTTCCTCACCTAAACTCCACTTTTAGCTGTCCTCCGTTAATTTCCAGCAAGTTTCGAGCCTTTCCAATATTGGAGGATTGTGGCCTAGCTAGAAGGGGGGTTGAATTGCCAAACGTGTGCTCGATGGATTTCGTTCGTTCTTGTCATCTAAATAATCATTAGCGCAGTGGAATAATGAAACTAATATGAATACAAAGACAATTAAACTAAAGCAAAGTAAAGAAAAAAAGAGTGTATGGAATTTGACCGTTGCTAGAGGGGAGGTGAATAGCGTGTTTGATGTTGCGTGATGGAATTCATTCGTTCGTCTCTACAATCATTGTTAGCATAGAAGAATATAGAAATACAAATGTAGAAACAAATACAAACACAAATACACGCGATATAACGTGGTTTGGAACCTCAAGGTTCCTACTCCACGGGTCAAGCTCAAAGAGCTCTAGTCATGCACTCACCACTAATAAATACTCCTTCTCGGAACAATCCGGAGGTGGAAAAACCTCGTACAAATAATTACGACAGTAATACAAAATACAACAAGTAAATACAAAAAACAAGTAAAGAAAAACTTTACAACACTTTGCTTTGAATGATTGCTTGTTGATCGCCTTGGACTAGCCTTAAAGGTTTGGATTGCAGCAGCAAATCCACTCCAAATCGCCCAAGAAAATCACTGCCAAATCCTCCCATCTGAGCTGCTTTTATAACCTTTATCAGGATGATTTCGCGCCTGGCAGTTGACTGCCATAAGGCCCCAGTCGAGTGCCAATAGTACCGTTGTGAGACAACGACTTAATCCACGTCGATATCCATGCCAACGGTTATACTAGCAGTCGACTGCTATAACCCAACAGTCGACTGTCAGGGCCATAACCGACTGACCAGTCAGCTACCAATCATTCTGCTCCTACAAACCCTACCAATAGTCGATTGCCATCCATGCCAGTTGACTACTCAAGCCATCAGTCGACTGCCCAATATTGGCAGTCGACTGTCAGGCCATTTCCTGCAATCGAGCATCAATCGAGTCCGAGTAGTTTGACTGATCATAATCCCAGTCGACTGTTGCAAGTCAACATGGCTGCCAAGTGTCAAAACACTTGACCAGTCGACTGGTCCAAAGCCCTAGTCGACTATTAACCTCAAGCATGAGGTTTAACCCCAAGTATGATTCCCTCATACTTGCTAGACCACCCTTAGCTTAGACCTAAGCCTTCTAGCCACCTTTGTCAGCCTCACGCCTATCGGATCCCTCCAAGTCATCCATGACTTATTCATCTATACGTTAGCCTTCAGGTGCTTCCATCGGCTATTATCATACTAAGCTAATCTACACTGCCAAGGCACATTGGCTTACACTGTCAAGACTCCCGCTTGGACTTTATGCCACCAACCATTTGACTTATGCTGCCAAGACTCCCGCTTGGACTTTACGCCACCAATATCACCCCTTGGTCTTTCCTTTCCAACCCATGTTGGATTTTCCATTTGCCAAGACTCAAGCTTGGACTTTCCCTTGCCAAGACCCATGCTTGGACTTTCCATGCCAAGTACCCATGACTTGGAATTTCCATTGCAAATGTAGAGGATTCGTTGACCGCTACAGGGGGGAGGGGTGAATAGCTCGTTTCGATACTCGATGGAATTTGTTCACAATGCTTGCTACAAATGATTAGTGCGTAGCAGAAATAAAGCAATAACAGTATACAAATACGTAAACACAACTATGTAACATGGTTCGGAACCGAATGGTTCATACTCCACGGATCGAGCTCAAACAAGCTCTAGCGATGCCACAAACACCACTAAACAATAAAACTCCTTTTCGGAATAATCCGGAGGTGGAGAAACCTCGTACAATGATTACAAATGTAATACAATAAGAATACAAGCAAGATATAAATGAAATACACTAGAACACATAAAGAACACTTTACAAATTCGCTTTTGGATGCTTGAAATGCACTTGGAGACCCTGAATTACACTAGCAATTCGCCCAAAAAGCTCCCAAGAATCAGTAGCAAAATCCTCCTCCATGAACTTCCTTTATAGCTGCTGCCTGGGCTGGATTTTACTTGTTAGTCGACTGATCGAGACGATCAGTCGACTAATGACACTGTTGCTGTGAGACAACGATGCAATCCACCTTGAAAAAATCCAACGGATAGGACATTAGTCGACTGATCATGTCCATTAGTCAACTGATCGAGCCTTCACTCGACTACTAACCCCAGTAGTCGAGTCAGACTCCATTCTATGCCCGAAATACCGAGCACCAGTCGACTGATCACAAGATCAGTCGACTTCTCGGTCCAGCAGTCGACTGCCCACCATTGGCAGTCGACTACTAGGGCACTCCCCGCAGTCAAACCCTTGTTGACTCATACCAGTCGACTACCACATGGTCCTAGTCGACTGATACACCTCAACCATGAGGTTTTAACCTCAAACATGAGGTTTAACCCAAGTATGGTGCCCCCATACTTGCTAGACCACCCGTAGCCTAGACCTAAGAATTCTAGCCACCTCTGTCAACCTTGCACGTATCGGATCCCTCCAACTCATCCAAGACTTGTTCATCTATACGCTAGCCTTCAGGTTCTTCCATCGGCTATGTCATGCTAACGGTGTCTACACCGCCAAGCCACATTGGACTTACACTGCTAAGACTCTGCTTGGACTTTACGCCGCCAACCATTGAACTTATGCTGCCAAGACTTCACCCTTGGAATTTATGCCGCCAATATCATACCCCTTGGACTTTCCAAATGCCAAGTACTGATGACTTGGACTTTCCCCGATAAGACTACACCCTTGGGCTTATGTGACCAAGACTATACCCTTGGACTTTACTTTCCAACCCATGTTGGACTTTCCATGCCAAGACCCATGCTTGGACTTTTCCTTGCCAAGTACTCAAGACTTGGACTTTCCATGACATGGTCAACTCTAGTCAACCATAAAAATCCCCCTCGAGTCAAACTCGAGTCCGGTCAATCATGCCCCGGGTCAATTGCATCAACAATCTCCCCAAAATATTATCAGACATCAATGTCAAATCTCCATGTCAAACATCAAAATATCGCTTGAGTTAAACTCGAGTCCGGTCAATCGTGACCTGGGACGATTGCACCAACAATCTCCCCCTTTTTGATGTTTGACAAAAACACATACCATTGAGTTAGAACACTAACTCAAATCTTCTTACCAATTATCCCAAATTGGTAATCCCAAACATTTTCCAAAACATTCTCCCCCTTTTTGACTAACATCAAAAAGGTCTTCTCTCCAAGGTGGTCATTGTCTCATGTCCCAATGAGATCTTACAATCTCCCCCTTAGTCTAAAAAATACCTAGGATGCCTACAATCTTCCTAGTGATAAGTCCCATATCACTCAAGAGAGGCAATCTTATACACTCTCTCAATTTCCAAATTGGGTATCTCAAAATTCCATTGTCCTCCTCATGAGAAAAAAATATCATCCATCATCCCATGATGGTTACCTCCCTCTAAAGGTTTGCTCCCCCTTGACCATTGCACTAACAATGTCCTTGGGAAGTCCCTAAGCCAATATGAACTCTTAACCATCAAAAATAAGGTTCATAGTTCAACATTGAACTTTTCAACCCCTTAAATTTGATACATCACCCTAACAACTCTCCTAATCCATATCCAATGGATTTTCACCATTTATAATGCTTCCCAAAGCATATCTTAGGGTTAGGAGTGGTTAGGGAACTTTACCGTAGCTGAAAACGGGCTAAACAACATTGTTTTTCCCGAAATTAGCTAATCAGTCGAGTCCATCGTAAATCGATCATTGAAGTCACTATCGATCCATTGATAAGAAATTTTGATCGTGATACGATTTTAGAAATCAGGTTTTCGAAAATGAAGTTTGAAAATGCGTAAGTAAATATACATATTTCGAAAATTTTTGAAATTTCATACGCACATTACTTACATGGAATATAATAGGTGAAAAATAGTTTGAAAATAAAATACCCATTAAAATAGGAGATTGATACAAAGTTCAAAAACCATTAAAACTTTAATGTTTTTTATCTACTTTGTATCAACTTCTTCAATGGTGATTTCTATCAAAAGATAGACTTCACCAAGGTTTTCTAAAAGGATTTTAAAATGATTTTGAAAACCTATTTTGAACCATGGACTATTGGCTAGATGTACATGACTTGTACAATATCTTTCCTCATGATACATATTGATGATTGAGATAAGTTTAAGTTCATCTAGATGCACTATCTATGAGGGTCGACATTATAAAATCGCGACATCAGTCGACTAATGTGTGACATCAGTCAACTGATAGCGGGTTAGTGAATGGTTCACCGAACCGATAGTCGACTGCTCCGGCTCGGCACTCGACTGTCGAACGTTCTGTGATGAGTTACAGTAACATCAGTCGATTGATGTGACCAGCACTCGACTACTAGACGAGCCACTCGACTATTGGCTCTTCTGCCTTGATGAACAGTACCATCAGTCAACTGATGTAGATGTTGATCGATGATACAAATCGAGAGTCCTAGAAGCGAACTTCATTGGGCTCGCGTGTCGTGCTATGTTATCGATCGTGATATCTAATTTTCAGTTCTGAAATTAAGTGAATTTAGATTTCTTCACTCTATTTGTTTCATTTTACCATGTTTATTCATGTATATCGAATATATTAGTGTTATTCCTATGTTCATGTATTTTGGTATTTTATTTCATTTTCACAAGCATTAACATCAAATGGTTTCAAACCCTAGCATCTCACCCTTTCTAAGTGTTGAAATACACAATCAAGGTGAATGATCTATTTTGTGAGATGAAATACACCATAAACATTCCTTCCATGCAAACATATGATAAAACACATGAAGCATGGTAAGTATGAGACATCAAGATGTGTAGTACTTGAGTATCAATCTTAAATACAATTTCTAAGCCTTAAGACAATTTTCTTGATACATTAATTCCCAAAGTGTGCCAAAACCCCAAATTGCACACCAATACCTCTAATTCTACATGTGTCGCGTTTAATCAATTTTTCACAATTCTCAAGGCTTATTGGCACATCCTAAAATCCTTGAGGATTAAAATTCAAACTTATTTCTAAGGTACCTATAACCTTGGAAATGACCTAAAGTGTCATCTTCACCATGGTTAGGTTACCTACCCTTCCATTCAAAGTTGGCACACCCTAACCCATTTAGCGTGAATTGATCACGCTCCTAGGAACCCAAAACCTATTTGAGCTCCTTGGGTTAATTAGGTATTCCTTAGGGATAACCTCCCTAGATACCTTCTTAATGACCCTTCTAGGCTTGTTAGCCTTGGTCATTTGGGTCTTGCCATGGTTAACTCTAGGGGTGACTTCCCTTGTAACCTTCTTAGTGGCTTCCCTAGGTTTCCTTGAAACCCTAGCCACTAGGCACATTCCTTAGTTACCCTTAGGGATGACTTCCCTAGTAACCTTGGTCTTCCTAGACCTAGTTTGTGTTCTATAATCAAATGGAACACTATGATAAGTCACCTTAGGCTTAGGTTTGTGACTCAAACCTTTCTTCCCCTTGGTTGACTCTTGTCTCTTAGGCCCTAGGTTTTGACTTTGACTTCTAGGCCCTAGAGTTTGACCATTTGACCTTTGCACTTGATTTGTCATTTTTGCAAGGGTCTTTTCAAGTTTCTCAAGCCTTGATCTCAAGGCTTGATTTTCCTTTTCTAATTGCCCAATTTTTGATTTTTCATTATCTCTTGAGATATTCTTATTTCTAGGCATGTGTCTAGTCCATTTAGGATTGATGCCTGGGTGATTTCCTATTTTCCTAATAGATTCCCTAGGTAATATTTTTCTAGGGACATTAGTCTCAAATTTCTCCTTATTTTTAACCTTGTAGGTCTTAGCCCTTAAGCAATAAAATTTATTATTCTTAGCATGCTCTTTATAAAACATAGAGAAATTACTTCTAGCATGCTTGTTCTTATTACTTAACGAATGAACATTGTTTAAATGTACCTTAGGATTTGTCTTAAAGGTTCCCCTTACATTTGATGCTCCTTCTTGACCTCTCTTCTTCCCTTTAGGGCATTGACTACGGTAGTGTCCTCTTTGGTGACACTTGAAGCATACCACATGCTCCTTGTTCTTAGGAATGGTGACTCCGGCATCCTTGGTCTTTTCTTGAGATTTTGGTGCCGATTGACTTTTCTTGACTTTCCTAGGGCACTTGCTCTTATAGTGCCCTTGTTTTCTACACTCAAAACACATAATATGATTTTTATTTTTAATTAAAGTGTTTGAGTTACCTAGGTCAATGGTGGTGGCCGAAGTGAGAGCTTCTTCATCTTGACCGGATGTTGAAGATTCTTCTTCTTGCTCCGGTGTGAGAATTCTCTCCCCCTCAATCCTAGAGGTGGAGGCTTCTTCCACTTCTTCTTCTTCCACCGATCCGGAAGTTGACTCCATCTCAACTTCTGAATCCTCACTTGCTTGTGAGGATGATGATGGTTCTTCCTCGGCTTCCTTCTCTTCTTTAGACAATGAACATTCTTCTTCTTCTACTTGTGCCAAGTGAGGCTTCTCATGGAACTTGGCCAATTTGTCCCATAGCTCATTGGCATCTTGAAATTCACCTAATCTAGACAAAATATCATTAGGTATCAAATCTTCTAAAATCTTTGTTACCTTGACTTCGGTCTTGAATTTTAGGCGTTGCTCTTGGGTCAACCTTTTTGACTTGAGGACTTCTCCCTTCTTATCCCTAGGAGGTTCAAAGCCTTCCGTGACAATGAACTAATTCCCTATCTCCATCATCAAGAAGGGTTCCATTCTTTCCCTCCACGACAGAAAATCTTGTTGGTCGTATGGTGGCGGTGTGATGATGTCCCATCCAAGCTTTTCTTGAAATTCCATCTTCTTCCTCTAGCGATTTTGCTTCCGGCGGTTAGTCCGTAGAAGGGCCTCGGGCTCTGATACCAATTGTAGAGGATTCGTTGACAACTAGAGGGGGGGGGGGTGAATAGCTCATTTCGATACTCGATGGAATTTATTCGCGATGCTTGCTACAAATGATTAGTGCGCAGCGGAAATAAAGCAATAACAATATACAAACACGCAAACACAACTATGTAACGTGGTTCGGAACCGAATGGTTCCTACTCCCCGGATCGAGCTCAAACAAGCTCTAGCGATGCCATAAACACCAATAAACAATAAAACTCCCTTTCGGAACAATCTGAAGGTGGAGAAACCTCGTACAATGATTACAAACGTAATACAATTGGAATACAAGCAAGATATAAATGAAATACACAAGAACACGTAAAGAACACTTTAGAAATTTGCTTTTGGATGCTTGAAATGCACTTGGAGATCCAGAATTACACTAGCAATTCGCCCCAAAAGCTCCCAAGAATCGGAAGCAAAATCCTCCTCCACGAGCTTCCTTTATAGCTACTTCATGGGCTAGATTTTGCCTGTCAGTCGACTGATCAGGACCATCAGTCAAGAGATGACACTATTGGTGTGAGACAATGGTGCAATCCACGTTGAAAAAATCCAATGGATAGGACATCAGTTGACTGATCATGTCCATCTATTGATCGACGAGCCTTCACTGATCGTTAACCCCGATGAGTCGGACTCATTCTCGGCCAAAATACCGAGCACCACGATCGGTGATCACAAGATCACCGATCGCGCTCAGCCATCAATGATCGCCTACTTTTTGCTGATCGACTGCTAGGGCACTCCCCGCAGTCAAACTCTAATTGACTCATACCAGTCGACTTCATCATGGTCCCAGTCGACTGATACACCTCAACCATGAGGTTTAACCCAAGTATGGTGCCCCCATACTTGCTAGACTACCCCTAGCCTAGAACTAAGCCTTCTAGCAACCTCCGTCAGCCTCACACCTATCGAATCCCTCCAAGTCATCCATGACTTGTTCATCCAATGCTAGCCTTCATGTGCTTCCATCGGCTATGTCATGCTAACGGTGTCTACACCGCCAAGGCAACATTGGACTTACGCTGCCAAGACTCCGCTTGGACTTTACGCCACCAACCATTAGACTTATGCTGCCAAGACTTCACCCTTGGACTTTCTGAATGTCAAGTACTCATGACTTGGACTTTCACCACCAAGACTACACCCTTGGGCTTACGTGGCTAAGACTATACCCTTGGACTTTACTTGCCAACCCATGTTGGACTTTCCAAGCCAAGATCCATGCTTGGACTTTTCCTTGCCTAGTACTCAAGACTTGGACTTTCCATGACATGGTCTTTTGGGAGGGGAAACTTCACTTACCCTTTCAACTTAGTCGCTTGTTCATGGGGATCCCTTCTACGTCCCCGGATAAAAAAAATTTATCCTTGACAAGAGGGATTGCCCAAGCAACCTTGTCATCGTCGTGCTATTCATTTAGAGTAGTCACTTGAACAAACTTGTTGTTCAAGCGACCAACCTTTATTCCACGAATAGCCACGGAATAGGCGATGTACGGATCGTCGGCTTTTGTGTTTATGTTCGGGGTCAGAGTATATTTAGCCACAAAATAGAATATATATCATGCATATAATTGAAAAAAAATATAAATATATAATAAATGAAAATAGAGAATTGATATACCTCTTGATCTTCTATTGTATGACCTTCCTCCTTTCGGACGTCGTGTGGGCGAAGATCTACCAAAAGTTGAAGCTCCTAGATCACCAATCTTCCTTCCTTGCTCATTCTGAGCAAGAGGAAGAATAGAAACAAGACTTTTCTTCTTCCTTTAGCCAACCAACAAGCAACAAGCAAGTTGCTTGCCGCCGGCCAACAAGGAGAAGGGAGAAGAGATGATTGCCGGCCAAGAGCTTCAAGGGAGGACCCTAAGCCTTGGTTCCACCGGCCAAGGAGAAGGAGAAGAGCTGGTATGGATGCCGACCAAGGTGAGGAAGGTTCTGTATGGACGCCGGCCACCAAAGAAGAAGAAGGAGATAAGGAAAAAATTTCCTTAATAGGTGCCGCCAACTCCAAACCCTAGCCTCCAAGCCTTGCCGCCCAAAACCCTAATCCTATCTCTAATTGGATTCTTAGTTTCCTCCCACCCCTTGCCCTTCTTTTATAGAGTTAGGGATAAGCCTTGTTTTAATCTCCACCATTGGTTCTAGGGATTTAATCTCAACCATCGGATCTAGAGATTTAATCTCAACCGTCGGATCTAGAGATTTAATCTCTACCTTTGGATCAAGAGTTTTGTTTCTATCCATTGGATCTAAGCTTCATGAGGTATTAATAGGCTAAAATAGGGACCATGAGGAGGAGTTGGATCTTGACCACCCAATGGATCAAGCCCACATAAAGTCCGATCCATTAATGATAATCCAATCTACTAAAGGATTATCATTGATCTACCTCACCAACCCCCATAAGTCAATATGAGCTCCATATATTATATGTACATTTTCTCCCCGTGTTTAAGATCTCGAATGTCCGTCGATTAATTAATTTACTGACCATTAATTAATCAACATCTAACTCCATGAGTAGTACCACTCAACATTTTCATCATGCCGGACCAAGTCCACCTGCAGGGTTTACATGATGAACCTTATGAGCTCCTCAAGGGGACATCATCATCCTAATATATAGGACACGGTTTCCTTCTATAATCAATAGCACACCATATAAATAATATCATTTCCCAACTTACCGAGCCTATCAATTTAATCTATAAATCTCGTCCATTGGTAAATCAAAGAAATGAATACTAAGTATATGTGCCCGTTATTATATCGGGATTAAGAGTATGTACAATATAATATCTGAGGTCTGATTCGATTATGTAGTCATCAATAAATCGAATCACCTCTAAGTCGGTCCAGCTTAATACACATAAAGTGTACTAGTGTGATTTTATGGTCAAGACAAACTAATACCAAATTACACCACAACCATACCAATGGTTTGTCCAAATTCATCTCGGTTGTGAGCCTATACTTATACTTTACAAGGAGCCGATAACATGATCTCCCGTGTGACACCACACACCATGTTATCTATAATGTAATGCATTAGACAATATGCATAACCATAAAAATATGCAAACAATGATCATGTGATTCTTATTTCAAAATAAAAATTTTCATACAAAAGATAGACTTTTTAGTATACATCCCAACAATCTTCCACTTATACTAAAAGACTATGCTGTCCTCAAACTGCCATACATCTGATCTCCATTCCCTCCACATGCCTATCAAAAGCTCTCGCCGGAAGGGCCTTAGTGAAAGAATATGCCAGGTTATCCTCCGATGCAATCTTGGCCACAACAACTTCTCCTCTCTTTACTATTTCTCGTATCAGGTGGTACTTGCACTCTATGTGTTTACTATCCTTATGGGTTTGTGGTTCCTTAGAGTTTGCAACTGCACCACTATTATCACACTAAATTGTGATAGTTCTGGGCAAACCAGGAATCACATCCAAGTCCATCTGGAAGTTCCAGAGCCACACAACTTCTTTGGTCGCCTCAGAGGCTGCCACATACTCAGCTTCCATGGTAGAGTCCGCCATGCATTTCTGCTTGACACTCCTCCATACAATGGCTCCACCTCCCAAAGTAAACACAAAACCTAAGGTAGACTTACTGTTATCCCTATCTGATTGGACGTCAGAATCCGTGTAACCTACAGGGAGTAATTTGTCTGCCTAGTAAACTAGCATATAATCCCTAGTCCTTCTCAGGTATTTCAATATATGATTTACCGCAGTCCAATGTCCCTATCCTAGATTACTCTGATATCTACTGACCATGCCCACGACATAGCAGATATCTGGTCTCGTACATAGAATCGCATACATGAGGCTTCCTACCGCCGAAGCATAAGGAACCACCTTCATCTCCTCTATCTCCTCATATATTCTAGGACACATATCCTTAGATAAAGTAACTCCATGCTTGAAAGGTAGAAAACCCTTCTTGGAGTTCTGCATGCTAAAACTATCCATAATCGTGTCTATGTATGAAGCTTGAGATAAGCACAACATCCTTTTTTTGCGATCCCTTATAACCTTGATCCCAAGGATGTGTCCCACCTCTCCCAAGTCCTTCATATTAAACTGTTTGGACAACCATACCCTTACGTCTGATAACCCCTTGATATTGTTGCCAATCAACAAAATATCATCTACGTATAGTACAAGAAATACCACTACGTTTCCGTCACATCTCTTGTATACACAAGACTCATCCGGGCTTTGAATAAATCTATAAGACTGGATTACCTCATCAAAGCGGATGTTCCAAGACCTCGAAGCTTGCTTCAATCCATAAATGGACCGATTAAGCTTACATACAAGATGCTCTTTGCTTTTAGCAATGAATCCCTCTGGTTGCTTCATATAGATGTTTTCCTCATGACTTCTATTAAGAAAAGCTGTCTTGACATCCATCAGCCACACCTCATAATCCATATGAGCTGCTATGCATAAGGGAATCCGGATAGACTTAAGCATGGCTACCGGCGAAAAGGTCTCCTCATAATCGATACCCTCTTTCTGAGTATACCCCTTCACAACAAGCCTCACTTTGAAGGTCTCAACCTTCCCATCTATTCCTCTCTTTCTTTTCTAGATCCACTAGCATCCAATGGTTTTTACACCATCGGGTGGTTCTACTAGCTCCCAGACCTGATTTGAATCCATAGATTCAATCTCAGCATTTATTGCACTTTGCCAAGATACTGCATCTTTATCTTGGATTGCCTCCTCATATGTCCAGGGATCAGGTTCATGTTCACCAGGGACCAAATCAGAAGATTCTCCCAAGAACATTGTTAGGAATATTGTAACGGCTAGAGGGGGGTGAATAGCGTCAATGTAATTCTTTCACGTTCGTTTCTACAATTTCGTTAGCGCAGCGGAAATAGAAAAGTAATAACGATAACGAAATGCACAACACGCTAATACAACGATATAACGTGGTTCGGAACCGCACGGTTCCTACTCCACGGATCGAGCTCTACGAGCTCTAGTGATGCACATGCAACCACTAAGAAACACTCCTTCTCGGAACAATCCGGAGGCGGAGAAACCTCGTACAATAATGATTACACCAATAATCAATTAGATACAAGCAAATACAATATGAAATACAAATGCAAGTAAAGGAAAAACACTTTACAAGAGCTTTGGATTGCTTGATCTTTGATTGCCTTGAACTAGCTTTGAAGGACTGGAAAGCACCAACTTCCCCCTTCAATTTCGCCCAAGAAAATCGCTCCAAAACCCTCAAGAAACCGATGCCAATTTCCTCCATCACGAGCTCCTTTTATAGCTTCAACTCATCGAAAGTCGATCACCGACCTGATTGGGACCATCACGATCGATTCCATCTTGTTGTCGTGAGACAACGGCTAGATCCACGTTGGATAAGTCCAACGGATCTACCATCAGTCGACTGATCATCCCCATCAGTCGACTGATGGAGTCCTCACTCGACCAGTCGAGCCTCGACTCCGATTCTCGCCGATTTCGAGCACCGCCGATCGAGATGTGGGGATCACGATCGCTGAGCATCACCGATCGGCGCCCACCTGGCCGGTCGCTAGGACATAACCCGCAGTCAAACCCTAGTTGACTCGGTCTAGTCGACTGCCACATGGCACCAGTCGACTGGCACACCTCAAACATGAGGTTTTAACCCAAGTATGGTTCCCCCATACTTGCTAGACCACCCTTAGCCTAGACCTAAGCCTTCTAGCCACCTCCATCAGCCTCACGCCTCTCGGATCCCTCCAAGTCATCCATGACTTGTTCATCCATCGCGCTAGCCTTCAGGTGCTTCCATCAGCTATGTCATACTAACGGTGTCTACACCGCCAAGGCACATTGGACTTACACTGCCAAGACTCCGGTTGGACTTTACGCCGCCAACCATTGGACTTATGCTGCCAAGACTCCCGCTTGGACTTTACGCTGCCAATATCAAACCCCTTGGACTTCTCATGCCAAGACTCAAGCTTGGACTTTCCCTTGCCAACCCATGTTGGACTTCTCAAATGCCAAGACCATGCTTGGACTTTCCCTTGCCAACCCATGTTGGACTTTTACATTGCCAAGACCCATGCTTGGACTTTTCCCTTGCCAACCCATGTTGGACTTCTCAAATGCCAAGACCATGCTTGGACTTTCCCTTGACAATTACATTGTCATATGTTTTTGTCGAAACATCAAAACATCACTCGAGTCAAACTCGAGTCCTGGTCAATCGTGACCTGGGCCGATTGCACCAACAAACATGAATCTATCTGGTTGTCTAACAACCCTCCCACTACGACGTGGTATCTCCTGTGTATCCTCTGTGACACGCGGTGCTGTGACTTGTGATATATCCTCTTGTATCGGTGGTACTGAAGAAGTGACTTCCCCTTTTAATTCCTCTAGAACAATTTTACTCTTGGGCTTGTGGCTCATCACATAGTCTTCCTCTTAAAATCTGGCGTTCGTGCTAATGATCACCCTCTGATCTCTAGGACTATAAAACAAACCACCCTTCGTTCCTCTAGGATAGCCAACGAACATGCGTACTTTTGTACGAGGTTCCAACTTACCAGCATCTGCCTTCAGCACATGTGCTAGACTCCCTTAAATCCGAATATGTCTTAGACTAGGCTTTCGCCTAGTCGACAATTCTATGGGAGTAGAAGGCACTGATTTAGATGGAACCAAGTTCAGAATGTACACCGCCGTATCTAGAGTATATCCCCAAAATGAATATGGCAACTCAGAATAACTCATCATCGATCTAACCATCTCCATAAGAGTCCTATTCCTTCACTGTGCTACACCATTCTGCTGGGGTGTGCCAGGTGCAGACAATTGGGATTGAATCCCAGCCTCTGATAAGTAATTCCTAAACTCTCCCAAAAGGTACTCGCCACCATGATCAGATCATAGTGTCTTGATACTTTTACCTTGACATTTCTTCACATCAGCCTTGAATTCTTTGAACTTGTCAAAGCATTCAGACTTGCGACGCATCAAGTAAATGTATCTATATCTCGAATAATCGTCTATAAAAGAGACAAAATACTCAAAACCACCTCTAGCCTGGATAGACATAGGACCACACAAATCAGAGTGAACCAATTCTAACACATCTTTGGCTCTATACCCCTTGGCCTTAAAAGGCCTCTTGGTCATTTTACCCTCCAAGCTGGATTCGCAGGTTGGGAAATCTTCCACCACTAATGAGCCCAGAGGTCCATCAGCTATCAACCTTTAAATTCTGCTTAGGTTAATATGACCAAGCCTAAGATGTCAAAGATATGTTTGGTTCATCTTCGAAGGTTCTTTTCTCTTATTGGAATTAGAAGATGAATTATTAACTTCAATTTGCATCGTGGGAGCTTTTTGTTCAAGTGTGTACAAATTTCCTATCAATGCACTCGAACAGATAATGTCCCTATTCCTTTTTATAACAACTCTGTCATTAAAAGAAATAGAATATTCATCCATAAACAATTTATAAACCGAAATTAAATTCTTTCTAAATAAAGGTACATAAAGGCAATTCTTAAGAACCAAAACTTTATTTTTCTCAAAAGATAAATGAACGTCTCCCACTGCAACAGCCGCCACCTTCGTGGCATCGACCAAGTACACGGTAATCTCCCCTTCAGCCAGTCGTCTGGTTTCCTGGAACCCCTACAAAGTATTGCAGACATGATCAGTGGCTCCCGTATCTACACACCAGGTGCCGATAGATAACACTGCTAAACATGTTTCAACGACTAGACCAAAAGATATACCTTTGTTCTGCTTGTGGTTGGGGCAGTCCTTCTTCTAGTGTCCAGTCTGCTTACAAGTGAAGCACTTGCCTTTCGGCTTCTTCACTCCTCCCTGAGTTCCTCCCACCACCTTTGCCCCATTTTGTTTCTTCTTCTTCTTGCCTTTCATCTTAGAAGTAGAAACCTTTTGGGTCACCATGACATGCACCTGAGCACTCTGACGAAATAGCCCTCGTGCATAGAGTTACATCGAGCTCCACCAACGAATACAACCTCTTGTTCATGTTGTAGTTCAGGCGAAACTGCTCAAAACTCCTAGCTAGAGACTGGAGAATGATATTGACCTGGGTTACCCCATCGATCTCAGCTCCGAGGATTTCCAACTCATTCAAATGAGCCATCATCTTGAGAACATGATCCCTCACGGGTGTTTCCTCGATCATGGTGGTCGTCATCAGGTTCCTCATGGCTTCCTACCTTGCAGCACGATTCTGGTGTCCAAAAAGCTCTTTGAGATTGAGCATCATGTCATAAGCAGTGGGCATGGCTTGATGCTGATGTTGCAGTACATTTGACATAGATGCCAAAATGTAACACCGCGCCATCTCATCGACCTTGATCCACTTCTTATAACTCTCTCTCCTTTTCCCCAGAATCATTCACAGGCTTAGGAGGACACTCTTCGAGGAGTAAATATTTGTATTCCTCAGTAGTCAAGACAATGTCAAGATTCCTCTTCCAATCAATATAGTTGGGTCCAGTAAGTTTATTCTCTTTCAGTATCACAGCAAGCGGGTTGAAAGTCATTTTGAAAGAAAACCTAAGAATCACATAGATCAAAACATTAGATTTAAAAAAATTATTGATTCCTCGAACAATAAAATTTTAAAATCAACCAACACCTCAAAACACCGAGAATATAGTATGACACGATAGTGTGGACATATACAAATTCTACATTTATATGAGGAGGTTTTACCCATTAATTTTGCTATCTTGTCAACCTAACTTTTTGACAAGTAAAATTAATGGTTGGTTCCTCTTTGGCCCGACAAATAAAAGCAGTGACTCCGATGGGGAGGATACTTATATTTGTATCTAAGTGTTCACCATTACTCGGTACCAAGGTAATTATCTCGGGTGATGTGCCTTTCGATGGGGAAGTACACATGCTCATTAATAATTCCCTATAACCATATTTGACCTTGTGATCCGCAAACAAACTCATCCGATGGGGAGGAAGGCACTCAGAGCCGACACGCAAGTTTATTTGCATCACTTTTCAAATTGTAATGGAGGTCATGGGAATTTATAAAAATATCCCTCTCCCATTTAGTAATTTGAAATTGAAGAATTTTCTAGCCTACGACATGCATATCAAACAATAAGCAATAAATATGAAAAATAAATTATTTTCCAACTATTATGGCTTTTGTCTTCAATATGTCTCCCGTCGCATCGCCATCTCGCCCGCTCCTCCTACGCCATGTACGAGCCATCCGGAGATCCGAGCCGAGACTAAAAACTATTTTAATTTACATCCATCGATCCTATACTCCACGAGGGAGTGTACATGAAATGTAGATTGAAAGTAAACTAAAATAGAAAGAGTGGCTAAACAATGCCGTATCTAATTTACAAAAAATTAAATACTAGCCTCGTCAACCCTGAGGATTCAACAAAATATACTATTACACACATACAATCACATACACACATATGGCCATAATAGTCGGATCTTATTCCTTCAACCAAAGAGTTAACCTAAGCATATCCTACTATTATCCGACACATATAATATATGAAAAATTCATAAGAGTAACCGAATCTTAAACACACAAAACCGAAAACCGTAGCTCTAATACCACATGTTGGGAGGGGAAACTTCGCTTCCCCTTTCAACTTAGTCGCTTGTTCATGGCGATCCCTTCTACATCCCCGGATAAAAAAAATTTATCCTTGACAAGAGGGATTGCCCAAGCAACCTTGTCATCGTCATGCTATTCGTTTAGAGTAGTCACTTGAACAAACTTGTTGTTCAAGCGACCAACCTCTATTCCACGAATAGCCGCAGAATAGACGATGTACGGATCGCCGGCTTTTGTATTTATGTTTGGGGTCCAAGTATATTTAGCCACAAAACAGAATATATATCATGCATATAATTGAAAAACAAATATAAACATGTAACAAATGAAAATAGAGAATCGATATACCTCTCAATCTTCTATTGTTTGACCTTCCTCCTTTCGGACGTCGTGTGGGCGATGATCTACCAAAAGTTGAAGCTCCTAGATCACCATTCTTCCTTCCTTGCTCGTTCCGAGCAAGAGGAAGAATAGAAACAAGACTTTTCTTCTTCCTTTAGCCAACCAACAAGCAACAAGCAAGTTGCTTGCCGTCGGCCAACAAGGAGAAGGGAGAAGAGATGATTGCCGCCCAAGAGCTTCAAGGGAGGACACTAAGCCTTGGTTCCACCGGCCAAGGAGAAGGAGAAGAGCTGCTATGGATTCCAGCTAAGGTGAGGAAGGTGTTGTATGGACGCCGGCCACCAAAGAAGAAGAAGGAGATAAGGAAATAATTTCCTTAATAGGTGCCGCCAACTCCAAACCCTCGCCTCCAAGCCTTGCCGCACAAAACCCTAATCCTATCTCTAATTGGATTCTTAGTTGCCGCCCACCCCTTGCCCTCCTTTTATAGAGTTAGGGATAAGCCTTGTTTTAATCTCCACCATTGGTGGTAGGGATTTAATCTCAACCGTCGGATTTAAAGATTTAATTTCAACCGTCGGATCTAGAGATTTAATCTCTACCTTTGGATCTAGAGTTTTGTTTCTATCCATTGGATCTAAGCTTCATGAGGTATTAATAGGCTACAATAGGGACCATGAGGAGGAGTTGGATCTTGGCCACCCAATGGATCAAGCCCACATAAAGTCCGATCCATTAATGATAATCCAATCCACTAAAGGATTATCATTGATCTACCTCACAAAACCCCATAAGTCAATATGAGCTCCATATATTATATGTACATTTTCTCTTCGTGTTTAGGATCTCGAATGTCCATCGATTAATTAATTTACTGACCATTAATTAATCCACATCTAACTCCATGAGTAGTACCACTCAATCTGTTCATCATGCCGGACCAAGTCCACCTGCAGGGTTTACATGATGAACCTTATGAGCTCCTCAAGGGGACATCATCATCCTAATATATAGGACACAGTTTCCTCCTATAATCAACGACACACCATAAAAATATTATCATTTCCCAACTTACTGAGCCTATCGATTTAATCTATAAATCTCGCCCATTGGTAAATCAAAGAAATGAATACTAAGTATATGTGCCCGTTATTATATCGGGATTAAGAGTATGTACAATATAATATCTGAGGTCTGATTTGATTATGTAGTCATGAATAAATCGAATCACCTCTAAGTCGGTCCAGCTCAATACACACAAAGTGTACTAGTGTGATTTTATGGTCAAGACAAACCAATACCAAATCACACTACAACCATACCAATGGTTTGTTCAAAGCCTTCTCGGTTGTGAGCCTATGCTTATACTTTAGAAGGAGCCGATAACATGATCTCCCGTGTGACACCACACACCATGTTATCTATAATGTAATGTATTAGGCAATATGCATAACCATAAAAATATGCAAACAATGATCATGTGATTCTTATTTCAAAATAAAAATGTTCATACAAAAGATAGACTTTTCAGTATACATCCCAACAATCTCCCACTTATACTAAAAGACTATGCTGTCCTCAAATTGCCATACATCCTCAAAAGCTCTCGCCGGAAGGGCCTTAGTGAAAGGATCTGCCAGGTTATCCTCCGATGCAATCTTGGCCACAGTAACTTCTCCTCTCTTTACGATTTTTCGCATCAGGTGGTACTTGCGCTCTATGTGATTACTAGCCTTATGGGCTCGTGGTTCCTTCGAGTTTGCAACTGCACTACTCTTACCACAATAAATTATGATAGTTCTGGGCAAACCAGGAATCACATCCAAGTCCATCAGGAAGTTCCTGAGCCACACAGCTTCTTTGGCCTCCTGAGAGGCTTCCACATACTCAGCTTCCATGGTAGAGTCTGCCATGCCAATGGTTTGTCCAAAGCCATCTCGGTTGTGAGCCTATACTTATACTTTACAAGGAGCTGATAACATGATCTCCCGTGTGACACCACACACCATGTTATCTACAATGTGATTCTTATTTCAAAATAAAGATGTTCATACAAAAGATAGACTTTTCAGTATATATCCCAACACGGTCAACTCCAGTTAACCATAAAAATCCCCCTCGACTAAAACTCGAGTCTGGTCAATCATGACCCAGGTCGATTGCATCAACAATCTCCCCAAAACATTATCAGACATCAATGTCAAATCTCCATGTCAAACATCAAAACATCGTTCGAGTCAAACTCGAGTTCGATCAATCGTGACCTGGGCCGATTGGACCAACAGCTAAGTGTCCCAATTGGACTTCTCCATCATATGGTCAATACCATGTCAACCATATAGTCAAACAATAGTCAAACCATCGTCAAACATAAAAATACCACTCGAGTCAAACTTGAGTCCGGTTAATCATGACTCGGATCAATTGCACCATCAATCTCCCCAAAACATTGTCAACATCAATGTCAAACATCAAAACACTACTCGAGTCTAACTCGAGTTTGGTCAATCGTGATCTGGGCCGATTGCACCAACAATCTCTCCCTTTTTGATGTTTGACAAAAAAACACAAACACCTTTGAGTTAGGCTACCTAACTCAAATCTCCTTACAAATTCTCCCAAATTAGTAATTGTTAGTTATAGCCCTAGAACCAATCATGTGATGATTGAATAGGGAACATTTTGTATCATATTCTATAAAGGCAAAGGATTGGTTATTATATATTTACGTCTTGCTTGTGCCAGCTAAATTAAATATATAATAATTCCCTAGAAAAGTAGGTTCTTATCTACAACACATCAATTGACAGAATTGATTATGAGAGGCTGTAGAGAACACTTTCCTAAATGTTCCTAGTCAAGTATTAATATGCAAGGGCAATATTAATACATAAAGACTAGCATGTAGGTCAATTGATGACTTGATCTCACAAGTCATGGATATATGATATCAAGTTGACACATGGGTATATATTAGAGAATATATACTGAACTGATCCGCCATGAGAAAGTTTCATGGATCGTCATATGAGTGTCATAAACTTTCTCATGTGACTATTGGTATGAATAGTCCTCAAACCTGAAGTCACTACGGTTCCCTACATAAGGAGTTATGTACTTTGGTATCGTCAAACGTCACTCGTAACAGGGTGGACCATAAAGGCGATTACTGGGTATATAACAAATTATGCGGAGGGATGTGAGTGATGTAGATGGGATCTATCCCTCCCATATGACGGGAGTGATATCTGTGGGCCCCTTGATTGAGTATAACTACTAAAACGCATGGCCATGCTCGAATGAGTCAATATGAGATATTGAGCTCATTTGTTTGAGTTAGTTTACTCAGGGATCAAGAAACACATAGATTGATCGAGGATGACACGGTCTATGCCTCATTGGGTCAACTGATATCAAGGATAGAAGGACACGGTCATACATTATAGTAGTCACGGAAAGGTTAGTCGGATCTTGACTTATCTCATAACTTGGGTAGCAATGATGTATTGCTAGATGTCGCTCATTGCTTGTGTATCTAAAAGAGTTTAGATCCACTGTCAACGTTATGAGAGCCTATAGGGTCACACACAAAGAGCATGATGATTAGAAGAATTAGTGCATTCTAGTTTGACTAGAATAATTTGGGAATAAGCTTAAGTACAAAATGGTTTTTGGACTTTAAGCTTAATGAGAATTTTAGCTTATTGATTTAATGAGATTAATTCAATATGCTAAGCTTAATTGATTTAATAAGATTAACTCAATATGTTACCTTATTGATTTAATGAGATTAATTCAATATGATAACATAAGCTTATTGAATTAATAAGATTAATTCAATATCCATGAATGTCACATAAGCATGCCACCTAAGCATGCCACCTAAGCTTGATGAGGTGGAAGGAGACAAAGGGTTTTGACCTTTGGATTTCCCCCACATGTGGCCGGCCAAACAAGGAGTGTATTATATTTCAATGCAATTGATTGCATTAAATGTGATAGGAGGTGAAAGGTTTTTCAATCCTATAAAACACCCCATGGGGTGGCCCGGCTGCTTGTGGATTGGTTGAAGCTTGAGGCATGGAGAGAGCTTGGTGGTGAGAGCATTTGGTTGTGTGGTTTTTGTGAGTGTAGCAAGAAGAGTAGTCTTCTTCTTCTTTTCTCTTTTTCCCTACTTTCCTCTCCTTTAGGGACTTCTCTAGCAAGAAGTAAAGGAGAGCTCTTCTAGTTTCTTTTGTGAGACAAGAGCTTGCTCGTGTGGATACATATAGAGGCACGGACATTTGAACGTGCTAAAAGATCCAACAAACCCAAGGAGAAGCGGGATTACAAAGGGCACGCAACAAAGGTAATATTCTCTTATAAGATAGGTTTTGAGAAATTTATTTTTGTACGAGGTTTTCTTTCGCAAGGATCACTTGGAAGGGATCCTAATTTTCCGTTGCGCATATGCTATTTTGCATACGAGATCCCAACAGTGGTATCAGAGCCACTTGCAAAAGATCGTATAAAAATAGGTTTTCTCTATTTTATATATGATATAGAAGTAGGATAAATTTTATTATGAGTTGATAATTGCATTAACAATTTTTCAAACATAATAAAATATCCGATGTCTTTTAAAAGTTAAAATTGACATGGTGCATGGTTATGGCCTAGTCCTAAAAAGTTTGTGAATGTGTGTGTTGTAATTCTTAATACGGCCTGCGTGTCATGCCTTTCTCCTAAAATTCTTGTTGTAAAATTAGTTTTAGACTCGAATGTAACTCGAGTATTTCTCCTTTTGTAATATACACAACAAAGATGGAGGGTCCATTGGAAGATGATGTTACAAGGAGGAAGTCAACAACACAAGACAACCAAAAGGAAGCACTTGGGAGAAGATGCTATCCCTAGGTTGACCAATCAATCTTTTCATTGGCTTGAGAAGATTGTAGAATAAGGGCCATAACCATGACACGCTTAGTTTAATATGTATGTGATGCATGTTAATTTAGCTTGTATGTGATGCATGTTAATTTAGCTTATATGTGATGTATGCTAATATGTATGTGATGCATGTTTAAGTTTATATCTTAATAAGTCAAAAACGATATGCCTACCAAAGTTTGGTACTCACTACTTCCTCTATCATTTGTTGTTGGGTTTGCCAAAGCAAAGCAATGCATTTTATCTTGGAAGAGTGCGAGTGGACAATCGTGATGTCCCGCTATCAAACTTGGTTAAGACTTAATTAAGAAAGTAGAGGCATATATTATCTCTGAACATAAGTTTTAAAAATTAGTTTTGTGTGATTTTCTAACATCAGCTTTGTCTTAGAAGTGGTGATTGCTCCTATATACAAGAAGGCCTCTGTGCCTCGCCACGACCTGGAAGCTGGTTTAGGAATAAGCACTAATCTAATCTAAACTTAACCAAAGCTATTAAAGAGTTACATCAGATGTAATTGGCAAAAGATTGCCTACCTAATCATACTACGTCTTGGGCGATTAGCCAAAGCTAACTCAAGGCAGTATGATGTGGATCTTTATCCCATATAAATTTATAGCTAAATAGAAGCTAATGATGTAAGCAAAATGTGTTTGCCTACATCAATAATTAGCTCATATCAAAGCTATGAGAATTTAGTGGGAGCCTCATTTAATTAAAGGCCTAATTAAATGACTTAGATATGATACTTAATTTTGCATATTAATGTTGTAGATCACCATGTCATCTAACACGACACACCCCCTCAACTTGCGATCTGTCCTTGAGAAAGACAAGCTCAATGGAGCTAACTTTCTAGACTGGTATAGGAACTTGAGGATTATCCTCAAGCAAGAACGTAAACTGTATGTCCTAGAGCAGTCTATCCCTGAAACACCCGCCCCTGCGGCCACTCGTGCTGAAAAGGATGCTTATAAGAAGCATCAAGATGACGCATTAGATGTGTCATGTCTTATGCTTGCCATCATGAACTCTGAGCTTTAGAAGCAACATGAGAACATGGATGCCTATGATATGGTTGAGCATTTGAAACAACTATATCAAGGACAAGCTAGGCACGAGCTTTTTGAAGTGTCTAAGGCTCCTTTTGCATGCAAGATGCAAGAAGGAACACCTGTAGGAACTCACGTACTTAAAATGATTGGGTACGTTGAGAACCTTGAAAGACTAGGTTTTCCACTGAGCCAAGAATTGGCAACCAATGTTATCCTGCAATCGTTGCCGGAAGCATATAATCAATTCGTCATGAATTATAACATGAATGAAATTGATAAACCTTTGCCTGAGATTCTCAGCATGTTAAGAACTGCTGAACCGAATCTCAAAAAGAAAGTTAGTAATGTACTAATGGTCAAGAAGGGCAAAGGTAAGCGCAAAGGCAAGGGTAAGACCCAAGCCAAAGGCAAGGCCAATTCATCCACTTCAAAGGGTAAAGGTAAAGTACCTAAGGAAGGGGATTGTTTCCATTGCGGTGAGACTGGACACTGGAAGCGGAACTGCAAAGTCTACCTTGAGGAAGTAAAGAATAAAAGAAGTGGGACTTCTGCCTCAGGTATACACATTATAGAAGTTAATCTATCTATTTCTTCTACATGGGTATTAGATACCGGATGTGCATCTCACATTTGTACTAATGTGCAGGGATTGAGAAATAGTAGACTAATGGCAAAGGGCGAAGTGGACCTACGAGTAGGCAATGACGCAAAAGTTGCTGCTGTAGCTGTAGGAACATATTCTTTGTCTTTGCCCACTAGGCTTATCTTAGAACTAGAGGAGTGCTTTTATGTACCTGCATTAACGAAGAACATAATTTCTGTATCTTGTTTAGACAAGAAAAACTTTTCTTTTATAATAAAGGACAAATGTTGTTCCATTTATTTAAATGAAATGTTCTATTGTAATGCACCACTTATGAATGGTCTCTATGTTCTAGATTTAGAAAACCCAATTTATAACGTAAATACCAAACGGTTCAAATCGAATGATTTGAACCAAACATATCTCTGGCACTGTCGCCTAGGTCACATAAATGAAAAACGCATATCCCAACTCCATAAAGATGGATTATTGGACTCATTTGATTTTGAATCATATGAGGTATGCGAATCTGTCTTTTTGGAAAGATGACTAAAACTCCATTTAGTGGACATGGCGAGAGAGCGACGGACTTGTTAGGACTCATACATACTGATGTATGTGGCCCTTTCAATGTCGAAGCCAGAGGAGGCTATAAGTACTTTATTACTTTCACTGATGATATGAGTAGATTTGGCTACTTATATTTGATGAGACATAAGTCAGAATCCTTTGAAAAGTTCAAAGAATTCAAGAATGAAGTACAAAACCAACTTGGTAAGCGTATTAAGCTACTTCGATCAGATCGAGGTGGTGAATACCTTAGTCAAGAGTTTCGTGATCACTTGGCTGAGTGTGGGATAATATCCCAACTCACTCCACTTGGAACACCACAATGAAATGGTGTATATGAGAGAAGAAATCGTACTCTATTAGATATGGTACGATCAATGATGAGCCAGACTGATCTACCTACTTCCTTTTGGGGTTTAGCTCTAGAGACAGCTGCTTTCACACTTAATCGCGTCCCATCAAAAGCCATAGAAAAGACACCATATACGTTATGGACTGGGAAGAGTCCCAAAATGTCTTTTATAAAGATTTGGGGTTGTGAAGCTTATGTTAGACATCAAGTCTCAGATAAACTAGGACCCAAATCAGATAAGTGTTATTTTGTAGGATATCCCAAGGAAACTAAGGGATATTACTTTTACAATCCCACACTTGGCAAGGTGTTTGTCGCCAGAAATGCTGTCTTTCTAGAAAGAGAATTTATTTCTAGAAAAACTAGTGGGAGTAAAATTCATCTTGAAGAAATTCAAGATGAAGATAACACTAAGGCTTTGATGGAAAATGAACAGGCACCACAAAGTGTTGTGGATGAGGAAATTGTTGCCCAAAGAGTTGTGGAGCAACACACTGCTCATGTAGACCAACCTCTTCGTAGATCTGATAGGATCCGCCATCAACCCGAGAGATATTCTTTTCTCTTGACCGACAACGGTGAAGTATTGCTTGTCGATATCTTGGCGAGCCTACATCCTATCAAGAAGCTATGATGAGCCCAGATTCCGAGAAATGGCTAGAGGCCATGAGATCCGAAATGGAATCCATGTGCACTAACCAAGTATGGACTTTGGTTGATCCACCTGAAGGGTTAAAACCCATTGGGTGTAAGTGGGTCTTTAAAGTAAAGACTGACATGGATGGTAATAAGTATACCTATAAAGGTAGATTGGTGGCTAAAGGATTCAAACAAATTCATGGTATTGACTATGATGAAACCTTTTCACCAGTTGCGATGCTTAAATCCATTCGGATCATACTTGCTATTGCAGCCTACCACGATTATGAGATCTGGCAGATGGATGTCAAAACCGCCTTTTTGAATGGAAAGCTACTCGAGGATGTGTACATGACACACCGAGGTTTTGAAGATCCAGAGCATCCTGGAAAGGTATGCAAACTGTAAAGGTCCATTTATGGACTAAAGCAAGCCTCTCGAAGCTGGAATCTTCGATTCGATGATGCAATCAAAGAGTTTAGTTTCATCAAGAATGAAGATGAACCTTGTGTCTACAAGAAAAATAGTGGGAGCACAGTTGTATTTCTTGTCTTGTATGTAGATGACATACTTCTCATCGGAAATGATATTCCCTCACTCCAGTCTGTGAAGATGTGGTTAGGGAATTGTTTCTTGATGAAAGACTTAGGTGAAGCTGCCTATATTTTAGGCATCAAGATCTATAGAGATAGATCTAAGAGATTACTTGGCCTAAGTCAGAGTACATACATTGATAAAGTGCTAGATCATTTTGCTATGCAAAATTCCAAGAAAGGATTTCTGCCTTTATCACATGGTGTGAGTCTTTCGAAGACTCAATGTCCCTCTTCTAAGGAGGAGAGAGATCGCATGGATAAGATCCCTTATGCATCTGCTATAGGGTCTATCATGTACGCCATGCTTTGTACTCGTCACGACGTCCTCGTATGCTTTGAGCATGGCGAGTAGATACGATCGGATCTAGGTGAAAGTCAGCTGGATAACGATCAAAAATATTCTTAAATACTTACGAAGAGCGAAAGAATATTTCACGATATTTGGAGGCAATGAGGAGCTAAGCGTAAAGGGTTACGATGCAAGCTTCCAAAGCAGACAAGGATGACTATAGATCACAATCGAGTGCGTGTTTTGCTGAATGGTGGGCATGGTGGAAGAGTTCAAGCGAGACACGATTCTTGATTCTACAACGAAGCGAGTATATTGCTGCGTCGATGCGTGAAAGGAGGCTGTTTGGCTCCGCAAGTTCATCAGTGAACTTGGGGTAGTTCCTAGCATTGCAGATCCAATAGACCTCTATTGTGACAACAATGGGGCTATTGCACAGGCTAAGGAACCTCGATCACATCAACGGACCAAACATATACTGCGGCGCTTCCATCTCATTCGAGAGATCATCGATAGAGGAGATGTGAGGATATGTAGAGTACCGACAGAAGCTAACATCGCAGATCCATTGACCAAGGCTTTGGCACAGAGGAAGCATGATGGTCACACTAGGTCACTAGGTATTAGATATCATAGTGATTGGTACTAGTGCTAGTGGGAGATTGTTAGTTATAGCCCTAGAACCAATCATGTGATGATTGAATAGGGAACATTTTGTATCATATTCTATAAAGGCAAAGGATTGGTTATTATATATTTAAGTCTTGCTTGTGCCAGCTAAATTAAATATATAATAATGCCCTAGAAAAGTAGGTTCTTATCTACAGCACATCAATTGGCAGAATTGATTATGAGAGGCTGTAGAGAACACTTTCCTAAATGTTCCTAGTCAAGTATTAATATGCAAAGGCAATATTAATACATAAAGACTAGCATATAGGTCAATTGATGACTTGATCTCACAAGTCATGGATATATGATATCAAGTTGACACATGGGTATATATTAGAGAATATATACTAAACTGACCCGCCATGAGAAAGTTTCATGGATCGTCATATGAGTGTCATAAACTTTCTCATGTGACTATTGGTATGAATAGTCCTCAAACCTGAAGTCACTACGGTTCCCTACATAAGGAGTTATGTACTTTGGTATCGTCGAAACGTCACCCGTAATGTGGTGGACCATAAAGCGATTCTTGGGTATATAACAAATTATGCGGAGGGATGTGAGTGATGTAGATGGGTCTATCCCTCTCATATGACGGAGTGATATCGGTGGGCCCCTTGATTGAGTAGAACTACTAAAACGCATGGCCATGCTCGAATGAGTCAATATGAGATATTGAGCTCATTTGTTTGAGTTAGTTTACTCGAGGATCAAGAAACACATAGATTGATCGAGGATGACACGATCTATGCCTCATTGGTCAATCGATATCAAGGATAGAAGGACACGGTCATACATTATAGTAGTCACGGAAGGTTAGTCGATTTTGACTTATTTAGTAACTTGGGTAGCAATGATGTATTGCTAGATCGCTCATTGCTTGTGTATCTAAAAGAGTTTAGATCCCGCCAACGCGTTATGAGAGCCTATAGGGTCACACACAAAGAGCATGATGATTAGAAGAATTAGTGCATTCTAGTTTGACTAGAATAATTTGGGAATAAGCTTAAGTACAAAATGGTTTTTGGACTTTAAGATTAATGAGAATTTTAGCTTATTGATTTAATGAGATTAATTCAATATGCTAAGCTTAATTGATTTAATAAGATTAACTCAATATGTTACCTTATTGATTTAATGAGATTAATTCAATATGATAACATAAGCTTATTGAATTAATAAGATTAATTCAATATCCATGAATGCCACATAAGCATGCCACATAAGCATGCCACCTAAGCTTGATGAGGTGGAAGGAGACAAAGGGTTTTGACCTTTGGATTTCCCCCACATGTGGCCGGCCAAACAAGGAGTGTATTATATTTCAATGCAATTGATTGCATTAAATGTGATAGGAGGTGAAAGGTTTTTCAATCCTATAAAACACCCCATGGGGTGGCCGGCCAAGCTTGGTGGATTGGTTGAAGCTTGAGGCTTGGAGAGAGCTTGGTGGTGAGAGCATTTGGTTGTGTGGTTTTTGTGAGTGTAGCAAGAAGAGTAGTCTTCTTCTTCTTTTCTCTTTTTCCCTACTTTCCTCTCCTTTAGGGACTTCTCTAGCAAGAAGTAAAGGAGAGCTCTTCTAGTTTCTTTTGTGAGACAAAAGCTTGCTCGTGTGGATACATATAGAGGCACAGACATTTGAACGTGCTAAAAGATCCAACAAACCCAAGGAGAAGCGGGATTACAAAGGGCACGCAACAAAGGTAATATTCTCCTATAAGATAGGTTTTGAGAAATTTATTTTTGTACGAGGTTTTCTTTCGCAAGGATCACTTGGAAGGGATCCTAATTTTCCGTTGCGCATATGCTATTTTGCATATGAGATCCCAACAGTGGTATCAGAGCCACTTGCGAAAGATCGTATAAAAATAGGTTTTCTCTATTTTATATATGATATAGAAGTAGGATAAATTTTATTATGAGTTGATAATTGCATTAACAATTTTTCAAACATAATAAAATATCCGATGTCTTTTAAAAGTTAAAATTGACATGGTGCATGGTTATGGCCTAGTCCTAAAAAGTTTGTGAATGTGTGTGTTGTAATTCTTAATACGGCCTGCGTGTCGTGCCTTTCTCCTAAAATTCTTGTTGTAAAATTAGTTTTAGACTCGAATGTAACTCGAGTATTTCTTCTTTTGTAATATACACAACAAAGATGGAGGGTCCATTGGAAGATGATGTTACAAGGAGGAAGTCAACAACACAAGACAACCAAAAGGAAGCACTTGGGGGAAGATGTTATCCCTAGGTTGACCAATCAATCTTTTCATTGGCTTGAGAAGATTGTAGAATAAGGGCCATAACCATGACACGCTTAGTTTAATATGTATGTGATGCATGTTAATTTAGCTTGTATGTGATGCATGTTAATTTAGCTTATATGTGATGTATGCTAATATGTATGTGATGCATGTTTAAGTTTATATCTTAATAAGTCAAAAACGATATGCCTACCAAAGTTTGGTACTCACTACTTCCTCGATCATTTGTTGTTGGGTTTGCCAAAGCAAACTGTAGGGATCTCGTATGCAAAATAGCATATGCGCAACGGAAAAATAGGATCCCTTCCAAGTGATCCTTGCGAAAGAAAACCTCGTACAAAAATAAATTTCTCAAAACCTATCTTATAGGAGAATATTACCTTTGTTGCATGCCCTTTGTAATCCCGCTTCTCCTTGGGTTTGTTGGATCTTTTAGCACGTTCAATTGTCCGTGCCTCTATATGTATCCACACGAGCAAGCTCTTGTCTCACAAAAGAAACTAGAAGAGCTCTCCTTTACTTCTTGCTAGAGAAGTCCCTAAAGGAGAGGAAAGTAGGGAAAAAGAGAAAGGAAGAAGAAGACTACTCTTCTTGCTACACTCACAAAATCCACACAACCAAATGCTCTCACCACCAAGCTCTCTCCAAGCCTCAAGCTTCAACCAATCCACCAAGCTTGGCCGGCCACCCCATGGGGTGTTTTATAGGATTGAAAAACCTTTCACCTCCTATCACATTTAATGCAATCAATTGCATTGAAATATAAT
Organism: Wurfbainia villosa; assembly: GCA_025175895.1. Classification (NCBI taxonomy): domain Eukaryota; kingdom Viridiplantae; phylum Streptophyta; class Magnoliopsida; order Zingiberales; family Zingiberaceae; genus Wurfbainia; species Wurfbainia villosa. The sequence continues at coordinate 102,134,243 of CM045987.1, forward strand.
CAAACACTGCTTGTTTGGCCGGCCACATGTGGGGGAAATCCAAAGGTCAAAACCCTTTGTCTCCTTCCACCTCATCAAGCTTAGGTGGCATGCTTATGTGGCATGCTTAGGTGGCATGCTTATGTGGCATTCATGGATATTGAATTAATCTTATTAATTCAATAAGTTTATGTTATCATATTGAATTAATCTCATTAAATCAATAAGGTAACATATTGAGTTAATCTTATTAAATCAATTAAGCTTAGCATATTGAATTAATCTCATTAAATCAATAAGCTAAAATTCTCATTAAGCTTAAAGTCCAAAAACCATTTTGTACTTAAGCTTATTCCCAAATTATTCTAGTCAAACTAGAATGTACTAATTCTTCTAATCATCATGCTCTTTGTGTGTGACCCTATAGGCTCTCATAACGTTGGCAGTGGATCTAAACTCTTTTAGATACACAAGCAATGAGCGACATCTAGCAATACATCATTGCTACCAAAGTTACGAAATAAGTCAAGATCCGACTAACCTTTTCGTGACTACTATAATGTATGACCGTGTCCTTCTATCCTTGATATCAGATTGACCAATGAGGCATAGACCATGTCATCCTCGATCAATCTATGTGTTTCTTGATCCCTGAGTAAACTAACTCAAACAAATGAGCTCAATATCCCATATTGACTCATTCGAGCATGACCATGCGTTTTAGTAGTTCTACTCAATCAAGGGGCCCACCGATATCACTCTCGTCATATGAGAGGGATAGATCCCATCTACATCACTCACATCCCTCCGCATAATTTGTTATATACCCAGTAATCGCCTTTATGGTCCACCCTGTTACGGGTGACGTTTGTGATACCAAAGTACATAACTCCTTATGTAGGGAACCGTAGTGACTTGGTTTGAGGACTATTCATACCAATAGTCACATGAGAAAGTTTATGACACTCATATCGATCCATGAAACTTTCTCATGGCGATCGATTCGGTATATATTCTCTAATATATACCCATGTGTCAACTTGATATCATATATCCATGACTTGTGAGATCAAGTCATCAATTGACCTACATGCTAGTCTTTATGTATTAATATTGCCCTTGCATATTAATACTTGACTAGGAACTTTTAGGAAAGTGTTCTCTCTGACCTCTCATAATCAATTACGCAATTGATGTCTTTGTAGATAAGAACCTACTTTTCTAGGGCATTATTATATATTTAATTTAGCACAAGCAAGATGTAAATATAATAACCAATCCTTTGCCTTTATAGAATATGATACAAAATGTTCCTATTCAACCATCACATGATTGGTTCTAGGGCTATAACTAACAATCTCCCACTAGTACCAATCACTATGATATCTAATACCTAGTGACCTAGTGTGACCATCATGCTTCCTCGTGCCTAGCCTTGGTCAATGGATCTGCGATGTTAGCTTACAGATTGGTCACATCTCCTCTATCGATGATCTCGAATGAGATGGAAGCGCCGCGATATGTGTTTGGTCAGTGATGTGATCGAGGTTCCTTAGCACGTCAATAGCCCCATTGTTGTCACAATAGAGGTCTATTGGATCTGCAATGCTAGGAACTACCCCAAGTTCAGCGATGAACTTGCGCAGAGCCAAAAACAACCTCCTTTCTTTGCATCGGACGCGAATATACTCGACTTCTTGTAGAATCAAGCAGATCTGCTTTGAACTCTTCCGACTCCACGGCTCCACCATTTCGAGGCAAAACACTACCCGATTGCGATCTATAGTCATCCTTGTCTGCTTGGAAGCTTGCATCACTTTGTAACCCTTACGATTAGCTCCTCATTGCCTCCAAATATCAATATTCTTTCGTTCTTCGTAAGTATTTAAGAATATTTTTATTGCTATCCAGTGACTTTCACAGATCAGTAGTATCTACTCGTCATGCTCAAAGCATACAGAGGCGTCGGAAGTACAAAGCATGGCGTACATGATAGACCCTATAGCGGATGCATAAGGGATCTTATCCATGCGATCTCTCTCCTCCTTAGAAGAGGACATTGAGTCTTCGAAAGACTTACACCATGTGATAAAGGCAGAAATCCTTTCTTGGAATTTTGCATAGCAAAACGATCTAGCACTTTATCAATGTATGTACTCTGACTTAGGCCAAGTAATCTTTTAGATCTATCTCTATAGATCTTGATGCCTAAAATATAGGTAGCTTCACCTAAGTCTTTCATCGAGAAACAATTCCCTAACCACATCTTCACAGATTGGAGTGAGGGAATATCATTTCCGATGAGAAGTATGTCATCTACATACAAGATAAGAAATACAACTGTGCTCCCACTATTTCTCTTGTAGACACAAGGTTCATCTTCATTCTTGATGAAACCAAACTCCTTGATTGCATTATCGAATCGAAGATTCCAGCTTCGAGAGGCTTGCTTTAGTCCATAAATGGACCTTTGCAGTTTGCATACCTTTCCAGGATGCTTTGGATCTTCAAAACCCTCAGGCTGTGTCATGTACACATCCTCGAGTAGCTTTCCATTCAGAAAAGCGGTTTTGACATCCATCTGCCAGATCTCATAATCGTGGTAAGCTGCAATAACAAGTATGATCCGAAATTAATTCTCTCCCTTTTTGACATACATAAAAAATGTTCTCTCCCCAAGGGTGTCAATGTCTCATATCCCAATGAGATCTTACAATCTCCCCCTTGGTCCAAAAATATCTAGGATGCCTTCACTCTTCCTAGTGATAAGTCCCATATCACTTAAGAGAGGCTTCATTTAAATTCTCCCAATTCTCCCCCTCATGAGAAAGAAAACGTCCATCATCCCATGATGGATACCTCCCCCTAAAGGCTTGCTCCCCCTTAACCATTGCACCAACAATGTCCTTGGAGAGTCCCTAAGCCTATAGGAACACTAAACCATCAAAATTAAGGGCAAAAGTTCAAACAAAAACTCTCACACACCTTAAAATTGATACATACCCTAAACAACTCTCCTAATCCATATCCAATGGATTTTCACCCTTTCCAATGCTTTCCAAAGCATATCCTAGGGTTAGGAGCAGTTAGGGTAACCTAACATAGTTGAAATATGGGCTAAGCATCCTTGTTTACCCGAAATCAGCTCTAGCAGTTGACTCTGACAGTCAACAGTCGATTGTCATTGATGCCAGTCGACTGTCATAAGCGACAATCAACTGATTTATGCAAATGCAGAATTTTAGAAATCAGAATCCGAATTTCAGAAATTCATAAGTTATTATACATAAATCGAAAAATCATGAAAATTCATATGTATAATACTTATTTCAAACATTATGGGTGAAAAATATTGGAAAAAAAATAAAATATCCATAAAAATAGGAGATTGACACAAAGTTCAAAACCATTGAAAAGTTCAATGTTTTTCCCTTACTTTGTATCAACTCTCTCAATGGTGATTGCTATCAAAAGATAAACTTCACCAAGGTTTTCTAAAATGATTTTAAAGTATTTTTGAAAACCTATATTGGATCTTGATCAATGGGCTAAATGCACTTGACTTGCACATTAGCTTTCCCCATGATCCATCAATGGTATAAGATGAGTTTGAGTTCATCTAGATGCAAGAACTATGCACCTTGAACTATGCACCTTAACTCATTTCCTAGCATCTCACATATGTCTAAGGCGTATGAAAACACATACAAGTCAATTTGATGTGAGATGTGGCTTTTGGTTATGCTTATACTAAGGTCTCATTCATTTTTCTAAGGCAACACTACTTGATTCCCTTATATATGGGACTTCAAGTCATGCCATAGTGCTTAAATCAATTTTAATTACCTTAAATGCATGAATGATCATGGAATAAATATAATATAAATAAGCATGACCAATGATCATTATGTCATGACATATGATTAAATCTAAATATACATGACATAAACCTAGGCATGATCATAACATATAAATGATAAAAATAAATATGATGTCATGACATGATATATGACAAATAAATCATGACAAATAAAATGTATAGTTATAACAATACCTAAATTTTAATATTGATTGTCATTTGTTATTATTAAATTTATTTTTCCATATTATCACTTATCCCCAAGTGTGCCAAAAACCTAAAATGACACACCATGACTCTAAGAACTAAATTGTGCCAATTTTATTACTTTATCAAACTTCTTACATGATGTTGGCACATCCTAAAATCTTTTAGGATTTAAATTAAAACCTATTTCCAAGGTATCCATAACCTTGAAAATTACCTAAAGTGCCACCTTTACCATGGTTAGGTTAACTACCCATCCATTTAAAGTCGGCACACCCTAACCCATTTAGCGTGAATCGATCATGCTCCTAGGAACCCAAAACCTATTATAGCTCCTTGGGTTTACTACGTATTCCTTAGGGATAACATCCCTGATACCCTTCTAATGACCTTCTTAGGCTTGGTAGCCTTGGTCATTGTGGTCTTGCCTAGGTTAGCTCTAGGGGTGACTCCCCTTGTAACCTTCTTAGTGGCTTCCCTAGGTTTCTTTGAAACCTTAGCCACTAAGCACACTTCATGGTTAGCCTTAGGGATTGCCTCCCTAGTAGCGATGGCCTTCCTAGATCTAGATTTAGTTCCATAATCAAATGAAACATTGTGGTAGATCTCCTTGGGCTTAGGTTTGTGACCCAAACCTTTCTTGCCTTTGGATGAACCTTGTCTCCTAGGACCTAGAATTTGACCATTTGACCCTTGCATTTGATTTTGCATATTTCTAAAAGTCTTCTCCAACTTCTCAAGCCTTGACTTCAAGGCTTGATTTTCAAACTCCAATTTTTCTAATTTAGTGGGCCCATTATTTCTTTGAATTGATTTGTTCTTTCTAGGCATATGTCTAGAATTCTTGGAGTTAAAGCCTAGATGGTCCTTTATTTTCTTAATACTTGCCTTAGGTAGATTTTTTCTAAGGACATTAGTCCTAAATTTCTCCTTATTTCTAAAGTTGACATGTTTAGATCCTAAGCAATAAAGTCTATTTTTACTAGCATGCTTTTCATGAGTAATAGCAAGTGAATTAAAAACATGCTTTTGATTCTTACATAAAGAACGAGCATTATGAAAATATACCTTAGGGTTTACTTTAGAAGCCCTCCCCTACATTGTTGACTCCTTCTTGGACCTTGCTAGGCTTCCTCCCCCTAGGGCATTGACTCCTATAATGCCCTTTTTGTTGACATTTGAAGCAAATGATGTGCTCCTTGTTTTTAATTGTTAGGGCATCGGTATCCTTGACCTTTGGCACCGATGGAACCTTCTTGACTTTCTTAGAACACTTGCTCTTGTAGTGTCCATTTTCCCTACACTCAAAGCATACAATATGTTTTTTATTTTTGATTGAAATGCTCAAGTTACCTAGGGTGGTGATGTAATTTTGAGCTTCCTCTTCTTCTTGATGCTCCAGAGTGGATGGTCTCTCCTCCCCCTCAATCCAAGAGGTGGAGGCCTCCCCTCTTCCTCCTTAGATGTCGAACACTCCTCGACCTCCGAATCCTCACTTTCTTATGAGGATGAGCTTGCTTCATCGACCTCCTCCGATTGAGCCGATGAACATTCCTCTTCTTCTTGGACCGGTTGTGGGTTCTCATGGAATCATGCCACTTGGCTCCATAGCTCCTTGGCATCCATGTAGTCACCTAAACTATGCAAAATGTCGTTAGGAATTAAATCAACCAAGAATTTAATTACCTTCTTATTTTTCTCAAATTCATGGATTTGTTCCTCGGTCCACTTCTTCATTTTGAGGAATCCTCCCTTAGGCCCTCTCGCATACTCGAATCCTTCTATCAAGGCGAACCATTCTTTAAAATCCCTAATCATGATGAAGTCTTCAATCCTTGCCTTCAACTGATTGAAGCCTTCTCATCCATAGAGTGCATACGGGATAGGAGTGTTGATGTCCCATCCTAGTCTTTCTTCAAACTCGATTTTCTTCTTCACCCTCTAGTGGTGCTCTCTTGGCGGTTAGTGCAAATGAAGAGCAGCCTCGCTCTGATACCACTTGTAGGGAATTTGACTATCGCTAGAGGGGGTGAATAGTGTGTTTGACGTTGCTTGATGGAATTCATTCGTTCATCTCTACAATCGTCATTAGCACAGCGGAATATAGAAATACAAATGTAGAAACAAATACAAACACAAATACACACGATATAACGTTGTTCGGAACCTCAAGGTTCCTACCCCACGGGCTGAGCTCAACGAGCTCTAGTGATGCACTCACCACTAATAAATACTCCATCTCGGAACAATCAGGAGGTGGAGAAACCTCATACAAATGATTACAATAATAATATGAAATACAAAAAGCAAATACAAAGTAAATACAAAAGACAAGTAAAGAAAAACTTTACAACACTTTGCTTTGAATGCTTGCTTGTTAATCGCCTTGGACTAGCCTTGAAGGTCTGAATTGCAATAGTAAATCCCCTCCAAATTGCCCAAGAAAATTGCTGCCAAATCCTCCCATTCGAGCTGCTTTTATAATCTTCGTCGAGATGATTTTGTGCCTGGCAGTCGACTGCTAATAGTACCATTGTGAGATAACGGCTTAATCCACATCGGCATCCAAGCCAACGGTTACACTGGTAGTCGACTGCCATAATCCAGCAGTCAACTGCCAGGGCCATAGTTGAGTGACCAATCGGCTACCGAGGATTCTTCTCCTGCAACTTGACCAGCAGTCGACTGCCATCCATGGCAGTCGACTGCTCAAGCCATCAATCGACTGCAAGGCCATTTCTTGTAGTCGAGCACTAGTCGAGTCCGAGCAGTTCAACTAGCCATAATCCCAGTCGACTGTTGCAAGTCGACTCAGCTGCCAAGTGTCAAAACACTTGACCAGTCGACTGGTCTAAAGCCCCAATCGACTGTTAACCTCAAACATGAGGTTTAACCCCAAGTATGATGCCCTCATTCTTGCTAGACCACCCTTATCCTATACCTAAGCCTTCTAGCCACCTCCATCAACCTCATGCCTATCGGATCCCTACAAGTCATCCATGACTTGTTCATCCATACGCAAGCCTTCATGTGTTTCCATCGGCTATTGCCATGCTAAACTGATCTACACTGCCAAGGCACATTGGGCTTATGCTGCCAAGACTCTCGCTTGGACTTTACGCCGCCAACCATTGGACTTATGCTGCCAAGACTCCCGCTTGGACTTTACGCTTCCAATATCACCCCTTGGACTTTCCTTGCTAACCCATGTTGGACTTTTCATTTTCTAAGACTCAAGCTTGGACTTTCCCTTACCAAGACCCATGCTTGGACTTTCCATTGTCAAGTGTCTTACTTGGACTTCTCCATCATATGGTCAACCCCATGTCAACTGTATAGTTAAACAATGGTTAAACCATCGTCAAATATCAAAATGCCACTCGAGTCAAACTCGAGTCCGGTCAATCATGACCCGGGTTGATTGCACCAACAATCTCCCCAAAACATTGTCAACATCAATGTCAAACATCAAAACATTACTTGAGTCCAACTCGAGTTTGGTCAATCGTGACCTGGGCCGATTGCACCAACAAAGAGCAATCACAAACTCAAGGATGTAACATGGTTCACAACCCTTGCCGCTAATCCACGATGATTCGTTCGGTGAATCACTCCCACAATCAATCCACTAATCTCTCCTTTAGCTCAAGACAAGGTGGAGGTAACCTCTTTACACAATCTCTCCCTCTTACAATAGAATAGAGATAGAAACAAGGAAGAGGAGAGTTTGGAGGTTCACAAAACTTGGGAAGCACTTAGGAGTGGAAGCATTAACCTCCCCAAGGCCCCTAACCCTTCTTTTTATAGAGAAGAAGAGTTTCTTCCCATTGGGCATGCAGCAGTCAACTGATGCATGCCATCAGTCGACTGCCGCTATAACAATCGTCTTCCAATGGCTTCTGACTTGCAGTCGTCACCGTCCAACGACACCCTTGGCAGTCGACTACTACTATCAGCAGTCGACTGCTACCTGTGTAGCCGACTGATCAGTCGACTATGAGCGGTTCTGTACCCACGTTCACCCATAGCAGTCGATTGCCATCCTTGGCAGTCAACTGATGGTGGAGCAGTTGACTACCATCCCTTGGTAGTCGACTGTTGGGCCACAAAACCCTAGTTGACATCAGTCAACTATTGGTCAACTCAGACCAGTCGACTCCCATTACTTGGTAGTCGATTGTTGTTGAGTAAAACCTTAAACATCAAAATGTTTGAGCATCCAACTGTCGGGTAAAACCTCAAACCATATGTTTGAGCATCCAACACTTCCCATCGTCGGGTAAAACCTCAAACACACGTTTGAGTGTCCGACACTTGACTTAGCCACTTGGCCAAGTTCACCTACTTGAGCTACCCCATCCTGGGTTACAATTGCTCAATCTCTCATCTCCCATGGAGTCCCTCACCAAAGCTCTCTTTGTCTGTCTACGTCCCTCGGATGCACTAAGCCCGCGACTTCTCCCGTGCCATCCTTCGCGTCTTGCCCTGAAGTCTCCTTCCTTTGGCTTCACTCTATATGCTCCTCGTCCGGCGGTCCCTCAGATGCACCAAGCTCATGACTTCTCTCTGTGCCATCCTTTACCGACTCAAGGACTCGAGCCATGAGATGATGAACTCGCCAATGCTTCATCAAGTAAATCATGTGTGATTTATTAAGTCCTGCACAACTTAAACACACATATCAAATCACATAATCAACCTAACTTAAACTCTTTGCCACACACATAAAAAACAAACACATACTTGGGTTGATTTCCCTAACATCCAAGCCAAGATCAAGCTTCATCAAGGACTGACGATGATGTAGCGACCATTCGAGACGAAGATCCGATGATTTAGCGCTCTTTCTTGTAAGTGCAGCCGTATCCTTTGATTTCCAACTGGATCCTTCTTCCTAGTTGAAGAATGAGCCTTCTCCAGGGTCGATCTAGCTTTTCCAAGCAATTTCGATTCTGAGGAAACTGATCCGTGAAGAAGATCTCCATCACCATGTTTAAAAGACTAAGGAGGAACACCATCGCCGCACCCACTGCCGCTTCCACTACCGGAACCCCAAATCCGAGGCGTAGGGCATGCGATGAGGGTAATGAAAATCTTTACGATATTATTTTTTGTAATGCTAATCATAGGGCTCGATTTGATACTTTAGTTAAACAAAAATTGATTAGCACTTGATATATTGATGATTATACCGTTGACACCTTAGGATTTAGGGATGATATTAATTGGATTATAAGTAGGGTGGGATGGAATGGATTGATGAATATAACTTACCCGACCTACCCAAAAATAACCCTAGAATTCCTAAGCTATGTAAAAGCTGAAATCTTGAATGGTACTAATTGTGAAGAGGGAAGTATTACCTTTAGAATGTTTAATAATGAATACTCATGGACACTTGAGGAATTTAATAATGTTTATGATGATATGATACAATCATCATAAACATTATTAAATTCCTCAAGTGTCCATTTATAAATGTGGAACCGTCACATTAGCGACCCCCCACCGCTGCCCCTACGTGTGGAGGGGGTAAATCAGGTCCCAAGTGGCTAGCGCAGAAATGCGGAGTCATCGGTAGTCTGGTCGTCACCTCCAGGAATCGATCCCTTGCCCTTTCAAACCTTAACACGACTGCACTAGCCATCTGGATTTGCCCTGGGGGCTAAAAGATCATCCAAACCTCAAGTGTCCATTTATGATTTACCATGTGGAGGAGAGAGGATATTACCTAGGGGATTTCATGACTTTGTATTTTGGGGAGAAATTTCAAAAGGTATTGACATTTATGATCCTTCTAGATCTAAATCTTCAAACCTGTCTAACTCAATTTTTAGGTACCTCCATAGGTTAATGGCTAATATAATCTTTGGTCAAGGAGATAGTGAAGGTGTAGTTAGGTAAAGTGAATTGATTGTTTTGTGGGCCATGATAAACAATGTAAAAATCAATACTGGCTCACATTTTATTAGGCATTTGGTAAAAATAGGAAAACATTCGACAGGATCAATCATAGTTGGAGCTTTAATAACTCAGATAGCATTGGCCTTGAGGTGTAATCTTGATTGATTAGAGTCGATTCCACTTAGCCCCAAGATTGATCTTGTTAGTGTATGATTTAGTGTCAATCATGAGATGATTGATTAGGGATCATATGTATCATATTTCATTAATAACATGCAAGGTTTGCTTATTATATTATTTCTTATCTGTGTTATACGAATAATATAATAGTGTCATTGAATAGTAGGTTCAAGTTTATAGCATTTCAATTGGTTGAATTGATAGTGAGAGTCTGTATATATATAACACTACTCTTAACTATTCCTAATCGAGTATTAATATGCAAGGACAATATTAATGCATAGAGGCTGACATGTACGTCAATTGATGACTTAATCTCACAAGTCATGGATATGTGATATCAAATTGACAAATGGATACATATTAGAGACTATATACTGAATTGAACCGCCATGAGAAAGTTTCATGGATCATTATATGAGTGTCATAAACTTTCTCATGTGACTATTAGTATGAATAGTCCTTAGACCTGAAATCACTATGATTCCCTACATAAGGAGTTATGTACTTTGGTTTTGTCAAACGTCACCCATAATAGGGTGGACTATAAAGGTGATCACTGGGTATGTAACAAAATATGCGGAGGGATGTGAGTGATGTAGATGAGATCTATCCCTTCCATATGATGGGAGTGATATCTTTAGGCCTCTTGATAGAGTAAGACCATGAAATACATGACCATGCTCAAATGAGTCAATATGAGATATTGAGCTCATTTGTTTGAGTGAGTCTACTTGGGGATCAAGAAACACAAAGATTGATTAGAGGATGACACGGTCTATGCCTCATTGATCAATCTAGATATCGAGGATAGAAGGATAAGGTTGTACAAGATAGTAGCCATAGAAAGGTTTTGTCGGATCTTGACATTTTCATAACTTAGGTAGCAATGATGCATTGCTAGATGCCGCTCATTGCTTATGTGTCTAAAGTGTTTTAGAGACATTGCCAACGTTACGAAAACCTATAGGGTCACACACAAAGAACATGTTTTGGAGATAGGGTTCATCTTAGTTTGACTAAATGAATCATTAGTTAAGTGAATGGACTAGAATGAGTTAGCCTCATTGCTTGGCCAAACTTGAGTTGGACTCAAATTGGTTTGATTTGAGTTAGACTCAAATGAAACCAATTGAAGAAGGTTAGCATGATTAATGATGATTAATCATGCATGCAAATGGATTAATTGCATGAAATGGGATTTAATGCATGTTAATCCTAAAACGTTGCATGCAAAATAATCAATCCATGAAATGGGATTTCATCCTCAAATGTTGCATGCAAGAAGGTGTTAATGCATAAAATGTGATTTAATGCATGAGAAATGGAATTTAAGCTCTCCAAAATGTGAGTGAGAGTATGTGGACTTTGCTTTGCCGTGTAGGTATTTTCCATTTCCCTTCTCCCTTTCCTCTTGGCCAAAGTCTTATGTGGAGAGCCTTGTTTTGGTTGCTAGAACAACCAAAGGTGTTATCTCCTTTCTCCAAAAGAGTGTTCGTGTGGATACCATAGAGGCACGTACACTTGAACGTGTAAAAGATCTGATGAACTGTGGATGAGTGGGATAGACAAAGGACACGCATCAAAGGTATACCCTATAAGATAGGGCCTTATTAATCTATACTTTGTATGAGTTTTCTTTTGCATGGATCGCTCAAGGGATCCTTTTTCCGCTGTGATTTTATTATTTATCGCATAGGATTCCCAACAGATCTTGATGCATGTATGACCACGAGAATGATCACTAGGAATGAAGGTAGATATTGTTTAGTTTTACATGATCATTTTCCCCTCACTCTCCCAAATCCTGATAGAATAATAGTGAGGAACCGAGCCAACTAGCTCATGACCAATGTAGTACATGTTCTTGACCCCTTGGAGTTATGCAGGTACTAGTACTTCTGATGATGCATATGCTGGGATATTTTTCTTTTGGTGGTACATCTTATGCAGGTACTAGTACTTCTGATGGTGCCTATACTAGGATTCAATCCTCCTTGGATGTACTACACATAGACTTAAGGGAGCAGCAAGCCGAACTCAGGGAGCAGAGGCTGATGATAGATGCCATGTATCAATGGCACATTTCACAAGGTCATTTCTTTCCACCTCCTCCTCCTGAGTAGTTTACTTTATTGTTACCCTTCTATACGTTGAGGACAATGCATATTTTAAGGGTTAGGGGGGGGGGGGTAGCTTCGCATATTTCTTCCTTGTTCGTAGTTTTGCATATTTTTCATGTTTAGCACTTCCTCCGCATATTTTCTTAGATTGATAACATGTTGTTCCTCTATTCAGAGTAGTATAATTGTGTAGGATCGTGATTCTCCGAGAGAGGGGGGTGAATCTCGGAGATTGTAATTTTAATTAAAAAATTTAAAATAATTAGGATATTTTGAAAACGATTATGAGTATGCAGCGAAAATAAAAATGAGTACACTTATTTTGCTAGGTTTACAACCATAACTGGGTTGCTACTCCAAGGCTCGTAGCTCTTCCGAGAGCTACCTCAATGGGCAATCACTAAATGCCCTCCGACTCGAGAACTCTCGATTTCGGAAGGTTTCTCTTTTTACAAAGATTAGAGATGGATAACACACTACCCACTCTTGAATTTAAGTAAACAAGAGAAAAATTAAATGAACAATACAAGAACGTTATACCGACACTAAATGGATCATTGAAGTTGTCGCAGAGTGTCGAAAGATCGCCTTGATGTGAAATATGAGCTTTTGTGGACGAACAAGAATTTCGACGTAGTTGTTATTTTTTAAGTTCGGATCTAGTCAAGCACTTATTTTATAAACCTTTTCTAGTCGACTAGAATGCCTTCCAGTCGACTCCATATCAGCCCGCCGATATGGAACTTCTGGTCTTCCAGTTGACTGAAACCTCTTCAGTCGTCCCCAAGTCATCCAGCTCTGCATCGGGAAGTTTCCCACTTCAGTCGACTGAAACTCCCCAGTCGACTGAAACACTTCCCAACTACAATGCCAGATCTTCGACCAATCACCAACTAGTCCTGCCATATGTGTATCCAGTCGACTAAACCAAACAGAGTCGACTGGAATACATTCAGTCGACTGATCCCTGTAAAAATTGTTAGTGTCAGCCCTTAGTGCCAATCATGAGATGTAGTGCCAATCATGAGATGATTGATTAGGGATCATGTGTATCATATTTCATTAATAAAAGGCAAGGATTGTTTATTATATTTACTTTATGCATGTGCTAGCTAAAATAAATATAATAATGTCCTTGAATAGTAGATTATAATCTACAGTATATCAATTGGTAGAATTGATTATGAGAAGCTGTAGAAAAACTATTCTTAATATTTCTAGTCAAGTATTAATATACAAGGGCAATATTAATACATTGAGACTAGCATGTAGGTCAATAGATGACTTGATCTCACAAGTCATGGATATGTGATATCACATTGACACATGAGTATATATATTGGAGAATATATATACTAAATTGACCCGCCATGAGAAAGTATCATGGATCGTTATATGAGTGTCATATACTTTCTCATGTGACTATTGGTATGAATAGTCTTTAGACCTGAAGTCACTACGGTTCCCTACATAAGGAGTTATGTACTTTGGTATCGTCTAACGTCACACCGTAACTAGGTGCACTATAACGGTGATCACTGGGTATGTAACGAATTATGCGGAGGGATGTGAGAGATGTAGATGGGATCTATCCCTCCCATTTGACGGGAGTGATATCTTTGGCCTCTTGATAGAGTAGGACCACGAAATGCATGGTCATGCTCAAATGAGTCAATATGAGATATTTAGCTCATTTGTTTGAGTGTGTCTACTTGGGGATCAAGAAACATAAAGATCGATAAGGGGATGACACGGTCTATGCCTCATTGATCGATCTAAGATATCAGAGATAGAAGGACACCATCATACATGATAATAGTCACAAAAAGGTTGTCGGATCTCGACGATCTTGTAGCTTGGGTAGCAATGATGTATTGCTAGATGTCGCTCATTGCTTATGTATCTAAAAGGGGTTTTAGATACATTGCCAATGTTATAAGAGCCTATAGGGTCACACACAAATGACATTCTATTTTGGAGATGGTTTCTTTTAGTTGGACTAAAAGGACAATTGAGCATATGGCCAAGATTTGAGTTAGACTCAAACTGGTTCAACTTGAGTCTAACTCAAGTTGAACCATGAAAGATGATTCATCATCATGCATGATTAATTTGATTAATCATGCATAGGAATACCAAAGGGCTTGGTATTTATGATGGGAATTAAAGAAGGGAATACCAAGGGTCTTGGTATTAAGAGAACTCTTAATGGGGAGATAATGGCATTGATGGCTATGGATTAAAAGGGTCTTTCGGTGTTCAACGTGAAACACAAGTAAGTGGCTTTTGGTGTTTGGGCGTGCAAGCCAAAAGGGCCAAGAGAGAAAGTGTTCTCTCATCTCCTCCTTCCTCTCCTTCTTCTTCCAAAAGAGTTCTTGGCATTTTGCTAGGGGTTACTAGCACAATGTGACTCCAAAGCTAGTGTGGGTGTCAGTGTGGATACCATAGATATACGGTTACCCTTACTGTATTGAGATCCGACAGCATTTGGAAAAGCAAGATTGCAAAGGGCATGCACCGAAGGTATATTCCTCCTCTAGATAAGATCTAGACTAGATTATAGAAAATGATTTATATAGTTTTGCATGGATCTCTGGTGGGATCCGGTATAATTTATTGTTTCCACTGCGGTTGTGCGAAGTATTCGCCCGTGATGTTGTGAACATCAGATCCGGAGTTTTTCCCAACAAAAATGAGATTAGCACAAATAGATGAAATCAAATGTGATAGCAGTAGTAATACTACTCGATCTTGACTACTAAGTCCCACGCGGACTTTCCATCATATCGATGCCTCGCTTTGTCCCCCTACAGAGGACTCAACCTCACCTCTTCACTCGAGGCTTACCTGTCGGCTACCTGCCGGACTTACCACTCTTGACATCCAATCTGACCCACCAGGGCTTCCACCCACTGTTCGGTCTGCCTGACCTAGTTGGACTTTTTGCCGATTGTCCGGTCTCCTGACCCAATCGGTCTTCATGCCAAATGTCTTATCCACGTGACCCATCTGGACTTCTTGCCTGGTGTCTGGTCCTCCTAATCTATCAAGTCAACTGCCTAGTATCCGGTCAACATGACCTACTAGGACTTCCTGTTAAGTCTGCACACTTAACACTGATATTATAACACAAGTAATTCCTAACTTTAACTACGGTTCATACATCAAAACCAAGGAGTGATGCTTACTGCATCAAAAAACTGAACTTAGTTAGATCGGTGAAGGTCCTTTTGGCCTACTTGATAAGAACTTTGTTTCACTTTTTACATGATCTCTAGGATAGAGGTATCCAAGAAAATCCAAGTTCACTATACCAGACTAGTACTTAAATCTCCATGGGGACTTTTGCAATACTTAGTTATTGGAGAAACATTCATCTTAGGAGTTTGAAAAAAAATGAGAGAAAAAAAAAGAGTTTGAAAAAAAAAGAAGAAGAAAAAAATTCTAAATATAAAAAAAAAAGAGAGAGAAAAAGAAAAGATAAAATATCATCGAAGCACCCCTTTGAGACCAAGTAGCTACTGGGGAAACACCCATATAGGTGTCCCTTTAAAGCTAACTAGTTACTGGGGAAATGCTTGATGTTTATTTCCTACTTTTCTTCTCCTTAACTATTGAATGCTCAAGTATGTTAGTGAAAGGATGATCCAAGCACTTTGGCAGGTAAGTGTATTTATACCGGATATGAGAGGAACATGGTATAGGGAATGTAATCTTGAATTGATTTCCAAAACCTTAAAGATCAAAACTCACATACACTACACAAGGATCTTTCAAGCTAAGCCACCGGGAATGAATCGATAAGACTAAGTATTTTATACCTTAGGATGGGTTCATGATTCCCACTCATAGTTTCTTTCTTTTTCTTTGCTTGAGGTCAAGCTAAAGTTTAAGTTTGGGGGTGTGATGAGTGTGAATCACATGCATATTTTAGGGCTTATTTAACATATTTTTCTAGCATTTCATTCACATATCATGCATAAAACATAGCATTTACTTTCATATTACATTTTTAGTTCAGATGATTGCGGTTTCTGTGTTTTTACTCTCAAGAGGGACAAAAGAAGGCATAATAGAGTCATAGAGAGAAGCCACAACGAAATGGGGAACAAACAGGGCCACCCTTGGCTCCATCCTTGCTAAGAGATTGCACCTCCGGGACTTCCATTGTCAAGGCTCCACCCTTGGGCTTTCCCTTTGACAAGTATCCATACTTATGTTGGTGCAATCGGCCCAGGTCACGATTGACCAGACTCGAGTTTGACTCGAGTGATGTTTTGATGTTTGACAAAGGGATTTGACAAAGTGTTTTGACATTGATGTTTGACATTAATGTCGGTTAATATGTTGGGGAGATTGTTTATACAATCGACCCAGGTTATAATTGACTTGATGGTTGACCAGGGTTGACCATGTGATTATGGGAAAGTCCAAGCATGAGTCTTGGCAAGGTAAAGTCCAAGTCATGGGTACTTGGCATGGAAAGTCCAAGTGGGACACTTGGCAATTGGGAAAGTCCAAGTCTTGAGCACTTGGCATGAGAAGTCCAAGCATGGGTCTTGGCATGGAAAGTCCAACATGGGTTGGCAAGGGAAGTCCAAGCATGGGTCTTGGCAAATGGAAAGTTCAAGCATGGGTCTTGGCATGGAGAGTCCAACATGGGTTGGCAAGGGAAAGGCCAAGCTTGAGTCTTGGCATTTGGGAAGTCTAAGGGGATTGATATTGGCAGCGTAAAGTCCAAGCGGGAGTCTTGGCAGCATAAGTCCAATGGTTGGCGGCGTAAAGTCCAAGCGGAGTCTTGGCGGCGTAAGTCCAATGTGCCTTGGCGGTGTAGACACCGTTAGCATGACATAGCCGATGGAAGCACACGAAGGCTAAGCGCGATGGATGAACAAGTCATGGATGACTTGGAGGGATCCAAGGCGTGAGGCTGATGGAGGTGGCTAGAAGGCTTAGGTCTAGGCTAAGGGTGGTCTAGCAAGTATGGGGGCACCATACTTGGGTTAAAACCTCATGTTTGAGGTTGGCAGTCGACTGGAATTATGGCCGGTTCGACTGCCGGGAGTCGACTTGAGTTCGACCGCCGCTTCGAGACTTTAGCTCTGGCGATCATCGCTCATGGGAGCCTGATCGATGACGACGGCAATGATCGCTAAGGATGGCAATGATCGCCCTGAGTCGATGAGAATGCTCGTGAGCCGATCGGGCGATCGACTACGAGCGTTAGCGCCGATCGCCAATGTTGGCGATCGGTGAGAGTCCTGTTGGAACTTGTCCAACGTGGATTGAGCCGTTGTCTCACAGCTACAGTGTTGGGTGACGATCGGGAATTATGGCGATCATTGCGCGTAAATCCAAATGCAGGGAGGATAAAAGCAGCTGTTTGTGGAAGGCTCAAGGATCAGATTTTTGGGAGCTTACTTGAGGCGATTTGAAGGCGATTTGCAGGTGCATTTCAGGGCCCTTCATCCTCATCCAAGCAACCAACAAGCAAAGCGCTCAAACCCTAGTTTGTAAAGTGTTCTTTACATTTCCTTGTATTTTGCTTGTATTTTTGTGTATTACTTAGTGTAATCTTGTGTACAAGGTTTCTCCGCCTTCGACTTGTTGTCGAGAAGGAGTTTATTGATTAGTGATTGCATTGGCGTCGCTAGAGCTCGTTAGAGCTCGATCCGTGGAGTAGGAACCGTTACGGTTCCGAACCACGTTACATCCTCGTTTGTGTTTGTGATTGTATTTCGTGTATTGTTATTATTATTATTATTCCGCTGCGCTAACACGAATTGTAGACAAGCACGCGAACGAATTCCATCTTCGTACGGCTCTCGCGCTATTCACCCCCCCTCTAGCGGCGTCAAATCTTCTACAAGTGGTATCAGAGCCTGGTGGCTCTTCAACGGATTAACAACCGGGAGCAATACGCTAGAGGGTAAAGATGGAATTTCAAGATCAATTAGGATGGGACATCAACACACCGGTCCCTTATTCATTCTATGGAGAAGGATTCAATTCTTGGAAGGCGAGAATTGAAGAGTTTTGATGATGAGAGACCTTGAGAATGGTCCCTTGATGGAAGGATTTGAGTATCCTAAGGGACCAAAGGGAGGGTTTCCTCAAGAAGAAGAGATGGAGTGAAGATCAACTCCAAAGATTCGAGAAAAATAAGAAGGTAATCAAATTTATATTTGATTTAATTCCAAATGAATTTTTGTGTAGCCTAGGTGAATGCATGGATGTTAAGGAGCTATGGAGCGATTTGGCAAAGCTCCATGAAAGCCCATCAATGGTCCAAGAGGAAGAGACCGAAGAGGCTAATGCATCATCCTCGTAAGGAAGTGAGGATTTGGAGGTTGATTGGGAATCAACTTCCGGATCGGTAGAAGAGGTGGAAGAAGTGGAAGAAGTATCCACTTCTAGAATAGAGGAGGAGAGACCATCCTCAACACCGGAACATCAAGAAGAAGCTTCGACATCCGGTCAAGATGAAGAAGCCCAAAATTTAACTCCGCACCTACCACCGAACTAGGTAACTCAAACACATCAATCTCAAATAAAAATAATATTATGTGTTTGAGTGTAGGAATTTGGGCATTACAAGAGCAAATGCCCAAAGAAGATTAGGAAAGCTCCACCGGCTCCAAAAGTTAAGGATGTCGGTTCCCCAAGTATCAAGAGCAAGGAGCACATCATATGCTTCAAATGTAATGCAAAAGGACATTATAGAGTCAATGTCCTAGGGGAAGAAGAAGGAACAAGTTGGAGCATCACAAGTAGGGGCAGCCTCTAGGGCAAACCCTAAGTTATATTTAAACAATGCTCATTCCTTAAATTTTAGAAAAAAGCATGCTAGACATAATTTTAGCAATCTGGCTATTTATCACAAAGAGCATGTTAGACATAAGGAATTTTGTCTAGGAGCTAAAAGTTTTCACTTAGATAATAGGAAGAAATTTGGGACTAATGTCCTAAAAACAATTTATCTAAGGACAAACCTAGGTCAAATGTCCCTAGAAAAACCATACCTAGGGAATCAATTAGGAAAACATAAGATCATCTAGGTTTTAATCCTAAATGGACTAGGCATATGCCTAGAAGTCCAATGACCATTATTTAAAACAAAACTCTAAAATTGTGCTATTAGAATTAGAGATTCTAGTCTTGAGGTCAAGGCTTGAAAATTAGAAAAGACCCTCAACATTATGCAAAATCAATTTAAAGGGTCTAATGATCAAAGTCAAGGTCCAAAAGTCAAAGTCAACACCAAGGACCTAAGAGTCAAAAGTCAACCAAAGGCAAGCAAGGTTTGGGTCACAAACCAAAGCCCAAGGTGGCTTACCATCGTGTCCCATTAGAGTATGGAACACTAACTAGGTCTAGGAAGACCAAGGTCAATAGGAAAGTCATCCCTAGAGTTGACCAAAGGGTGTGCCTAGTGGCTAGGGTTTCTAGGAAACCTAGGGTGGCCACTAAGAAGGTTGCAAGGGAGTTACCCCTAGAGTCAACCTAGGTAAGATCCAAATGACCAAGGCCAAGCCTAGGAGGGTCATTAGGAGGTATCTAGGCAGGTTAACCCTAAGTAAAACCTAAATAACCCAAGGAGCTCAAATAGGATTTGGGTTCATAAGAGCGTGATTGATTCACGATAAGATGGGTTTAGGGTGTGCCAACCTTGATAGGATGTGTAGTTAACTCAACCATAATAAAGGTGGCATTTTAGGTTATTTTTCAAGGTTATGGTTGCCTTGGAAATACATTTAAGTCTTAATCCTAAAAGTTTTAGGATGTGCCAATATTACTTGAGAAGTTTGATAAAATGATCATTATTGGCACAATTTAGGTTTAGAGGTTAGTGTGCCATTTTGGATTTTTGGCACACTTGGGAGAAAACTAGAAATATGGCAAAATATAATTAATTATATGAAATGGCAATTAATATTAAAATTTAGGTATTACTATACCTATATATTTTATATGCCATGCTTTGTTTGCATATATAACATGCCATGACATCATGCTTATTTTTAATCATTCTATATGTCATGTTCATGTTTAGGATTTAGGTAAATGTCATGTGGTTTTAGATCTTATTTTATGCCATGACATCATGATTATGAGCATATGCTTATTTATATCATCGTTAATGCCATAATCATTCATGCATTTAAGAAAATTTGATTAAAATTGATTTAAGGACTATCATGACTTGAGTCCCATTTATAAGGGAATCAAGTAGAGTTGCCTTAGAAAATGCATGAAACCCTAGTTTAGGAGAACAAAACCCACATCTCACATCCAATTGACATGTATGTGTATTTATACACCCTAGATACATGTGAGATGCTAGGATATGAGTTAAGTTCAAGGTGCATAGTTTTGCATCTAGATGAACTAAAACTCATCTAATTTTATTGTGGATCATTGGGAAAGCTTGTGTACAAGTCATGTACATAGAGCCCAAGGAATATGATCCAAAATAAGGTTTTGAAAACATTTTAAAATCATTTTGAAAAACCTTGGTGAAGTCTATCTTTTGATAGCAATCACCATTGATGAAGTTGATACAAAATAGGGCCAAAACATTGAAAATTTCAATGGTTTTGAGTTTTGTATCAAACTCACTATTTTATGGGTAAAATATTTTTCAAACATTTTTCACACATTGTTTTGGTCATAAGTATTATACGTATCAAATTTCGTGATTTTTCAATATACGTATAATTAGTTATGATTTTAAATTGATTCTCGATATGAATTTCGAATTATTAATCACCGATGATCGCCATTGGTGGCGATCGATCGATGTATGTGGCAATCGATCGACATCGTCTGAGTCGATCGCCAAGTCTGATTTCGGGTTCACAAGTTTGTTTAGCCCGTGTTCACCATGGTGGTAAAGGTTCCTAACCACTCCTAACCCTAGGATATGCTTTGGGAAGCATTATGAAGGGTGAAAATTCATTGGATGTGGATTTGGAGAGGTGTTAGGTCAAAGTATCAATTTGAGGTGGTGGAAAGTTCAATGTTGAATTTCCAACCTTAATTTTGATGGTTTAGAGTTCCTATTGGCTTAGGGACTTCCCAAGGACATTGTTGGTGCAATGGTCAAGGGGGAGCAAGCCTTTAGGGGGAGGTATCCATCTTGGGATGATGGATGTGTTTTCTCCTTGAAAAGGAGAAGTTATTGAAAGTATCATCAATTGGGAAAATTATGGGTGTTTGATACCCAATTTGGAAATTGGGAGAGTGAGATAGGATTGCCTCTCTTGAGTGATATGTGACTTATCACTAGGAAGATGGTAGGCATCCTAGGTATTTTTGGATCAAGGGGGAGATTGTAAGATCTCATTGGGACATGAGACATTGACCTCCTTGGAGAGATAACCTTTTTGATGTTAGTCAAAAAGGGGGAGAATGTTTGGGTGAGAACATTTGGTTTAGATTTTCACTTGAATGTTTGGGGGAGAACATTTAGTGAGTGTTTACCAATTTGGGATAATTGGTAAGGGATTTGAGTTAGTGTTCTAACTCATGATTTATTTCGTTTTTGTCAAACATCAAAAAGGGGGAGATTGTTGGTGCAATCGACCCAGGTCACGATTGACCAGACTCGAGTTTGACTCGAGTGATGTTTTGATGTTTGACAAAGGGATTTGACAAAGTGTTTTGGCATTGATGTTTGACATTAATGTCGGTTAATATGTTGGGGAGATTGTTTATACAATCGACCCAGGTTATAATTGACTTGATGGTTGACCAGGGTTGACCATGTGATTATGGGAAAGTTCAAGCATGAGTCTTGGCAAGGTAAAGTCCAAGTCATGGGTACTTGGCATGGAAAGTCCAAGTGGGACACTTGGCAATTGGGAAAGTCCAAGTCTTGAGCACTTGGCATGAGAAGTCCAAGCATGGGTCTTGGCAAATGGAAAGTCCAAGCATGGGTCTTGGCATGGAAAGTCCAACATGGGTTGGCAAGGGATGTCCAAGCATGGGTCTTGGCAAATGGAAAGTCCAAGCATGGGTCTTGGCATGGAGAGTCCAACATGGCTAGGGGATTGATATTGGCGTAAAGTCCAAGCGGAGTCTTGGCAAAGATAAGTCCAATGGTTGGCGTAAAGTCCAAGCGGAGTCTTGGCGGCGTAAGTCCAATGTGCCTTGGCGGTGTAGACACCGTTAGCATGACATAGCCGATGGAAGCACCAAGGCTAGCGCGATGGATGAACAAGTCATGGATGACTTGGAGGATCCGAGAGGCGTGAGGTGATGGAGGTGGCTAGAAGGCTTAGGTCTAGGCTAAGGGTGGTCTAGCAAGTATGGGGCACCATACTTGGGTTAAAACCTCATGTTTGAGGTTGGCGGGAATTATGGCGGGACGGAGTCGACTTGAGTTATTCCGCTCGAGCTTTAGGCTCGGCGGTTGGTATTCATGGGAGCGATCGTGATCGACGGCAACGATCGGCAAGGATGGCAATCGCTCGGTCGAGTTGCGAGCACGAAGCCGCTCCGTGAGCCGAGGGCGATCGACTACGGCGTTAGCGATCGGCCAATGTTGGCGTGATCGTGGTGAGAGTCCGTTGGAACTTGTCCAACGTGGATTGAGCCGTTGTCTCACACGGTTGATGTTAGCGATCGGGGAATTATGGCGCCGATCCAAATCGGCCCGAGGGAGGATAAAAGCAGCTGTTCATGGAAGGCTCAAGGATCAGATTTTTGGGAGCTTACTTGAGGCGATTTGAAGGCGATTTGCGAGTGCATTTCAGGGCCCTTCATCCTCATCCAAGCAACCAACAAGCAAAGCGCTCAAACCCTAGTTTGTAAAGTGTTCTTTACATTTCCTTGTATTTTGCTTGTATTTTTATGTATTACTTAGTGTAATCTTGTGTACGAGGTTTCTCCGCCTTCGACTTGTTGTCGAGAAGGAGTTTATTGATTAGTGATTGCATTGGCATCGCTAGAGCTCGTTAGATCTCGATCCGTGGAGTAGGAACCGTTACGGTTCCGAACCACGTTACATCCTCGTGTTGTGCTTGTGTTTGTGATTGTATTTCGTGTATTGTTATTATTATTATTATTCCGCTGCGCTAACACGAATTGTAGACAAGCACGCGAACGAATTCCATCTTCGTACAGCTCTCGCGCTATTCACCCCCCCTCTAGCAGCGTCAAATCTTCTACAACTTAAACTTTCCTCACTTGCCAAGTATCCAGTCAACCGTGACCTACTAGGACTTTTACTACCAAGCTTGATCTCTTTAATTAGTCGGGTCTTCCCTTGCCAAGCATGGTCTCCCTGACCTGCCAGGACTTCCCTTGCTAAGCACAATTTCCCTAACCTGTCGGGTCTTCCCTTGCCTAGCCATCTGGTCACTCTTGACCTACCAGGACTTTTCCTCTTCCTGTGCCAAGTATCTATACTTGGACTTTCGCGGCCAAGACTACACACTTGGACTTGTAAGAACGTTGATGATGAGCTAGAGTGGGGAGGGCGGGGTGAATAGCGGTTTTGCGTCGTCGCTTCGAATTCGATCGTGTTCGTTGTGTTGCATGTCTACAATTGTCGTTAGTGTAGCAGAATACAAATACAAATAAAAATGATAACAACAATACAAGCATAACACAAATACACGACGATATAATGTGGTTCAGAACCTAGGGTTCCTACTCCATGGGTCGAGCTCAAGTGTGCCTTAGTGATGTACACCACCACCAATAAAACTCCTTCTCGGTGACACACCAGAGGTGGAGAACCTCGTACAAGTGATAACAATAGTAATACAAGATAATACAAATAAAATACAACAAATGATGAAAAGAAAACTTTATAAGAGATATTTTGATTGCTTTCTTATTGATTGCTTTGGATTGGCTTTGAAGGATTGGAAAGCACCAACTATTCCCCTTCAAATCTCCCCAAGAACCATAGCCAAAATTCTCCTCTTAGAGCTCCTTATAAAGCTACAATTTGGACTGATTTTTGCCTTCCAATCGACTGCTCTTACCCGACAGTCGACTAGCCTTCGTGCCGTTATCTCACAATGGCTATATTCAGCCTGAAAAAATTCCAATGGATAAATACCAATCGATTGCAAAACTCTAGCAAATGTTCAATGAATGGATCAATCAAACTATTGTGCTAATGCTAGGTTGTTCCCCGGAAGGAACGCGTTACAGGGTCCGACTGTAATGTCTCGGCAAGGACCGCTACATTTTCAGAACTCGGGTGTAGTGAAAAATATGCTAGAGTTCAAGTTGCAGGGTCCGACTGCAACGTATCGGCAAGGACCGCTACATCTCCATGAGAACTTGGGTGTAGTGTTAAATAAGCAAGAGTTCTCACACCATAGGTTGGGTAAGAACAAATATTATAGAAAAATTAGTAGTCTAAGATTTGGTACATGGAACATAGGAACCCTCACTGGTAAAACAATGGAGATAGTAGATACGATGATTAGAAGAAAAATTAATATTGTATGTGTACAAGAGACAAAATGGGTTGGTGAGAAGGCAAAGATGATAGAGAACTCGGGTTTTAAGTTATGGTATACAGGGAAGAGTAAAACAAGAAATGGAGTGGGTATTATTGTTGATAGTTCGTTAAAGGATGAAGTTGTAGGAGTAATTAGAAAGGGGGATAGAATTATAGCTCTCAAAATAGTAGTGGAGAAAGAAACTATAAACGTAATTAGTGTATATGCACCTCAAATAGGATTAGATGAAAATACCAAATTAAGGTTTTGGGAGGACTTGGATGAAGTATTACAAAATATTCCGTCAAATGAGATGATTTTAATAGGAGGTGATTTAAATGGGCATGTCAGAGTGAAAAATGACGAATATGAGGGTGCATGGGGGTTATGGGTTTGGAATAAGAAATGAAGAAGGTAAAACTATATTGGATTTTGCAATAGCATATGATCTTATACTAGCTAATACATTTTTTAAGAAAAGAGAAGAACACTTAGTCACGTTCAAAAGTGGAAATAATAAATCACAAATTGACTTTCTTATGGTTAGGAAGAGAGATAGAAAGATTTGTAAAGATTGTAAGGTTATTCTCGAGAGAAAGTTTAACTACTCAACATAGGTTAGTAGTATTGGATATACGCCAAATATAATATTAATAGAAGGAAAATATACACGAATTTCTAGAATTAAGTGGTGGAAGTTAAAGGATGAGAAACTAAATATATTCAAAGAGAAGGTAGGAGTACAAGTATTAGATGACATATACAGTGACCCTAATACGATGTGGGATAAAATGGTATCAAAATTGAAAATAGTAGCTAAGAGTGTACTGTGAGTCAGTGGACATGCACCACCAAGTAAAGAATCTTGGTGGTGGAATGAAAAAGTGCAAGAGAAAGTCAAGGAAAAACGAATAACATATAAGAAATTAAATATTTGTAAAAATGAGGAAAATTTGAAAAAATATACAATAGCCAAGAAAGAAGCTAAGAAAGCAGTGAATGAAGCTAAGACTGAAACTTTTGAATGGTTATATCGAAAATTAGATACAAAAGAAGGGGAAAGAGACATTTATAGAATAGCTAAAGTGAGAGAGAGGAAGACAAAAGATCTTAATCAAATAAGATGTATTAAAGATGAATGCAATAGGGTACTAGTAAATGATGAAGAAATAAAAGAGCGGTGGAAGAGATATTTTTATCAACTTTTTAATGAAGGTTTAGGAGACCAACTTAATTTAGGTAATTTAAGTAGGTCAAATGAGTATAGAAATTTAAATTTTTATCGTAGAATTCAAATTTCAGAAGTAGAACAAGCTTTAAATGGAATGCAAAATGGAAAAGCCATTGGACCAGATGATATTCCGATAGAGTTATGGAAGTGTCTAGGGAAACAAGGTATTGAATGGCTTACAAAATTATTTAACATGATATTGAAAATAAAAAGGATGCCTGATCAATGGAGGGTAGATCCTAATTCCCTTATATAAGAATAAGGAGACATACAAACTTGTGAAAACTATAGGGTATTAAACTAATGAGTCATACCATGAAACTTTGGGAAAAAAATAGAAAAAGATTAAGGAAGGAGACCATGGTTCTCAAAATCAATTTGGATTCATGCCAGAAGGTCGATAGAAGCTATACATCTTCTCAGACAACTAATTGAAAAGTATAGAGAGCAAAAGCAGGATCTACACATGGTATTCATTGATTTAGAAAAAGCTTATGATAGAGTTCCAAGAGAAATAATATGGAGAATTTTAGAAAAAAGAGGTGTTAGTGTAATATATTGAACTAATTAAGGATATGTATAAGGAAGTAATTGACTGAGTGAAGACTTCAGGTGGATTAACTGAAGCATTTCCAATAAAGATAGGGTTACATCAAGGATCAGCTTTAAGTCCCTATCTTTTTACACTAATCATGGACGAACTCACTGGACACATTCAAGACACATTACCGTGGTGCATGTTGTTTGCAGATGATATTGTTTTAGTAGATGAGACACGTGAAGGAGTAAATGTTAAACTAGAATCTTGGCGTGAAACACTAGAAGTGAAAGGTTTTAAGCTTAGTAGAGTAAAGATAGAATATATGGAATTTAAATTTAGCAATATTAGACGTAATGAGACAAGTGTTAAGATAGGAGATGATGAGTTGTCTGGAATTGAGAGCTTTAAATATTTAGGATCATTTTTGCAAGATGATGGAGGGATTGAGAGAGATGTCTTACATAGAATACAAGCATGATGGTTGAAATGGAGAAAAGCATCGGATATTTTATGTGATCGTAAGTGCCTCTAAAACTTAAAGGGAAGTTCTATAAAACGGCGATTAGACCTGCTATGTTATATGGCGCTGAATGTTGGGTTACAACTCGAGCACATGAGCAAAAGATGAGAGTTGCAAAGATGAGGATGTTAGGATGGATGTGCGGGCATACGAGGATAGACAAAATAAGAAATGAGAGCATTAGAGAAAAAGTCGGTGTTACATCTATTGAAGGAAAACTCCAAGAGACACGTTTAAGGTGGTACGGACATGTACTTAGACGACCAATAAATGCTCCAATTAGGCGATGTGAAA
The DNA here is from genome assembly GCA_025175895.1 of Wurfbainia villosa. Classification (NCBI taxonomy): domain Eukaryota; kingdom Viridiplantae; phylum Streptophyta; class Magnoliopsida; order Zingiberales; family Zingiberaceae; genus Wurfbainia; species Wurfbainia villosa. Next base: position 102,161,545 of record CM045987.1, read on the forward strand.
CGATACCAAATATACACATCAAACGAGGAAGAGGAAGACCAAAAAAGACTTGGTTAGCAACAATAAAACAAGATAAAATTTATTTAAATATAGATGATGATATAGTAGGGGATAGAGTCCAATGGCGTAGAAGGATCCATATAGCCGAATTCCCACCCAGTGGATAAGGCTATCAAGCTGGTTGTTGTTGATCGCAAACCTAGCAATTCTATCGCCGTAGTCGACATCAATCGACTACGAAACTTTCTCGTGGCTTGTGTCCACAAACAAAGCCGGATCGCTTTCTATGATACCGACGATGGGGTCGCCAATGGATTACCCGTACTATATAGTCGTAGTCGAAGGCCACACCATCACCATGATCGATCATCACCATGATCGCTTCAAAGTCGATTAGGTTGCTAAGTGTCAAAACCATGGATTCGCTGAGATGACCAAACATGAGTTTTAGCACATGTAACTGGACTCATACTTGATAGAACACTCTATGCCTAGACCTAAGCCTTCTAGCCACCTCCATCAATCTCATGCCTATTAGATCCCTCCAAGTCATCCATGACTTGTTCATTCATACATTAGCCTTAAGGTGCTTCCATCGGCTATTGTCATGCTAATCGAGTCTACATTGCCAAGGTACATTTGGGCTTTCACTTCTAAGATACACGCTTGTGTTGGTGCAATCGGCCCAAGTCAAGATTGATTGGACTCAAGTTTGACTCGAGTAGTGTTTTAATGTTTGACAAAGAAATGATCATTGGTTGACAATGGTTTGGGCACAAGAGGTTGACCATATAATAGAGAAGTCAAAATGGGACACTTAGCATGGGAAAGTCCAAGTCATGAGTACATGGCATGGAAAGTCCAAGCATGGGTTTTGGCAATGGTAAAGTCCAAGTCTTGGGTACTTGGTAATGGAAAGTCCAAGCATGGGTCTTGGCATTTGGAAAGTCCAATTTGGAGTTGGCATGGAAAGTTCAAGGGTATAGTCTTGGCCACGTAAGTCTAAGTGTGTAGTCTTGGCGGTGAAAGTCTAAGTCATGGGTACTTGACAATTGGGAAGTCCAAGGGTATGATATTGGCAACGTAAAATCCAAGCGTGAGTCTTGGCAGCATAAGCCCAATGTACCTTGCCGATGTAGACCCGATTAACATGATAATAGCCGATGGAAGCACCTGAAGGCTAGTGTATGGATGAACAAGTTATGGATGACTTGGAGGGATCTAATAGGCGTGAGGCTGATGGAGGTGGCTAGAAGGCTTAGGTCTAGGCTAAGGGTGGTCTAGCAAGTATGAGGGCATCATACTTTGGTTAAACCTCATGGTTGAGGTGTATCAGTCGACTGGGGGTATGGACCAGTCGACTGGTCATGTGTTTTGACACTAGGTAGCCAAATCGACATTGAGTAGTCGATTGAGATTATGACCAGTTGACTGCCATGAGTCGACTGGTGTTCGACTGCGACAAGTGGACATGGCAGTCGACTACCATCATTGGTCAGTTGACTAGCCTTGAGCAGTTGACATCCATGGAGTGTAGTAGACTGCTGGTTTTGGTCGCGAGGACAGAAAGTTCGGTAGCCGACTGAGTAGTTGGCTACGAATTTTGGCAATCAACTGATGGAAATGGCAGTCGATTTCCAATGTACCTGTTGGCTTGAATGCCAATTTGGATTAAGCCCGTTGTGAGACATCGACACTGTAGGCAGTCGACTGGGGCCTTATGGTAGTCAATTTCCTGGCGCAAAATTAGCCTGATGCAGGGATAAAAGGAGCAGCTCGTGGAAGATTTCACCAATGGTTCTTTGAGAGGTTGTGGAGGTGATTTGAAGGCAAAGTGCAGACGCATTTCAGGGTACATCAAGCTCATCCAAGCAACCAACAAGCAAAGCATTCAAAGCCCTAATTTGTAAAGTGCTCTTTATATTTGAGTTGTATTTCTTTGTATTTTCTTGTATATCTCTTGTAAGAGGTTTTCTCCACTCCGGAGTGTTTTATGAGAAGGAGAGGTTGATTAGTGGTGTTTGACATCGCTAGAGCTCATTTAAGATTGTTGGTGCAATCAGCCTAATTGACCGGACTCGAGTTTGACTCGAGTAGTATTTTGATGTTTGATAATGAGTTGACCATTGTTTGACAATGGGTTAGGTTGACTATATAATTGACATGGGGTTGACCATATGATGGAGAAGTCCAAGTGGGACACTTGGCATGGAATGTCCAAGTCTTGGGTACTTGGCATGGAAAGTCCAAGCATGGGTCTTGGCAATGGTAAAGTCCAAGTCTTGGGTACTTGGCAATGGAATGTCCAAGCATCTTGGCATTTGAAAAGTCCAACATGAAGTTGGCAAGGAAAGCCCAATGGTGTAGTCTTGGTGGTGAAAGTCCAAGTCATGGGTACTTGGCATTTGGGAAGTCCAAGGGTATGATATTGGCGGCGTAAAGTCCAAGCGGTAGTCTTGGCAGCATAAGTCCAATGGTTGGTGGTGTAAAGTCCAAGTGTGGGTCTTGGCAGCGTAAGCCCAATGTGCCTTGCCGATGTAGACCCGATTAGCATGACAATAGCTGATGGAAGCACCTGAAGGCTAGTGTATGGATGAATATGTCATGGAAGACTTGGAGGGATCCAATAGGCATGAGGCTAATGGAGGTGGCTAGAAGGCTTAAGTCTAGGCTAAGGGTGGTCTAGCAAGTATGAGGGCATCATACTTGGGTTAAACCTCATGGTTGAGGTGTATCAGTCGACTGGGATGATGGACCAATCGACTGGTCAAGTGTTTTGACACTTGGCAGTCGAGTAGACATTGAGCAGTCAACTGGGATTATGACCAGTCAACTGATGGGAGTCCACTGGCGATCGACTCCGGTCGATTTGTGACCACAGGCGCAAGGCGACTCGACTGGAGCCTCGATTGCGACCGAGTTGTAGCCATAGACGCATGACAACTCAACTAGCTCCTCGACTGGAGTCCCATTCAAGGAGGCACCTCGACTAGCCTTGAGCAGTTGGCTGCTGGTTTTGGTCACGACACAGAACCTTCGATATGCGATTGGTCAATCGGCTACTGAAGCATCAGTCAACTAATGGTAAGGGCAATCGATTGATGAGGTATCCATTGGAGTTTCTCTCGCGTTGATTAAGTTATTGTGAGACAACGACTATAGAAGCAGTCGATTGCCAGGCGAAAATTAGCCCGAGTTGCAGTTTTATAAGGAGCACGAAGGGGAGGTTTTTTCCAATGGTTCTTGAGGCAATTTAAACGGGAATTATTGCTGCAATCTAGACCTTCAAGGCACTTCGCAAGCAACCAAAGATCAAGCATTCAAAGTATTCTTGTAAAGTATTTTGCTTAACTTGTATTTCCTTTTATCTTTTTAATCACTTGTATCTTTCGTATTATTGTTGTAATCTTTTGTACGAGGTTTCTCCACCTCCGGTGTGATACTGAGAAGGAGTTTTATTGGTGGTGTGTGTATCACTAGAGCTCGTTGGGCTCGCCCCGTGGAGTAGGAACCCTAAGGTTTCGAACCACATATATTGTTGTGTATTGTGAGTGTTTGTCGTGTTTTATCCTTGTTATTATTATTTTCACTGCGCTAACAATTCTTGTAGATAAACACGAACGAAATCGATCAAAGTGACGATTTTGCTATTCCCCCCCTCTAGCGACGTACGCCAACGGTCCTATAAGTGGTATCGGAGTTTGGAGCTCTTCATTTGGACTAACCGCCAAGGGAGCAATGCTAGAGGGCGAGATGGAACCAAATCTTGGATTAGGATGGGATATCAACACGCCGATTCCATATGCATTCTATGGATGAGAAGGCTTCAATCAATGGAAGACAAGGATTGAAGAATTCATAATGATGATGAACTTCGAAGATTGGGCCATCTTGATGGAAAGATTCGAATATCCATGAGGGCCGAAGGGAGGATTCCTCAAGATGAAGAAATGGACTGAGGAACAACTCCAAGAATTCGAGAAAAATAAGAAGGTAATAAAATTCTTGGTTGATTTAATTCCTAATGATATAGTATGTAGATTAGGAAATTGTAAGGATGCCAAGGAGCTATGGAGCAAGTTGGCAAAGCTTCATAAAGAACTCTCAATGGCTCAAGAAATAGAGAAGCCCAAAGAACAAGAATTCTCATCGGCTCAATTGGAGAAAGAGACCAAAGAGGAAAATTCATCCTCACGAGAGTGTGAGATTTCGGAGGTTGAAAGGCCATCAACTTCCGAGGAAGAAGAGGTAGAAGAAGCCTCCACCTCTAGGATTGAGGGGGAGGAGAGGCAATTCTCTATCTCGGAGCAAGAACAAGAAGAAGCATCTATATCCGGGAGAAGTGAAGAACAAGACCAAAATTCCCTAGGTAACTCATGCATTTTAATCAAAAATAAAAATCATATTATATATTTTGAGTTAAGAGAATATGGGAACTATAAAAGCAAGTGTCCTAAGAAGGTCAAAAAGGCTCAACCGGTGCCAAAGGTCAAGGATGTCGGTGCCCCAATTAGAAAGAGCAAGGAGCACGTGGTGTGCTTCAAGTGCCAACAACTGGGCCACTATAGAAGTCAATGCCCTAAGGGAAGGAATAAGGGGCAAGGAGGAGCTACACATGTAGGGGGAGCTAAGGCAAACCTTAAGGTAAATTTTAAGTATGTTTTTTTCTCAATTAATAGTCAAAAGCATGCTAGGAGTAATTTCAATTCACTTGCAATTGTGCATGATCATAAAAAGCATGCTAGTAGCAATAGATATTTTTTCTTGGGGGTTAAAACCTATGAACTTACATCTAAGGACAAATCTAGAAACAATAACCCTAAAACAATTCTACCTAAGGAATCAATTAGGAAGATAGAGAGTCATTTGGGCATTAACCCTAAGAATGGTAGGCATATGCCTAAAAGGAAGAACAATGCCCAAAGATTAAATGAAAATTCAAAAATTGGGCAATTAGAGTTAGGAAATCAAGTTTTGAGGTCAAAACTTGAGAAATTAGAGAAGACCCTTAGGAAGATGCAAAATCAAATTCAAGGGTCAAGTGGACAAAAATTAGGGTCAAGAAAATAAGAGTCATCCAAGGGCAAGAAAGGTTTGGGTCACAAACCTAAGCCCAAGGAGACCTATCATAGTGTTCCATTCGATTATGGAACCATCCATAGGTCTAGAAAAACCAAGGTTACTAGGGAAGCTATCCCTAAGGCTAACCATAGTGTGTGTCTAGTGGCTAAGGTTTCAAGGAAACCTAGAGAAGCCACTAAGAATGTTACAAGGGGAGTTACCCCTAGAGTTAACCTAGGTAAGATCAAAATGACCAAGGCTTCAAAGCCTAGAAGGGTCATTAGGAAGGTATCAAGGAAAGTCATCCCTAGTGAATACCTTGTAAACCCAAGGAGCTCCAATAGGTATTGGGTTCCTAGGAGTGTGATCGATTCACGCTAAATGGGTTAGGTTGTGTCAACTTGAATTGGTAGGGTAGTTAACCTAACCATAGCAAAGTTGGCACTTTAGATCATTTCCAAAGTAATGTTATACTTTGGAAATGTGGTTAGAATTTTATCCTAAATGATTTTAGGATGTGCCAATATATTTTGAGAACTATGAAAAATTGATCAAATTGGCACAAACTAGGTTTAGAGGTCATAGTGTGTCATTTTGGATTTTTGGCACACTTGGGAAATAAGTAGTAATATGGCAAAATGAACTTAATCCCAACAAATGACAACTAATGCTAAAATTTAGGTATTTTTATACCTTTACTTCTTATGTGCCATGATTTGCTTGTCATATGTCATGTCATGATATCATATTTCTTTTTAATCTTATAAAATGTCATGATCATGCTTAGGGTTAATTTTTATGTCATGTTCATATTGTATTCATACGCCATGACATCATGATTTTTGGCACATGTTTATTTATACTATCATTATATATCATAATCATCATTCATGCATTTAAGCTAATTGAAATTGATTTAAAGACTATGACATTATTTGAAGTCTCATGTATAAAGGAATCAAATAGTGTTGCCTAGAAAAATATATGAGACCTTAGATTAGGAAGAAAAAAACTAACATCTCACATCAAATTGACATGTGTGTGTTTTCATACACCCTAGACACATGTGAGATGCTACGAAATGAGTTAAGTTCAAGGTGCATAGTTCTTGCATCTAGATAAACTCAAACTCATCCTATACCATGGATGAATCATGAGGAAAGCTTATGTACAAGTCATGTGCATTAAGCCCATAGACCATGGTTCAATATAAGGTTTTAAAATCATCTCAAAATCATTTTGAAAAACCTTGGTGTAGTCTATCTTTTGATAGAAGTCACCATTGAAGAAGTTGATACAAAATAGGTCAAAAATATTGAAGTTATCAATGGTTTTGAATTTTGTATCAATCTCAATATTTAATGGATATTTTATTTTTCAAATATTTTTCACCCATTATGATTGTTATAAGTATTATACGTATGAAGTTTCACTATTTTTTAAATTATGTATAATTACTTATTTTTGAGATCTATTGCGAAAATAATCGCAAATGCAGCGGGAAAAAAACTTGATCCCTCCAAAGATCCATGTGTATAGATAAAGGAAATCGTATCTTTTAACTACACCTTAGTTAAGAAGTTACCCTTGTAGCATAGCCCTTCGTAATCCCGACAGAAACTCCTTGATGACGGATCTTAGTGCGATCAGAATGGTCACGCCTCTATGGTATCAACACGAGCACTATCTTGGAAAAGGAGATAAAACCTTTGGTTGTGCTAGCAACCACACAAAGGATCTCTACCAAAGACTAGATTATTCCCAAGAAGAAGGGAGAAGGTAAATGGGAAAAGCCCTACATGGCAATGAGAGGATCCATATCTCTCACTCACATTTTTGGAGAGCTTAAATTCCATTTCTCATGCATTAACCCCTTTGCATGCAACATTGAGCATCCCATTTCATGCATTAATCTTTTTGCATGAAACATTTGAGAATAAATCTCATTTCATGCATTAATCCCTTTGCATGCAACATTAAGCATTAAATCTCATTTCATGCATTAACTTTTTTGCATGCAACATTTGAGAATAAATCTAATTTCATTAATTATTCCCATTGCATGCAACATTAAACATTAAATCCCATTTCATGCATTAACCCTTTTGCATGCAAGGTTGAGGAGGCTTCTTAAATTCTAATTGAATGCATTAATTGTTAGTGAAAGTTCTAGAGCCAATCATGTGATGATTATTATATGGACTTTATTGTATCATATTCCTATTTATAAAGGCATGGTTATTATATTTACTTGTATTGGTGCTAAATAACTAAATATAATAATGTCCTTGAGTAGTAGGTTCTTATCTATATCAATCGATTGGTTGAATCGATAATGATATGATATAGAGAACACTACTTGTTGGTGCAATCGGCCCAGCAGTACCTTGATGGTATTTTGATGATAGACAAAACTCATGACATGGGATTGTCATGGGAAAGTCCAACATGGGTTGGCATGGAAAATCCAAGCATGGAGCTTGGTGTGAAAGTCCAAGGGGGAAGCCTTGGCATGGGAAAGTCCAAAGCATTCGAAGCCGTGTGCTTGGTGTTTGGCATGGGAAAGTCCAAAGCATTGCGAAGCCGTGCGCTTGGTGCTTGGCATGGGAAATCCAAAGCATTGCGAAGCCGTGTGTAACGCCCGTGAAATTCTAGCAATTTTACGAGAATTTTTGGCTTTATGATGATGGGCTTTATGTAGGCCTTTTTGGAGAAATAAAAGAAAATAAGCCAAAAAGAGATGCAAAGCCTAGGAATTGAACCCCCCACCTCTAGAGATAGCCAAGCCTTATAGATGCACCCACTAACCATAAGCCCAATAGAATCATATCATTAGAGGAAAAGGGGAACCTATAGATAAATGGGAGGAGGGTAAATGAAGAGGCTTGACAAAGAGAAGAGAAACTTCTCTTCCTCCCCTTTATAAAGAAGAGAGAAGTTCCACTTGGCCACTTCTTCCTCTTCTCTTCATTCTCACCGAAACCCAAGCTCTCTTCTTCTTCCTTTGGCCGAGAGCCCCTTGCAAGCTAGGAGAGAGCTAGGTGACCTCCATTAGGTCATCTCCCCAAGCAAAGCGAAGGATGTAAGATTTCCCTCACTGCAGTGTATTCGTTCAGAGGTTAAATTTCGTAAAGATGAAGTGTAGCCCTTGTAGGTTTCGGCCAATTAAGTTTTTGGGCTAAGATTCATGAAAATGATGCTAGGGAACTCCTATAGGTTGTATGCACACTATAGGAATTTTTAGGGGACAAAAATTTTAACTTGGTGCCCTTATGGGTTTCGGCCCCAAGGCTTTTTAGGGTTAGGGTTTTTTTATGGAAACTCCCCCTTATGAGGTTAGGCCATGATAAGGCTTTAGGAATGAATTCTAGGGGACTAAACCTAAGTTGAACCCATTACAAGTTTCGGCCAACTCATATAATTAGGGTTTGGGTTGCAAGAAAAATGTTTCTAATGACCCTAGGATAAGTTATAGTGCTCATGAATGAATATTAGGTGACAAGAACCCTAGTTGAACCCATTCCATGGTTCGGCCAACTCATCTATCTAGGGTTAGGGTTGCAAGAAAATGGTTCTAATGACACTAGAATAAGTTATAGTGCTCATGAATGAATATTAGGTGACAAGAACCCTAGTTGAGCCCCTTATAGGTTTTGGCCACCCTAGGTAACTAGGGTTAGGGTGGCATGAAAATATACCTCATGATGCTAAGATAGGTTATAATGCTTTATGAATGAATTTTAGGGACAAAACCTAAGCTTGAGCCCCCTTACAAGTTTCCACCCATGGTTTTAGGGTTAGGGTTTCATGAAAACACCCCTATATGAAATTGTGCTATGTGTGTAGTTTTTAATATGACATGAACTATGCTTGGGTGATGAATATGTTATGATTCAATGCAACATGAAATTAGGCTATGTGATGAACATGTTTTACGATTTAATATGCCATGAATAGGCTTAGGAAATATGCTTCATGTTATGATGTAATGTGCCATGTAATATGCCGTGATGAACATGTTGTGTGAAGTAATATGCCATGTATATGCTTCGGGAATGTGTTTCAAGTTTATGGAGTATTGTGCCATGAAATATACCTAGGTGAAGAACATGTTTTGTGATTTAATATGTCATGAATATGCTTAGGAAATATGCTTCATGTTTACGATGCAATGTGTCATGAAACATGCTTATGTGATGAACACGTTTATGCTTTAGGACCCCTTTAGGGTACTCTTATGTTATGAATGCATGTGTCCTTATAAAATGACTAAGATGGAGATGCTTCCCTTTCAAGTAGGGATCAAGAGCTCTCCTTATGATAAGATAAGATGGAGATGCTTCCCTTTCAAGTAGGGATCAAGAGCTCTCCTTATGATAAGATAAGATGGAGATGCTTCCCTTTCAAGTAGGGATCAAGAGCTCTCCTTATGTCAAGATAAGATCAAGATGCTTCCCTTCTTATGATGGGGATCAAGAGCATTCTTTATATTATGTCCAGAAAAGAAAAGAATTAAGTATTTTACTTTGCAAGAGGTTAAGTACCCGAAGTCGGTGGTCGTTAATCAAATCCATAGGGACACAAGAAGACGTAAGAGGTCTTGCCTCGTAAGACGTAAGAGGTCTTGCTCTAATAGGATCGTGGCTCGCTACCCACCTATTAGGAACGCGCAGATTATGTGGTACTTAACTGGGCCCCCAAACAAGTTATGATGATATTGAAGTATTTATAAGTATATGTTTTGAAAAGAAAAGACTTTTATGATATTGTGTATGCTTATGTTAAATGCTCTGAATGCTTACGAACTAGGTTCTTTATGCATGCTAGATGTTATGAAGTTATGATGATATTGAAGTATTTATAAGTATATGTTTTGAAAAGAAAAGACTTTGATGATATTGTGTATGCTTATGTTAAATGCTCTGAATGCTTACGAACTAGGTTCTTTATGCATGCTAGATGTTATGAAGTTATGATGATATTGAAGTATTTATAAGTATATGTTTTGAAAAGAAAAGACTTTTATGATATTGTGTATGCTTATGTTAAATGCTCTGAATGCTTACGAACTAGGTTCTTTATGCATGCTAGATGTTATGAGGTTATGATGATATTGAAGTATTTATAAGTATATGTTTTGAAAAGAAAAGACTTTTATGATATTGTGTATGCTTATGTTAAATGCTCTGAATGCTTACGAACTAGGTTCTTTATGCATGCTAGATGTTATGAAGTTATGATGATATTGAAGTATTTATAAGTATATGTTTTGAAAAGAAAAGACTTTGATGATATTGTGTATGCTTATGTTAAATGCTCTGAATGCTTACGAACTAGGTTCTTTATGCATGCTAGATGTTATGAAGTTATGATGATATTGAAGTATTTATAAGTATATGTTTTGAAAAGAAAAGACTATTATGATATTGTGTATGCTTATGTTAAATGCTCTGAATGCTTACGAGCTAGGTTCTTTATGCATGCTAGATGTTATGAGGTTATGATGATATTGAAGTATTTATAAGTATATGTTTTGAAAAGAAAAGACTCTTATGATATTGTGTATGCTTATGTTAAATGCTCTGAATGCTTACGAACTAGGTTCTTTATGCATGCTAGATGTTATGAAGTTATGATGTTTAGAGTTAAGTCTAAGTATGTGGTGACTATGTACTTTATGCTAGTTTAGAATTTATGATGTGGTGAAGGTTATGGGTAAGGTTAAGAATACTTGCGATTATGTTCCTTCTGCATGATTAGGGTTTATGTTATTACAAATGTTTATGTTCAAGTTAACCAAATGCTTATGATTACGTCCTTTATGCATGTTTGGATTTTCCTGATGAATGGTTGTGGTTACTTTGAAGAATGTTCGTACCTATGTACTTTATGTAGGATTAAGATGTATGTTGTTACGAAGGCTTAGGTTAGGAATGCTTATTGTTAAGTTTTAAACGCTTATGAATACGTCTTTCATGCATGCTTAGTTTATGCAGTTATAACGCTCATGTTCAAAGTATGCCCGCTTAGATTAATTATGCTTAACCTTATGAACAATTCTATGCCATGCTTAGTTCTTTTTGTACTATTACCGGATATGTTGTTGATTAGTGTTGCTATGAAATGCTTAGGTCATTTCTATGCCAAAGATGCTCATGTTCTAATAGTTTGATGAAATCGTGGCTTTGTGAGTAGGCAAGGATCTTACTAAGCTATATGCTTATAGTTTATGTTGTCCATATCACGCAGATAAAGGAAGTGCACTAGAGGAAGTGGCGGGAGGGGCCATGTGCGTGTGTGATAGTGGCATGGTGGAAGAAGACCCTTCACTATCTGCTTATATTTATATGCTCTAAGAACAATTTAAGACATTGCTTCCGCTTATAAGACTTGTGTTTAATGAGTATCCCTTTATTTAAGAGGTTCGATATGTTAGAACTCATGAACGAATCCTTTCGTTATGCATGTTATGAAATGAGATAAGATATGTGGTCATGCTAATGATGAATAAGATAGGTGATGCATGTGCCAAAGAAGGTTTCAGTTATGATAACCTGTTTAAGCATGTAGACTTTGAACGGATCCATATGTAGTATGCTAATAAAAAAAAATATATAGACTAAAGTAGCGCCGCCCTGAGAGCAGATAAGGGCGGGCGTTACACCGTGCGCTTGGTACTTGGTGAGAAATGCATTGCGAAGCCGTGCGCTTGGTGCATTTGGGAAGTCTTGAGGACTTGGTAAGTTCACTAGGCTCGGGGTCCTTGAGTCGGTGAAGGATGGCATTGCGAAGCCGTGCGCTTGGTGCATCCGAGGGACCGCCGGACGGGGAGCGAATGGAGTGAGCCCAAAGGGAAGCATACTTCTAGGGCATGAGACGCGAAGGATGACATTGCGAAGCCGTGCGCTTGGCGCATCCGAGGGACGTAGGGCGAGGGAAGAGAGCTTTGGTGGGGAACTCCATGAGGGATAAGATGGACTTGGCCAAGTGACTAAGACTGAGTGTCGGAGGCTCAAACTTGATGTTTGAGGGTTTACCCGACGGTCGGATGCTCAAACAACTTGGTGTTTGAGGTTTTGCCCGACGTCAGTCGACTGGCATAGGTGCCGGTTCGACTGGTCCAAGTCGACTAGAGTTCGACTGGTGTAAGGCTAGGGTTTTGTGCTTGGCCGACCGACATGGATCGGTAGTCGATCGAAGTGATAGCGGCCGATCAACGAGGGATGGCAATGATCGATGGGAGTGTCGCGAGCACAGAACGCTTCGTAGCCGACTGGGCAGTCGACTACTAGGTCACCAGTCGACTGATGGGCATCATCAGTCGACTGGTAGGTGATCCGTTGGAACTTGTCCAACGTGGATCTGGCCGTTGTGAGACAACGGCTACAGGGGCAGTCGACTGGGGCCTTTTGGCAGTCGACTGCTAGGCGCGAAAATAGCTCGATGCAGGTTATAAAAGGAGCTCGAGATGGAGGTTTTTGCAAAGCCTTTTGTGGAGCTATTGGAGGGGAATTGCTGCTGCATTCCAGTCCTTCAAGAGCCAATCAAAGCAAGCAACAAGCAAAGCGATCAAAGCAATCGGTGAAAGTTTTCTTTTGTATTGTATTTGTGTATTTGCTTGTATTTCTATATTACATTGTAATTGGTTGTGAGAGGTTTCTCCACCTCCGACGTGTTGTCGAGAAGGAGTGTTATAGTTAGTGCCGTGCGCATAACTAGAGCTCGGTGAGCTCGCCCGTGGAGTAGGAACCATTCGGTTCTGAACCACGTATATGCTTGTGTATTGATTGTGCTTGTATTGTTGTTATTTCTATTGTTATTCCTCTGCGTATTAACGACAATTGTAGACGAGCACGTACGACGAACGAATGAATTACGACATCCATCGTACGAGGGCTATTCACCCCCCTCTAGTCGGCCGTATCGAACCCCTACAAGTGGTATCAGAGCCGAGGTCGCTCTTCAAGGACTAACCGCCGCGAGAGCACTACAAGATGGCCGGCTTCATCCATCCACCAAAATTCGATGGAGATTTCTCTTGGTGGAGGAAACGGATGGAGGTATATCTCGAAACCGATTTTGATTTTATGATTGTTATAGAAAATGGTTTTGAGATGCCTAGGGACAAACACAACAAGCCCATTGAAAAATCAAAATGGACCAAAGACCAAATCAAAGACTTCAATACAAATCTCAAGGTAATCAAGTTGATTAGTGATTTGTTACCTAACACTATTTGGTCTAGATTGGGTGATTATAGGGATGCAAGGGAATTATGGAATAAGGTAATGAAATTCCAAGAAAATTCCCAATCGACACAAGTAGAGGAGAATGCCGAAGAAGAAGCACCCACAACATTTGAAGATGTTGATGATTTGGTGGAGACCTCCACCTCTAGCATTGAGGGGGAGGAAAGGCAATCTTCCATCCCGGAGCAAGAACAAGAAGCATCCATATCCGGGAGAAGTGAAGATCATGAAGAGGCCTCCACCACCTCCCTAGGTAACTCAAGTGTTATTATTTTAAATAAAAATCACATAATATGCTTTGAGTGTAGGGAGAAAGGGCATTATAAGAGCAAATGCCCTAAATTGGCTAAGAAGAAGGCATCGACACCAAAAGTCAACCCAAAGTCAAACGATGCCGGTGTTCCCAAAATCAAGAGCAAAGAGCACATTGTGTGCTTCAAATGCAATCAAAAGGGACACTACCGAAGCCAATGCCCTAGGGGGAGGAAGAAAGGGCAAGAAGGTGCAACTCATGTAGGGGGAGCTCCTAAAGCTAACCCTAAGGTACATTTAGTTAATGCACCTTTGATTCCTAGAGTTAAAAAGCATGCTAAGAATTATTTTAGCTCTCTTGCCATTATCAATGAAAAGCATGCTAGGAGAAACAATAAGGTTTATTGCTTAGATGCCAAGCATGTTCATATGACTAAAGACAAACCTAGGACTCATAATTCTAGAAATATCTTGCCTAGGGAGTCAATTAGGAGAGTAGAAGAAAATTTGGGTATTAATCCCAAAAAGTCTAGGCACATGCCTAAGAAGAAGAGGTTTTCCCAAAAACCTAATGAAAATTCAAAAATGAGAAAATTAGAGCTAGAGAACCAAGTCTTGAGGTCAAGACTTGAGAGAATGGAGAAAGCCCTTAGAATCATAGAAAATTCAATTCTAGGGTCAAATGCCCAAAAGTCAAGACCTAAGGTTCAAAAACGGTCTAAGGGCAAGGAAGGTTTGGGTGACAAACCTAAGCCCAAGAAGACTTATCATAATGTTCCATTTAATTATGGAACTATTTCTAGGTCTAGGAAAACCAAGGCTAATAGGGAAGTCATCCCTAAGTCTAGCCATGGTATGTGTTTAGTGGCTAACACCTCAAAGAAATCAAATGTAGCCACTAAGAAGGTCAATGGAGGAGTCACCTCTAGAGTTGACTTAGGAAAGACCCAAAAGACTATGACTTCAAAGCCTAAAAGGGTCATTAGGAAGGTATCTAGGGAAGTTATCCCTAGGGAATACCTTGTTAACCCAAGGAGCTCCAATAGATATTGGGTTCCTAAGAGCGTGATTGATTCACGCTAAGTGGGTTAGGGTGTGTCAACCCTAAGTGGATGGGTGGTTAACCTAGCCATTGTGAGTTGACACATTAGGGTGTGCCAATATGGTTTGAGAAGTTAAAAATGATTTAAATTGGCACAATTAGGTCTTAGAGGTATTGGTGTGTCATTTTGGGTTTTTGGCACACTAGGGAAATGAATGGCATTAAGGCAAAATGAATTTAATTCCTAGAAATGGCAACTTAATATTTAACACTTAGGTATTCTATACCTTAGTATATTTTACTTGCCATGCTTTATTTGCCTTGCCATGTCATGACATCATTTTCATTTTTATCTATAAAATGTCATGATCATGTTTAGATTTATGTTTAGATGTCATGTATGCTTAAGTTTCATTCACATGCCATGACATCATGATATTGGCATATGTTTTTATCTATATCATATCTATGCCATAATCATATCATGCATGAATTAAAATGAAGTTAAGGACTATGACATGATTTGATGGGAATCAAATAATATTGCCTAGAAATATGCATGAGACCATTTTAAAGAACAAAAACCCACATCTCACTAGATTAATTTCCTTGAATGTGTTTTTACACATCTAGATATAAGTGAGATGTTTAAGGAAAAGAAATTAAAGGTTTTTGAAACTTTTTGAAAACATTTTGAAAAACCTTGGTGAATCCTATCTTTTGATAGCTATCACCATTGAATGGGATGATACAAAGAGGGCTCTTTATTGAAGCTTTTCTAAACTTTTGAACTTTGTATCAATCTCCTAATTTAGTGGGTAAAATAATTTTCCAATATTTTTCACCCATAGTGTTTAGGATAAGTATTATACGTATGCATTTTCAAGATTTTTAAAATTACGTATATTTACTTATGGATGTAATCCACCAATGATTCGATTTGATCGATGATCGGCATGTCAATGATTTGGGTAAATCGTGTTGGTTATGCCCATGTTCAGCTAGGTTAAGGTCCCCAAACCACTCCTAACCCTAGGATATGCTTGGGAGAGCATTAGAGAGGGTGGAAATCCATTGGATATGGATTAGGAGTTGGGTTGAGGGTGAGTATCAATTTTAAGGTGGATGTGAGTTCACTGTTGAACTTTGCCTTAATTTTGATTTGGTTAATGTTCCTATTGGCTTAGGGACTCTCCAAGGACATTGTTGGTGCAATGGTCAAGGGGGAGCAAGCCTCTAGGGGGAGGTATCCATCATGGGAAGATGGATGTGTATTTCCTCATGGGAGGAAAATTGGGTTGCCTCTCTTTAAGTGATATGGGATCACTAGAAAGATTGTAGGCATGTATTCCTCCAAGGGAGAGATTGTAAGATCTCATTGGGATATGAGACATTTATACCCTTGGGGAGGACCTTTTTGATGTAATGTCAAAAAGGGGGAGAAGTTACCAAGTTACCAATTAAGGTTCGTTGGAATTCTCATTGGGATATGAGAATTGCCAATATGGTAGAATTGGTAGACTTGAGATGGTAGTTTTGTCAATCATCAAAAAGGGGGAGATTGTTGGTGCAATCGGCCCAGCAGTACTTTGATGGTATTTTGATGATAGACAAAACTCATGACATGGGATTGTCATGGGAAAGTCCAACATGGGTTGGCATGGAAAATCCAAGCATGGAGCTTGGTGTGAAAGTCCAAGGGGGAAGCCTTGGCATGGGAAAGTCCAAAGCATTGCGAAGCCGTGCGCTTGGTGTTTGGCATGGGAAAGTCCAAAGCATTGCGAAGCCGTGCGCTTGGTGTTTGGCATGGGAAAGTCCAAAGCATTGCGAAGCCGTGCGCTTGGTGCTTGGCATGGGAAATCCAAAGCATTGCGAAGCCGTGCGCTTGGTGCATTTGGGAAGTCTTGAGGACTTGGTAAGTTCACTAGGCTCGGGGTCCTTGAGTCGGTGAAGGATGACATTGCGAAGCCGTGTGCTTGGTGCATCCGAGGGACCGCCGGACGGGGAGCGAATGGAGTGAGCCCAAAGGGAAGCATACTTCTAGGGCATGACACGCGAAGGATGACATTGCGAAGCCGTGCGCTTGGCGCATCCGAGGGACGTAGGGCGAGGGAAGAGAGCTTTGGTGGGGAACTCCATGAGGGATAAGATGGACTTGGCCAAGTGACTAAGACTGAGTGTCGGAGGCTCAAACTTGATGTTTGAGGGTTTACCCGACGGTCGGATGCTCAAACAACTTGGTGTTTGAGGTTTTGCCCGACGTCAGTCGACAGGCATAGGTGCCGGTTCGACTGGTCCAAGTCGACTAGAGTTCGACTGGTGTAAGGCTAGGGTTTTGTGCTTGGTAGTCGACTGACATGGATCGCAATGATCGAGTCCGACAGCAATGATCGCCGAGGGATGGCAATGATCGATGGGAGTGTCGCGAGCAAACGCGCTCGTAGCCGATCGGGCGTCGATTATTGGTCACCGCTGACTGATGGGCATCATCAGTCGACTGGTAGGTGATCCGTTGGAACTTGTCCAACGTGGATCTGGCCGTTGTGAGACAACGACTATAGGGGCAGTCGATTGGGGCCTTTTGGCAGTCGACTGCTAGGCACGAAAATAGCTCGATGCAGGTTATAAAAGGAGCTCGAGATGGAGGTTTTTGCAAAGCCTTTTGTGGAGCTATTAGAGGGGAATTGCTGCTGCATTCCAGTCCTTCAAGAGCCAATCAAAGCAAGCAACAACCAAAGCGATCAAAGCAATCGGTGAAAGTTTTCTTTTGTATTGTATTTTTGTACTTGCTTGTATTTCTATATTACATTGTAATTGCTTGTGAGAGGTTTCTCCACCTCCGACGTGTTGTCGAGAAGGAGTGTTATAGTTAGTGTCGTGCGCATAACTAGAGCTCGGTGAGCTCGCCCGTGGAGTAGGAACCATTCGGTTCCGAACCACATATATGCTTGTGTATTGATTGTGCTTGTATTGTTGTTATTTCTATTGTAGGCGAGCACGCAAACGACGACGAAATTACGACATCCATCGTACGAGGGCTATTCACCCCCCTCTAGCCGGCCGTATCGAACCCCTACACTACTCTTAATCATTCCTAGTCGAGTATTAACATTCAGGGACAATGTTAATGCGTAGAGACTAGCATGTAGGTCAACACGATGACTTGATCTCACAAGTCATGGATATGAGATATCAAGTTGACACATGGGTATGCATTGGAGAATGTATACTGAATGACCCGCCATGAGAAAGTATCATGGATCATTATATGAGTGTCATATACTTTCTCATGTGGCTATTAGTATGACTATTAGTCCTTAGACCTGAAGTCACCATGGTTCCCTACATAAGGAGTTGCATACTTTGGCTTCGTCAAACGTCACCCGTAAATGGGTGGACTATAAAGGCGATTACTGGGTATGTGATAAATTATGCGGAGGGATGTGAGTGATGTAGATGGGATCTATCCCTCCTATATGACAGGGGTGACATCGATATTCTTGGTAGAGTGAGACCACGAAGTGCATGGCCATGCCCAAATGAGTCAATATAAGATATTGAGCTCATTTGATTAGAGTGAGTCTACTTGGAGTTCAAGATATAGATTGTACCGAGGATGACACGGTCTATGCCTCAATTGCTAAATCTAGATGTCAAGGATAGAGGGACATTGTCACATATTGTGAGAGTCACAATTAGTAGTCACAAAGGTGTTGTTGGAGCTCAACATTCTTGTAACTTGGGTAGCAAAGATGTGTTGCTAGATACCGCTCATTGCTTATGTTCCTAAATCCATTTAGGGACATTGCCAACATTACAAGAACCTATAGGGTCACACACAAAGGGCAATTATATGGAGATTAGGTTCATATGATGAACCATGAGGATTAGGTTCATGGGATGAACCAAATTGGATTAAGAGTAATCCAAATTAGACTAATTGAGTTGGACTCAAGTTGATTCAAGTGTTGAATGAGTCTAATTTAGATTTGATTCATCAAATCAATTTAAATTAATGAATAGAGATTCATTAAATTAAATTGACTTGAATCAAATGGTTGGATTTTATCAACCATGGGAGATAAGAGGTCAAGTTTGACTTGACTTGAGAGGGAAGATGAAAGGTCAAGTTTGACTTGACCAAATGCCATGTCATGATGATGACTTGGCATGGCCGGCCAATGATGATGTTCCACATCATCACATCATCATTGACTTATCATGTGGTGCCACCTCATGAGGGAGACCAAGAGCCATTGGCTCTTGGAGTTACATGCATGCATGTAACTCCCAAGCCTCGAAGTGGACGACCACCATTCCATTAGATGTGAATTTATTTTTGTGAGTTACTACAACTTCATCTTCCTCCTTGGATCATCCTCTCAAGCTCCCTCTCCTCCTTGGCCGAACCATCCATAGGGTTCTAGCACACTCAAGGGTGTGTTTTCTCCACCTATTGCTTGTGTGGATACCAATAGAGGAGTGTACACTTGACACTCTAGAGTTCCGGCAAGCTATTTGGACGAGCGGGATTTGCGAAGGGCGTCGCATCGAGGGTAACTTCTTATCATGTAGATCTAGAGTAGATCTAAAGGTATCAAACACATACATGTTAGTTTTATTTTTATACTTCGCACGGATCCATGGCCGGGGCTTCCGAGGTTTCCGCAATGCAAAAAGCGGTTTTTGCGGCTCGGAAATCCCAACAGTGGTATCAGAGCCACGTGTGAAGCATGTATGTGTTTCATTTTTGTATTTTTTTTTAGATATAAAAATTAAAGATATTTATGTTTTTGTAAATTTCCTATTTTTATCGAATTTTTGGGTATTTTTCTCAAAGAGTCGAAGCAACGAGTGTTGGGACACTTGTAGGCTTCAACTATCGAGAAAAACTCTCCGAAACGGCGAGTTCTCGCTTTAGGTTTTTGGGACAGCAACTTAAGTCACTGTAAGATCATAGTAGGGACACTCGCAAAGTTTATTTTGCGAGTAGGGGCGCTGCCCCTATCCCCGAAAGGGGCCTTGTCCCGCGATCGCGCCCAAAAACCGCTTAGCGGGACCGTTATGGAGAGGTGACTTATAAAATTGAAAAAAAAATAGGAAAAATTATAGAAATTTTCTGTAAAAATATATAATTTAGAATTATGTATAATTCTGTGATTGTCATGACCCAAGAACCCCAATATGATTGAATGATGATGTGTTGTAATTCATAATACGACATGCGTGCCGTTTTTGTGGTTGTGCGTGTTGTATAGTGTATGTTGTTGGTGCAGGGGCACTAGATAATCGAACCTATGTTTTGATTATGGCAAAGACACAAAGTTAAGTCTACATTGTTATCTCACGAGCTAAATCAAGTGTGCAGAAAAGTGTTAAAGCTGGAGCTGAAGGCTAGCGACACCCGGAGGAAGCCGCGGTGGTCGGGCGACACTCGAGTGACTTCGGAGGGAGCCGAAGGAATCGAGTGGAAGGCCGGAAGCGAGAGCTACTATCGAGGTAAGCTCGTGTGAGTGAGAGATTGTAAGGTCGTGTCCTCTTTACGAGGATGACCGTAGGCGGCGATCTGACTAAGACTTCCTGTGGAAGGTCTAGGTCGATATCGGACGGTTAGAAATCGTCGTATTTATCATTTTCCGAGCTAACCTCTTATTACAGGGAAGTGGCCAAGCTGGCAGTCGACTGCTGGAAAATGGAGCAATCGACTGATGCCCATCAGTCGACTGATGGCGATGATTCAACTTTTGCGCTAGGTCAAAACGGATAACGTTTGACGCGGCCACTTCACGATAAAATTTGGACAACTTCATGATCCGTTCCGAAATAAGAGGAGACAAATTCAGAGGCCAAAGTCTATAAAAGGAGGGGAGGATTCCATCTCCAAATTACATCAAGTTTATTCATCAAGTGCTCCTACAACGCCAACGCTCCAACATCGTCATATCGCCGATGCGACGTAAAGTTTCGATCTTCTTCGTCGGCAGCAGAATCAAGTAATATTTTTGATATTGTATTCTTTGTTTTTCTTCATAACGAGGTGAGGTAGGCTTGTTGCCTCATCCTCGTATATTCGGTTTTGTGATCGTTGTCTCCTACCTCCAACGAGGAGGAGACGTTATAGTGCTTTGCCCTCCGTACGCGGTCTAGGACCGATAGGGCCTTGGAGTAGCAACCGCTGGGTTGTGTACCAAGTAAAATAAACGTGTTCATTTATTTTCCATTGTGCTTACTTTGCGTATCAAACAAACGAAAAAGAAAAGATTTACGATCGCTATTCACCTCCCCCTCTAGCGACGCTTCTCGATCCAACATATGCGACCTGCGCGTCGTGCCTCTTCTTTTGAAATTCTAGTTGTAAATAGTTTTAGACTCGAATGTAACTCAAGTTTCATATTTGTAATGTACAAAATGGAGTGGTGGAAAGTCCACTTGTAGACGAAGTTACAAGAAGGGTGCCGACGACACATGGCGGTCAAAGGAAGCGCTTGGAGAAGCCGCTAGCCCTAGGTTGACCGTCCGATCTTCTCATTGGCTTGAGAAGATCGTAGTAGGGCCATGACCACTTCACAGTTAATTATATATATATATATATATATATATATATATATATATATATATATATATATATATATATTTGATTTTGCTTGTTTGTATGTGATGCATGCTAGTAGAATAATGCTTGTATGTATATGATGCATGCTAGGATATTTTTCTTGTATGTATATGATGCATGCTAGAATAATGCTTGTATGTATGTGATGCATGCTAGTATAGAATTATAAAGGCCTCAATGCATATATGATACACATTACGATTAGATTATATCTTAATCGAATCAACTCGTAAATGCCTACCAAGTCCTTGATACCCATCACTACCTCGATCATTTGTAGTTGTTGAATCTGCCAAAGCAGAGCAACACATATTATCTTGGTAGAGTGCAGAGGGACAATCTTGGTCCCGCCTATCATGGCTTGGGTTAGAGTAAGCTCAATTAGATTGAGTAAAACTAGTTAACTCAATTGGATTGAGTAGAACTATAGGCATATTCCAACCGTTGGAAAGATAGGATAAGATCGCATTTACACTAAATCTTGGGAGATTTAGCCAAATCTAACTCAAGGTCTTTTGTAAATGTAAGTCTTGATCCTATAACAAGAGTTGCATAGAGATGTAATCGGTAATGTATTACCCACCGATTGTACTAAGTCTTGGGCGATTTAGCCAAAGCTAACTCAAGGCTTAGTATGATGTGGATCTTGTCCCGCAAGAATTATAGCTAGTTTGTATGAATCTAGTAATGTGGTTTGACCACATCCATAACTCGATTCTACAAAATTCCTATAATTCAGTGGGAGCATCATTTGATTAAAGGCATAATTAAATGATAAAAGGAATATGATATTAATTCTCTGCATTGTATGTTGTAGATTACTATGTCGACAAACACGAACACTCTCTCTCTGCATTCTGTCCTTGAGAAGGACAAGCTCAATGGAGCAAATTTCCTGGACTGGTACAGGAACCTGAGAATTGTTCTCACCCAAGAAAGGAAACTGTACATCCTGGAATAGCCCATTCCGGAGGCACCTTCTGCCACTGCCTCACAAGCTGACAAAGATGCTTACAAGAAGCATCAAGATGATGCATTAGATGTGTCATGTCTAATGCTCGCGACCATGAACTCTGAGCTTCAGAAGCAACACGAGTTCATGAATGCTTATGATATGGTTGAACATCTTCGTCAACTATATTAAGGACAAGCAAGACACGAGAGATATGAAGTCTCTAAGGCGTTGTTTGGTTCCAAAATACAAGCTGGGACTCCCGTAGGTCCATATGTACTCAAGATGATTAGGTACGTAGAAAACCTACAGAGTTTGGGATTCCCCCTTGGTCAAGAGCTGGCCACTGACTTGATCTTGCAGTCTTTTCCATAAATCTACAATCAATTTGTCATGAATTACAACATGAATGAAATTGATAAGCCACTGCCTGAGATGCTCAGCATGTTGAGAACTGCTGAGCTCAACCTTAAGAAGGGAAAATCTGACACCATTTTGATGGTGCAAAAGAAGATAGGCAAGGGCAAGCCTAAAGGTAAAGGAAAGTCTAAAGCCAAGGGCAAAGGCAAGGAACCGAAACCCAAAGGAGGGGTGGCGGAAGGGTTTGCTTCCACCGCATGAAGCCGACACCGGAAGCGAATCGCAAGGCATACTGAAGATCTTAAGAAGAAAAGAAGTGAGACTTCTACTTCAGGTATAAATGTTATAGAAGTCAATCTATCTATTTCTTCATCATGGGAATCTTTTAGATATTCTAGTTGTAAATAGTTTTAGATTTAATGTAACTGATATGTCATTTAGAAATGTACATTGACTGGAAGTCCATCTAAGACATAGCAGATGAGTTGAACGAACCTAGGCCGCATTGTCGCTAGAATATTTATTTTAATGAACTATCATCTTATGGCTTAGAAGATGTCATAGGACTATATCATTTGATATATATGAGACATGTCAGTCTTGCTTTAGGCAAGATGACAAAGACTTTTAGTGGACATATGAAAGAGCAAGAGAACTTGTTAGGACTTATATGATGATGTATGTAGGCCCTTTCAATGTTGTTGATCATGTTGCATGGTTAAGAAGCTATAGGATGATTCTCGAATATAGGATAATAATTACTGATATAGCTATGGTTTCGCTAAAGCACCACACGAGGGGAGCAAGGTTTTGGGTCGACATCCTCAAAACCAGCACAGATGGGAACCCCTGAGTGGACCAGTTTGATGAGAATTCTGGTACCACAAGAAGTAACACCAGCACCACCAGTTGCAACACCAACAACACAAGAAGAAGACAAGTCATCACTCAGATATATGCGGCAACAGTGGTTGAATGAAGAACACCTCATCACACTACAAGATGAAAAAGAATGGTTAAACCCATTCGCGGAAGTTGGTGGAAATAATTCTGATAACAACATTTCTGATAATGATGATTATTTATCTGCATATTCAAATTTTGATCATGAGCAGATAGCACATATTGATGAAGGTGACTTTGACCTAGACTACCCAGTGCAAAAGAAGAAGCAAATTCTGGCCTCTTCAGTAACATCTACCTTCAACCCACCAGAAAATACAATGATGAGACCACCTCAATACGGTCCAGCAGATGAAAGGCCGACAACTTCTAACCCATATAAAAATTTGGATTTCATGGGTGCAAGGATTGGTAAATTCCGAAGAGCCTACAGTAGTGAAAATCAGTGGATACTACCTTCTGCACAGCAAGCAACAGGTGCCATGCTTATCCTTCCTAATGTCTGGAATCACATAGACCATCTGGGTTCCCCTGGTTAGATCCATTTCCATTGAGCAATTTCTTTCCTTCCTCAAATTCAAATTCTCACCTGAAATAGCGACTTTTGTCTGATAAAACCAACCCATGCTTTTCACATATGTTAAGCATTATTTCCAGATGCTTTATATGCTCCTTCTCTGTATTAGAGAATACAAGAATATCATCAATATATATTGAAATGAAGTCCTCAGTACCTTTAAAGCATTGATCCATTTTCCTCTGGAATATAGCTGAAGACTTGAAAAGAAAAGTCAAAGAGGTTAGTGAAGAGATGGTAAAAAATAATCAATTGGATGAGTTGGGAGACAAACAAGGTAAGTTTATCTTTGTGCCCTAAAGGCAACTGAAAATATTGAAGCACCGGCTCAAGGATTTTCTGTACCATCTCAACTGAAAACAACTTTTGATTTTCAAAGGGTCTTGATAAAACAAAACAATACCCTATTATCCCTCATAATTGAACTGCATAACCAGTTGCAGGAACTCAGGACTCAGGTCCAAAGCCTTAAGCAAGCTTCTAGTGCATCAACTTCTGCACCAAAGGAGCTTGAAGGTGCGATTGACGATTTATCAAAAAGAATTTCTGGCTTAAATTTGGGGACAGAAACTGTAATTCCAAAGAAGAAAGCGTCTATACTGGTCTTTAGAAATCCCTCAGAGATATTAAGAAAAGAAAAGGAGAAGTGATGGCAGCCAGAGCATCCACTAGCACAAGACCACCAGCAGTTATAACACCCACTGAATTGCAGGTGCCCAGTGCTGAAGATCAGATCAGGGATTATCGAAGAGGGCAAAGAAGATTATATAATATGCAAAGAAGACTCATGCCTAGTCAGAGAAGATTCAGAAGAACAATCGAAAGCCAAGTTAACCCGGAGGAACAACTGGAGATTTCAAGATCTCAAAGAGCAAATATGGTACCAGCTGAGGTACTTTACTCAACGGGTTTCCATCCAACACAACACCGAGTATATCAACATTACTCGGAGGAAGATATTTTGTGTGTTGAAGAAGGACAAGTGGATCTCCCACTTGTAACTGACCAGAGCCATCAAACCTTAAGAGAATCAGGTTTCTTTCATTATAGCTGGAGCATTCTTTAATCCGAATGGCATAGCAAGCCATTCATAAAGATCGGATGGACAAATGAAAGCCGTCCACTCCACAGATGCCGGGTCCATTGCGACTTGATGAAATCCTGATTTCAAGTCGAATTTTGAATAAATTTTTGAATTTCCAACCTTCTTGAGGATTGTGTTTATCCCTGGCAGACTGTATTGGTCTTTATATGTGTTGTCGTTGAGCGTTCTGTAATTGAATACCATATGCTCTTTTCCTTTCTCCTCTTTTCCAGTGATTGGGTTGATACTGGTGCTCGACTGAACTATCATTGCCATGGTTCTGTGTCGACTTTTGCTTGGGCGAATAACCTTCAAATATAATAATATTTCCACATGCTTTTGAAAAGCTGCCTTCATTGCAGGAGTTACGTGAGATAGTGGCTTGTCTTACATTTACTGATGACTTTAGTAGATATGGTTATGTGTATCTTATGACACATAAATTAGAATCCTTTGAAAAGTTTAAAGAATTCAAGAATGAAGTACAAAACCAGCTTGGCAAGAGTAATAAGATACTTCGATCAGATCGAGGTGGTGAATACCTTAGCCATGAGTTTCGTGACTATCTAGCTGAGTGTGGGATTCTATCCCAACTCACTCCTCCTGGAACACTACAGTGGAATGGTGTATTCGAAAGGAGGAATCGTACCCTATTATATATGGTACGATCTATGATGAGTCACACAGATCTTCCTATATCCTTTTGGGGATATGCTCTAGATACAGCAGCCTTTACCCTTAACCGTGTACCATCCAAGGCTGTGATAAAGACACTATATACGATATGGACAGGGAGAAATTCCAAGATGTCTTTCATGAGGATTTGGGGTCATGAGGCTTACGTTCGACGTCAAGTCTCAGACAAACTGGGACCCAAATCTGATAGGTGCTATTTTGTTGGATATCCCAAGGATACAAAGGGATATTACTTCTACATTCCCAGTCAGCACAAAGTGTTTGTAGCAAAGACTGGGGTTTTTCTAGAAAGGGATTTTGTTTCTAGAAAAACTAGTGGGAGTACGTTCGATCTTGAAGAAATTCAAGATAAGGACCATGACACTGAGGCCTTGATGGAGGTTGAACAGGAACCACAAAGTATTGTGGGTGATGAGATTGTTGCACAAAGAGTTATGGAATAACCACCTGTTCAGGTAGACCTACCTCTTCGCAGGTCTGATAGGGTACGTCATCAGCCTGAGAGATACTCATTTCTCTTGTCTGACCATGATGACGTTATGCTCATTGAGAATGAGCCTACCTCCTATCAGGATGCTGTGATGAACCCAGATTCTGAGAAATGGCTAGAGGCCATGAGATCCGAGATGGAATCCATGTACACTAACCAAGTATGGACTTTGGTTGATCCACCTGAAGGGGTCAAACCCATTGGGTGTAAGTGGGTCTTTAGGAGAAAGACTGACATGGATGGACTTACGCATACCTATAAGGGCCGATTGGTGGCTAAAAGTTTCAAGAAAATTCATGGTATTGACTATGATGAAACCTTTTCTCCAGTGGCGATGTTTAAGACCATTCGAATCTTGCTTGCTATTGCAACATACCATGATTATGAGATCTGGAAGATGGATGTCAAAACCGTATTTCTGAATGGAAACTTACTCGAGGATGTGTACATGACACAACCTGAGGGTTTTGAAGATCCACAGCATACTGGGAAAGTATGCAAGCTGCAAAGGTCCATTTATGGGCTAAAACAAGCCTCTCGGAGCTGGAATCTTCGATTCGATGATGCGATCAAATAGTTTAGTTTCATCAAGAATGAAGATGAACCATGTGTCTACAAGAGGGTTAATGGGAACACAGGTGTCTTCCTTGTATTGTATGTGGATGACATACTACTCATTAGGAATGACATCCCTTCGCTACAGTCTGTGAAGACTTGGCTGGGGACACACTTTTCAATGAAGGACTTAGGTGAAGCAGCCTGTATTCTAGACATCAAGATCTATAGAGATAGATCTAAGAGATTGCTTGTCCTAAGTCAGAGTACATACATTGATATGGTATTACTACAGTTTGCCATACAGAATTCCAAGAAGGGACTTCTACCGATGTCACATGGTGTGAGTCTTTCGAAGACTCAAAGTCCCTCTTCTAGAGAGGAGAGAGACCGCATGGATAAGATCCCTTACGCATCTGCTATAGGATCTATCATGTACGCCATGTTGTGTACTCGTCCTGATGTCTCGTATGCTTTGAGCATGACGAGTAGATACCAGTCAGATCCAGGTGAGCGTCACTGGATAGCAGTCAAGAATATTTTTAAGTACTTCAGAAGGACTAAAGAATATTTTTTGATATTTGGAGGCAATGAGGAGCTAGCTGTAAAGGGTTATAGTGATGCCAGCTTCCAAACTGATCAGGATGATTATAGATCACAGTCAGGGTTCGTGTTTTGCTTGAATGGTGGCGCTGTGAGCTGGAAGAGTTCGAAGCAGGACACAGTTGCTGATTCTACAACAGAAGCCGAGTATATCGCTGCATCTGAGGCAGCAAAAAAGGCAGTTTGGATCCGCAAGTTCATTATTGAGCTTGGGGTGGTTCCTAGCATTGCAGATCCTATAGAGCTCTATTGTGACAACAATGGAGTGATTGCATAGGCTGAGGAACCTCGCTCACACCAGCGGACCAAACACATACTACGACGCTTCCATCTCATTCGAGAGATTATCGATAGAGGAGATGTGAAGATTTGCAGAGTACCCACAGAGGCTAACATCGCAGATCCCTTGACCAAGGCTTTGGCACAGAAAAAGCATGATGGTCACACTAGGTCATTGGGTATTAGATACTACGGTGATTGACACTAGTGCTAGTGGGAGATTGTTAGTGAAAGCCCTAGAGCCAATCATGTGATGATTGTTGTATGGACTTTATTGTATCATATTCCTATTTATAAAGGCATGGTTATTATATTTACTTGTATTGGTGCCAAATAACTAAATATAATAATGTCCTTGAGTAGTAGGTTCTTATCTATATCAATCGATTGGTTGAATCGATAATGAGATGATATAGAGAACACTACTCTTAATCATTCCTAGTCGAGTATTAACATTTAGGGACAATGTTAATGCGTAGAGACTAGCATGTAGGTCAACACGATGACTTGATCTCACAAGTCATGGATATGAGATATCAAGTTGACACATGGGTATGCATTGGAGAATGTATACTGAATGACCCGCAATGAGAAAGTATCATGGATCATTATATGATTGTCATATACTTTCTCATGTGTCTATTAGTATGACTATTAGTCCTTAGACCTGAAGTCACCATGGTTCCCTACATAAGGAGTTGCATACTTTGGTTTCGTCAAACGTCACTCGTAAATGGGTGGACTATAAAGGCGATTACTGGGTATGTGACAAATTATAAGGAGGGATGTGAGTGATGTAGATGGGATCTATCCCTCCTATATGACGGGGGTGACATCGATATTCTTGATAGAGTGAGACCACGAAGTGCATAGCCATGCCCAAATGAGTCAATATGAGATATTGAGCTCATTTGATTAGAGTGAGTCTACTTGGAGTTCAAGATATAGATTGTACCGAGGATGACACGGTCTATGCCTTAATTCGTAAATCTAGATGTCAAGGATAGAGGGACATTGTCACATATTGTGAGAGTCACAAATAGTAGTCACAAAGGTGATGTTGGAGCTCAACATTCTTGTAACTTGGGTAGCAATGATGTGTTGCTAGATACCGCTCATTGCTTATGTTCCTAAATCAATTTATGGACATTGCCAACATTACAAGAACCTATAGGGTCACACACCAAGGGCAATTAGATGGAGATTAGGTTCATATGATGAACCATGAGGATTAGGTTCATGGGATGAACCAAATTGGATTAAGAGTAATCCAAATTAGACTAATTGAGTTGGACTCAAGTTGATTCAAGTGTTGAATGAGTCTAATTTAGATTTGATTCATCAAATCAATTTAAATTAACGAATAGAGATTCATTAAATTAAATTCACTTCAATAAAATGGTTGGATTTGATCAACCATGGGAGATAAGAGGTCAAGTTTGACTTGACTTGAGAGGGAAGATGAAAGGTCAAGTTTGACTTGACCAAATGCCATGTCATGATGATGACTTGGCATGGCCGGCCAATGATGATTTTCCACATCATCATTGACTTATCATGTGGTGACACCTCATGAGGGAGACCAAGAGCCATTTGTTCTTGGAGTTACATGCATTCATGTAACTCCCAAGCCTTGAAGTGGCCGACCACTGTTAGGGCAATCTCTTGCCGTGATATGGTTTTGATGGTGTGGCAAAGGGTTTAAGTTAGGTTGTTATTGTGATTTGATATGTGCGTTGAAGTCGTACAAGACTTAGTAATTCGCACATGGAGCCGTGGCGAGTTTCACATCTCATGACTCGGGCCTTGAGTTGGTGAAGGATAGCTTTGCGGAAGCCATGCGCTTGGAGCATCCGAGGGACCGCCGGACGAGAAGCTTGGGTGAAGCCGGAGAAAGTAGACTTCGAGGCAAGAGATGCGAAGGAGCATTGCAGAGCCGTGCACCTGATGCTGTCGAGGGACGTGGCCATGAACGAAGAGAACTTTGAAGGAGAGAGACTCCGAGGGATGAGAGTGAGCGATTGTAACCCAGGAAGGGTAGCTCTTAGGTGAAACTTGGCCATTTGGCCAAGTGTCGGATGGGTTTTCCCGACACCAGTCGACTGCCATGTCATGGCAGTCGACTGCTCTAAGTCGATGGTTCGATCGACTAGTATAAGACCAGTTTAGTGCTTGGCAGTCGACTGTCAGGGAATGGCAGTCGACTGATAGCACTGTGCACGGGCACAGAATGGAGTCGACTCCATTGAGCACTCGACTGATCGAGCATCGGGCCGATCGATGGTAGGATCACCGATCGATGCGACCGCTGGGATGAAGTCCAACGTGGAAAGCGGCCGTTATTGGGCAACGACTACAGGACCAGTCGACTGATCGAGGGCATCAGTCGACTGATCCTGTGTCAACGGGAAGAAACCCTCTTCCTCTATAAAAAGGAAGGGGATGGGGCTTTGGGAGGTTAATGCTTGAGCTCTAAACTTCTCCCAAAGTGCCATACACGACTCCCTACTCTTCTACTTGTTTTAATCTCTATTCTATTGTAGAAGAGTGATCCCTGTGTAAAAGAGGTAACCTCCACCTAGCTTTGTGCAATGGAGAGATCTAGTGGATAGATTTGGAGGAGTGATTCACCTTGTGAATCGGATAGTGGATTAGCGTGTGGAATGAACGCTTACATCTCGGTGTTTGTATTGGTTGTCTATCTTTTGTATTGTCTTTATTTGTATATTCCGCTTGCGCTAACGCTTTGTAGAAGAGAGAATTCCGACATCCATCGTAAGAGGGCTATTCACCCCCCTCTAGCCGGCCAATCGATCCCCTACAAGTGGTATCAGAGCAAGGTTGCTTGTCACCGGACTAACCGCCACAACAAGCTCTACATCAAAAATGGCCGGCTCAAACATCTACCCACCGAAGTTCGACGACGAATTCTCTTGGTGGAAAAAGAGAATGGAGGTATTCTTCGAAACCGACTTTGAAATATTGTTAATTATGGAAAACGGTTTCGAGTTGCCTAGGAACGAAGATGGGGAGCCATTGGAGAAATCGAGATGGAGCAAAAGACAAAGAGAGGAGTATTTGGCAAATTCAAAGGCCAAGCACCATCTCTATAATGTACTCCCCCAACAAGAAGTCAATAGGATAGGGGAATGTTCTAGTGCTAAGGAGATGTGGGAGAAGCTAGTTGAACTTCATGAAGGCACTTCGGAAGCCAAGCTAGCAAGAAGAGATCTCCTCCACTCCCAACTATCAAATATTAAGCTTGAAAAGGGAGAAAAGGTAACTTCCCTACATTCTAGATTTAAAGAAATATTAATTGGGCTAACAAGTGTAGGAGAAAAGCTCTCCTACCGGGATATGATAATGAAGGCCATAGATGCCTTTCCCCGGTCCTCAAGATGGAGCTCCATGGTGGATTCATTTTACATCTCCAAGAACTTGGAAGTAAGTACCTTGGAGGAGTTTTTCTCAACAATGGAGCTCCATGAAACGAGGCTTGAAGGAATACAAGAAGAGCCAAAAATCCAACCTTCAAGAGGAGTAGCTTTGATAGCAAATAAGGGGAAGAAGAAGATGGAAGTCCCTTCCTCCTCCGATGACGAAGCATCCTCCTTCTCTTCCATGGATAGCACCGAAGAAGCATATATGGTAAGGAGGGTAAGGCGTGCTTTAAAAGGTTTTCATTTTAATAAATCTAATGATAGGAGGAAAAGACCAAGAGGAAAGGTGATTTGTTACAATTGCCAAGGAGAGGGGCACATAAGGGATAATTGTCCCCTCCTAAACAAGAGCAAGGAAGAAAGAAAGAAGAAAGAAGAAAAGAAGAAAAAGGGGAGCAAGAAGAAGAAGAAAGAGGAGAAGAAGACAAAGGAAAAGGGGAAGACTAAAGCTCTAAAGGCAAGGACTTGGGATGATCCATCCTCATCCTCCTCATCATCATCGGATGAGGAGAATGCCTTTGTCACCAATTTGGCCTTGATGGCCTTTGATGACGTGGATTCCTCCTCCACCGAAAATGAAGAATCAAGCTCAAGTGGGGAGAGCTCAAATGAAGGGGGAGCTTCTACATCCTCATCATCCGAAGAAGAAGAGGACATGGAAACTATGGTAACCAATGCCTCTCCTAAGAAAATAGTTTCCATAATTTCTAGTTTAACTAAGGACTTATTTGGAATGAAAAAGAAAAATAAAAGCATGCTTAATCAAATTAAGGCATTGGAAAATAAGCTAGAAAATGCATGCTTAAATGATAATATTTCTTCTAGCTTAAATGATGCATGCTCACATGATCTTTATGTGCCATTAGATGTTAGTGATGCATGCATAGAAGAAAATAGGGCCCTAAGGGAAAATGTAGACTATTTAACCAAAGCCCTAGAAAAATTCACAATTGGCTCCAACACATTAAATATGATTATTGAGAGCCAAAGAGCTAGCTTCAATAAGAAAGGCCTAGGATACAAAGAAAAGAAAAATGAAAAGGCCTATAAATGCCTAATTGCTAGGGGACAAGATAAAAAGAAAGTAATTGATAGAAAATGGATCCCCAAGGAGTATCTTGTGAACCCAATAGGAAAGAACTTATTTTGGGTTCCAAAATCCATCCTTAAGGGTTAGAAAACCCCTAGGGTAGTCAACCATATGCAATTGACCTATATCATATTTTGGTTGACTTAGGATGGCGGGACAACATTTTTAAATAGTGTTGGGTGATGATAACGTGCCCATAAATAGATAATAATGCTTAAATCATGATGATTATTGTAATTCTTATGTATGGTTGCAATCATGATTTATGATTTTGAAGTTTGGCACATTATCATAAGAAATAGGTTTAAATCATGCTTTAGGTGATACTTTACTTATTATCATGATATAATACCTAATGCATGATTATAATTTGATGAAAACATGTAGTTCATGATCATAATGTGAAATTAAATCATATATGCCTTTATGATCATGAGGATTATTAGGTTGATACTTAACCTTGATAGAATTATATGAATATAATGGTTAAGTATATACAAATACCCCCTAGGATGCATTTCACACTCACTATAGGCTAACTTGATTGCAAACTTAGCATGGGTGAGATGTTAGGATGATACAAATGTCCACTAGTGCCTATGACATTTAGATGGTCATTTAAGGTATCAAAATAGCAATAATAGACCAATCATGACTTATGTTTAATTCATAGACATATTGCCCAAAGATCATGGTTGGATATTTCATATGTTTTCAAAACAATTTCTTAATCTAAAATCTATGTATTCATGTTTTGAAACAATTCAAAGCAAGACTAGGTGTTAAAATGGATACTCTTATGATAAAAAACCTAGTAGTTTTTAAAGCTTTTGGATTTTTGGCAAATACGTGGAAATATAATGATTTTTCATGAAAACCTATTTTTCAATGATAGATATACTTAAAATAAATGTGTTCCCCAAATTTCATGATTTTTCGAATTTTCTAGAATTTTTAACGCATTTCTGAAATTCGGTCCAAAAATTAGGAAATGCTAAAAATCATGTGCCAGTCGACTGGTATCTGAACCAGTCGACTGATGGCCTGTAAATCAGACTAGTTGAGGCCGAATTCAGGTTTTAGAGCAATTTTTGGTATTTTTCTCCTATTAGTCTTGATGCCATGAGTTATAACTTTGTGTTAATCTTTTTGATGGTGTCAAAGGGGGAGAAATAATTATGTTTAAGTAAATTGTGATAGGGGGAGAAAATTTGTATGAGGAGTTTCATGGATTAAGGGGGAGTTGCATGTTGCTATATCATGTTTATGTTTACATGCTTTCTTACCTTAAAATTTATATCAAATGTTTCTACCTAACTTAAACGGATTGCCACACATCAAAAAGGGGGAGATTGTTAGGGCAATCTCTTGCCGTGATATGGTTTTGATGGTGTGGCAAAGGGTTTAAGTTAGGTTGTTATTGTGATTTGATATGTGCGTTGAAGTCGTGCAGGACTTAGTAATTTGCACATGGAGCCGTGGCGAGTTTCACATCTCATGACTTGGGCCTTGAGTCGGTGAAGGATAGCTTTGCGGAAGCCATGCGCTTGGAGCATCCGAGGGACCGCCGGACGAGAAGCTTGGAGTGAAGCCGAAGGAAGTAGACTTCGAGGCAAGAGACGCAAAGGAGCATTGCAGAGCCGTGCGCCTGATGCTGCCGAGGGACGTGGCCGCGAACGATGAGAACTTCGAAGGCGAGGGACTCCGAGGGATGAGAGTGAGCGATTGTAACCCGGGAAGGGTAGCTCTTAGGTGAAACTTGGCCATTTGGCCAAGTGTCGGATGGGTTTTTCGACCACCGACCGCCATGTCATGGCAGCGATCGCCTAAGTCGATGGTTCGATCGGTATAAGACTAGTTTAGTACTTGGCGCCGATCGCTATGGATCGGCAATGATCGATCGGCCCGATAGCAATGATCGCTGTGGAATGGCAATGATCGATAGACTGCACGGGCACAGAATGGAGTTGACTCCATTGAGCACTCGACTGATCGAGCATCAGTCGACTGATGGTAGGATCAGTCGACCGATGCCAGTACCGTTGGATGAAGTCCAATGTGGAAAGCGGCCATTATTGGGCAACGGCTACAGGACCAGTCGACTGATCGAGGACATCAGTCGACTGATCCTATGTCAACGGGAAGAAACCCTCTTCCTCTATAAAAAGGAAGGGGATGGGGCTTTGGGAGGTTAATGCTTGAGCTCTAAATTTCTCCCAAAGTGCCATACACGACTCCCTACTCTTCTACTTGTTCTAATCTCTATTCTATTGTAGAAGAGTGATCCCTGTGTAAAAGAGGTAACCTCCACCTAGCTTTATGCAAAGGAGAGATCTAGTGGATAGATTTGGAGGAGTGATTCACCTTGGACGAATCGGACCATGGATTAGCGGCGTAGCCGTGAACCACGTTACATCTTGGTGTTTGTATTGGTTGTCTATCTTTTGTATTGTCTTTATTTGTATATTTCGCTTGCGCTAACGCTTTGTAGAAGAGAGAATTCCGACATCCATCATAAGAGGACTATTCACCCCCCTCTAGCTGACCAATCGATCCCCTACAGCCACCATTCCATTAGATGTGAATTTATTTTTGTGAGTTACTACAACTTCATCTTCCTCCTTGGATCATCCTCTCAAGCTCCCTCTCCTCCTTGGCCGAACCATCCATAGGGTGCTAGCACACTCAAGGGTGTGTTTTCTCCACCTATTGCTTGTGTGGATACCAATAGAGGAGTGTACACTTGACACTCTAGAGTTCCGGCAAGCTATTTGGACAAGCGGGATTTGCGAAGGGCGTCGCATCGAGGGTAACTTCTTATCATGTAGATCTAGAGTAGATCTAAAGGTATCAAACACATACATGTTAGTTTTATTTTTATACTTCGCACGGATCTGTGGCCAGGGCTTCCGAGGTTTCCGCAATGCAAAAAGCGGTTTTTGCGGCTCAGAAATCCCAACATTAATCCCATTTGCATGCATGATTAATCATCATTAATCATGCTAACCTTCTTCAATTGGTTTCACTTGAGTCTAACTCAAATTAAAACAATTTGAGTTCAACTCAAGTTTGGCCAAGCAATGAGTCTAACTCATTCTAGTCCATTCAATTAACTAATGATTCATTTAGTCAAACTAAGATGATCCTATCTCCGAAATAGCGTGTTCTTTGTGTGTGACCCAATAGGTTCTTGCAGCGTTGGCAATGTTTCTAAAACCCTTTTAGAAACATAAGCAATGAGTGACATCTAGATATGCATCTTTGTTACCCAAGTGGCAAGAATGTCGAGATGCAACTTAACCTTACTGTGGATACTATAATATATAACCTTGTCCTTCTATCCTCGATATCTAAATCGATCAATGAGGCATAGATTGTGTCATTGTCTTATCAATCTTTGTGCTCTTGATCCCCAAGTAGACTCACTTAAACAAATGAGCTCAATATCTCATATTAACTCATTTGAGCATGACCATGCATTTCATGGTCCTACTCTATCAAGAGACCTAAAGATATCACTCCCATCATATAGGAGGGATAGATCCCATCTATATCACTCACATCCCTTCGCATAATTTGTTACATACCCAGTTATCTCCTTTATAGTCCACCCTGTTATAGGTGACGTTTGATGATACCAAAGTATATAACTCCTTATGTAGGAAACCGTAGTGATTTCAGGTCTAAGGAATAATCATACCAATAGTCACTATGAGAAAGTTTATGACACTCATATAACGATCCATGAAACTTTCTCACGGCGGATCAATTTAGTATATATTTTCCAATATATACCCATGTGTCAACGTGATATCACATATCCATGACTTGTGAGGTCAAGTCATCAATTGACCTACATGCTAATCTCATTGCATTAATATTGCCCTCGTATATGAATGCTTGATTAAGAATATTTAAGAATAGTGTTCTCTACAGCCTCTCACAATCAATTCTACCAATTAATGTATTGTAGATAAGAACCTATTTTCTAGGGCATTATTATATTTATTCGGCTGGCACAAGCATGAAGTAAATATAATAACCAAACTTTGCCTTTATTATTAATAGAATATGATATATAAGTCCCCAGTCAATCATCACATAATTGACTCTAGGGCTTACTACTAAGAATTTCCAACTAGCACTAGTGCCAATCACTGTAATATCTAATACCCAGTGACCTAGTATGACCATCATGCTTTCTCTTTATCAAAGCCTTGGTCAAAGGATCTGTGATGTTAGCATCTGTCGGTACTCTACATATCCTCACATCTCCTCTATCGATGATCTCTCGAATGAGATGGAACTGCCGTAGTATGTGTTTGGATCGCTGATGAGAGCGAGGTTCCTTAGCTTGTGCAATAGCCCCATTGTTATCACAATAGAGGTCTATAGGGTCCGCTATGCTAGGAACCACCCCAAGTTCAGTGATGAACTTCCAGGTCCAAACAACCTCCTTTGCAGCATCAGACGTTGCAATATACTCGGCTTCTGTTGTAGAATCTGTGACTGTGTCTTGTTTTGAACTCTTCCAGCTCACAACACCACCATTTAAGCAAAATACATACCCTGACTGCGATCTAAAAGCATCCCTATCGGTTTGGAAGCTTGCATCACTGTAACCCTTTATAGCTAGCTCCTCATCACCTCCAAATATCAAGAAATATTCTTTCGTCCTTTGTAAGTACTTAAGAATGTTCTTGACAACTATCCAGTGACTTTCACCTGGATCTGACTGGTATTTGCTCGTCATGCTCAAAGCATACGAGACATCGGGGCGAGTACAAAGCATGACGTACATAATAGACCCTATAGTAGATGCATAAGGGATATGATCCATGCGGTCTCTCTCCTCCTTAGAAAAGGGACATTGAGTCTTCGAAAGACTCAAACCATTTGACATTGGCAGAAATCCCTTCTTGGAATTCTCCATGGCAAAACGATTTAGCACTTTGTCAATGTATGTACTCTGACTTAAGCTAAGAAGTCTCTTTGGTCTATCTCTATATATCTTGATGACCAATATATAGGCTTCTTCTCCTAAGTCTTTCATTGAGAAATAATTCCCAAACCAAGTCTTCACAGACTGTAGCATAGGGATATCATTTCCAATAAGAAGTATGTCATCAACATACAAGATAAGAAAGACAACTATGCTCCCACTAACCCTCTTGTAGACACAGGGTTCATCTTCATTCTTGATGAAACCAAACTTTTTGATCGCATCATCAAATCGAAGATTCCAGCTCCTAGATGCTTACTTTAAACAATAAATGGACCTTTACAGCTTGCATACCTTTCCAACATACTTTGGATCTACAAAACCCTTAGGTTGTGTCATGTACACATCCTCGAGTAGATTTTCATTCAGAAACACAGTTTTGACATCCATTTGCCAGATCTCATAATCATGGTAAGCTGCAATAGCAAGCATGATCAGAATAGACTTAAGCATCGCAGCTGGTGAAAAAGTTTCATTATAGTCAATACCATGAATCTGCTTGAAACCTTTAGCCACCAATCGCCCTTTATAGGTATGCATAAAACCGTTCATGTCAGTCATTCTCTTAAAGACCCACTTACCCCCAATGGGGTTGACCCCTTCAGGTGGATCAACAAAAGTCTATACTTGGTTAGTGTACATGGATTCCATTTTGGACCTCATGGCCTCTAGCTATTTCTCAGAATCTGGGCTCATCACAGCTTCCTGATAGGATGTAGGCTCATTCAACTCAACAAGCATAACATCATCATGGTCAGACAAGAGAAATGAATATCTCTCAGGCTGACGACATATCGTATTAGACTTGCGAAGAGCTTGGTCTACTTGAACAGGTTGTTGCTCCACAACTTCTTGTGCAATAATCTCATCATCCACAACAATTTATGGTGTCTGTTCAATTTCCATCAAGGCCTCAGTGTTATCCATATCTTGAACATTTTCAAGATGGATTTTACTCCCACTAGTTCTTCTAGAAATGAACTCTTTTTTTAGAAATACGCTATTTCTAGCGACAAACACTTTGCCTTGTGTGGGATTGTAAAAGTAATATCCCTTCATTTCCTTGGTATATCCTACAAAGTAGCACTTGTCTGATTTGGAGCCTAGTTTGTCTGAGACTTGACATCAAACATAAGCCTCACAACTCCAAATCTTCATAAAAGATATTTTGGGACTATTCCCAGTCCATATCATATATGGTGTCTTTATGACAGCTTTAGATGGACCGCGGTTAAGTGTAAAGACAGTCATCTCTAGAGCAAATCCCTAGAAGGAAGTAGGTAGATCAGTCTGACTCATCATCGATCATACCATATCTA
This sequence comes from Wurfbainia villosa, assembly GCA_025175895.1. NCBI lineage: Eukaryota > Viridiplantae > Streptophyta > Magnoliopsida > Zingiberales > Zingiberaceae > Wurfbainia > Wurfbainia villosa. The sequence goes on from CM045987.1 coordinate 102,200,112, forward strand.
ATAAAGTATGATTTCTCTATTCGGTACACCATTCCACTATGGTGTTTCAGGTGGAGTGAGTTGAGATATGATCCCACACTCAGTAAGATGGTCACGAAACTTTTGGCTAAGGTATTCACCACCTCGATCTGATCGAAGCATCTTAATACTTTTTCCTAGTTGATTTTGTACTTTTCAAAGGATTCTGACTTGTGTTTCATGAGATACACATAGTCGTATCTACTGACATCATCAATAAAAGTGATGAAGTATTGATAGCCTCCTCTAGCTGTAGGGAATCCATGCACTCTCGGAAACATTTTACAAGCACATAAGCAGCTGAAAAGTAGGATCCCTCCAGAGATCCATGCGGAACCCATACTCGTTTGATCGATTCTATCCTATGAGATTCGTAGTTACCTTCGATGTGAGCCCTTCGCAATCCTGTCAACAACACTTACATGTAAGGTGTCCGGATCTCAGGGCGGTCAGGATGTACGCGCCTCCACAGTATCCACACGAACCGTGAGATGAAGAGGAACCAAACTGTGGTGCTAGCCACAAGATGTTGGTTCGACCAAGGAGGTAGAATAAGAAGGAGAAAAATATCACACTCAAGAGTCTACAAAAACAACCATCGAAAACACTAAATCTAATATAATCCCTTTTATATTCAACCATTGAATATGAAGGGTTTGTGACTCTTGGTTTCCATGGAATTAGTAACTCATTAATCCCATCTTAATGATCATGCAACCCTTCTTAATGGTGAGTCTCACTCAATCAGAATTTGACTTGAGTCTAACTCGGGTCAAATTCATTGAGTATACCTTGAGTCCCACTCAATCCGAATTTGACTTGAGTCTAACTCGGGTCAAATTCATTGGGTATACCTTGAGTCCCACTCAATGAGTCTAATCTATATTAGACTCAATCTGATGGCCCAATGGCTCATCACATGATCCATCTCCAACTCACATGTCCTAAGTGTGTGACCCAATAGGTTCTCGTAATGTTGGCAATGTTTCTAAAACCCTTTTAGAGACATAAGCAATGAGTGACATCTAGCAATATATCATTGCTACCCAAGTGACGAGAATGTCGAGATCTGACACAACCTTTCCGTGACTACTATCTTGTATGACTTAGTCCTTCTATCCTTGATATCTAGATTGATCAATGAAGCATAGACTGTGTCATCCTCTTATCAATCATGAGTTTCTTGATCTCCAAGTACACTACTCAACAAAATAAGCTCAATATCTCATATTGACTTATTTGAGCATGGCCAAGTATTTTAGCAGTCCTACTCTATCAAGGGGCCCATAGATATCACTTCCATTATATGGAAGGGATAGATCCCATCTACATCACTCACATCCCTCCGCATAACTTATTGCATACCCAGTGATCGCCTTTATAGTCACCTTGTTACGGGTGATGTTTGACGAAGCCAAAATATACAACTCATTATATAGGGAACCGTGTAGGGGATCGATCGATGTGGTTGGTCGGCTAGAGGAGGGTGAATAGTCCTCAATCGTTCGATGGTGGAATTCGTTCGTTCTTGTTGCGTTGCTTTCCGACGATTGTCGTTAGCGCAGCGAAAACAATAGAAACAATAATAATACTAACAACAATACAAGCATATGCAAACACACACGATATACGTGGTTTGGAACCGAATGGTTCCTACTCCACGGGCGAGCTCACTGAGCTCTAGTTATGCACACGACACTAACTAAACTCCTTCTCGACTACACGTCGGAGGTGGAGAAACCTCGTACAAGCTATTACAATAGTAATACTACAAGAAATACAAAGACACAAGAAATACAAGTAAAGAATGCTCTACAACTCTTTGCTTTGAACCCTTTCTTGTTGTTTGCTTTGGATGACTCTTGAAGGACTAGAATGCAGCAGCAATTCCCCTCCAATCGCTTCCTTAAAGTCTTGGCGAAATCCTCCCTTTTGAGCTTCTTTTATAACCTGCATCAAGCTGATTTTGCGCCCATCATTCAACTTCCCCTGTAGCCGTTGTCTCACAACGGCCAGATCCATGTTGGATAAGTTCCAACGGATCACCTACCAGTCGATTGCCAGTCCATGGCAGTCGACTAAGTCGACTGGTGACCTAGTAGTCGACTGCCCAGTCGTCTACGGAGTGTTCTGTGCTCACGACATTCCCATCAGTCGACTGCCATCCCTTGACAGTTGACTGTTGTCGACATCATTCGACTACCAGTCCATGGTAGTCGACTGCCAAGCACAAAACTACAGTCTAACACCAGTCGAACCCTAGTCGACTTGGATCAGTCGAACCGGAACCTATGCCAGTCAACTGCTGTAAGGCAAAACCTCAAACACCAAGTTGTTTGAGCATTCGACCGTCGGGTAAACCCTCAAACATCAAGTTTGAGCCTCCAACACTCAGTCTTAGCCACTTGGCCAAGTCCACCTTATCCCTCATAGATTTCCCCACCGAAGCTCTCTTCCCTCGGCCTACGTCCCTCGGATGCGCCAAGCACACGACTTCACAACGCCATCCTTCGCCTCTCATGCCCTTGAAGTATGCTTCCCTTGGGCTTCACTCCATTCGCTCCCCGTCCGGCGGTCCCTCGGATGCACCAAGTGCACGGCTTCGCAATGTCATCCTTCACTGACTCAAGGACCTCGAGCCTAGTGAACTTACCAAGTCCTCAAGACTTACCACATGCACCAATCGCACGACTTTGCAATGCATTTCTCACCAAGCACCAAGCGCACGGCTTCGCAATGCTTTGGACTTTTCCACACCAAGCTCCATGCTTGGATTTTCCATGCCAACTCCATGTTGGACTTTCCCACACCAAGCTCCATACATGGATTTTCCATGCCAACACCATGTTGGACTTTCCCATGACAATTCCATGTCATGAGTTTTGTCTATCATCAAAATACTATCAAAGTACTGATCGAGTCAAACTTGAGTCAACCTGGGCCGATTGCACCAACAATCTCCCCCTTTTTGATGGTTGACAAAACTACCATCTCAAGTCTACCAATTCTCCCATATTGGCAATTCTCATATCCCAATGAGAATTCCAACGAACCCTAATTGGTAACTTGGTAACTTCTTCCCCTTTTTGACACTACATCAAAAAGGTCCTCAAGGGTTTCAATGTCTCATATCCCAATGAGATCTTACAATCTTTCCCTTGGCATGCCCTCAATCTTTCTAGTGATCCCATATCACTTAAGAGAGGCAACCCAAACTTTCCTCCCATGAGAAAACACACATCCATCTTCCCATCACTTAAGAGAGGCTTGCTCCCCCTTGACCATTGCACCAACAATGTCCTTGGAGAGTCCCTAAGACAATAGGAACATTTAACCAATCAAAATTAAGGCAAAGTTCAACAATGAACTCTCATCCACCTTAAAATTGATACTCACCCTAAACACTTCTCCTAATCCATATCCAATGGATTTTCACCCTTTCTTATGCTCTCCCAAGCATGTCCTAGGGTTAGGAGTGGTTAGGGGACCTTAACCTAGCTGAACATGGGCCTAACCAACAAGGTTTACCCGAAATCACTTAGGCTTCGATCAATTTAGAAATCACGTCATTGCCACTATCGATCAATCGCCACCTTGGTCATCGATAACTGCATTTGTAGTTTTCTGAATTTCAGAAATGAATTTCCAAAATTCATAAGTAAATTTACATAAGTTGATAAATCATGAAATTTGGTATGTATATTACTTATCACAATCATTATGGGTGAAAAATATTTTACCCACTAAATTAAGAGATTGATACAAAGTCCAAAAGTTAAGAAAAGCTTCATTATTAAGCCCTCTTTGTATCATCCCATTCAATGGTGATGACTATCAAAAGATAGACTTCACCAAGGTTTTTCAAAATGTGTTCAAAATGTTATTGAAACCTTTAATTTCTTTTTCCTAAACATCTCACTTATATCTAGATGTGTAAAACACATACAAGTCAAATTTTTAGTGAGATGTGGGTTTTTGTTCTTTTAATGGTTTCATGCATATTTCTAGGCAATATTATTTGATTCCCATCAGATCATGCCATAGTCCTTAATTTCATTTTAGTTATATGCATGATGATGATTATGACATAAATATGATATAGATAAAAGCATATGCCAAAATCATGATGTCATGGCATGTGAATGACATTTTAGCATACATGACATATAAAGAAGAAGTCTAAACATGATCATGACATTTTTAGAGATAAAAAAAATGAAAATGATGTCATGACATGGCAAGGCAAATAAATCATGTCAAGTAAAATATACTAAGGAATAAAATACCTAAGTGTTAAATCTAAATTGCCATTTCTAGGAATTAGTTCTATTTTGCCTTAATATCATTTATCCCCCAAGTGTTCCATAAACCCAAAATGGCACACCAATACCTATAAGACCTAAATGTGCCAATTTAATCATTTTTCAACTTCTCAAGGCTTATTGGCACACCCTAATGTGTCAACTCACCATGGCTAGGTTAACTACCCATCCACTTAGGGTTGACACACCCTAACCCATCTAGCGTGAATCGATCACGCTTCTAGGAACCCAATACCTATTGGAGCTCCTTGGGTTAACAAGGTATTCCCTAGGGATAACTTCCCTAGATACCTTCCTAATGACCCTTTTAGGCTTTGAAGCCATAGTCTTTTGGGTCTTTTCTAGGTCAACTCTAGAGTTAACTCCCCCAAAGACCTTCCTAGTGACTTTTTTAGATTTTTTCAAGTCCTTAGCCACTAAACACATACCATGGCTAGACTTAGGGATGACTTCCCTATTAACCTTGGTTTTTCTAGACCTAGATGTTGTTCCATAATTAAATGGAACATTGTGATAGGACATAGGTTTGTGACCCAAACCTTTCTTACCCTTAGACCATTCTTGTTTCCTAGGTCTTGACTTTTGGCCATTAGACCCCTTAACCGAATTTATGATTATTGCTAGGGTCTTCTCAAGTTTTTCTAGCCTTGATCTCAAGGCTTGGTTTTCCATCTCTAATCTTCCCAATTTTTAATTTTCATCCTTTCTTTGGGAAGGACTCTTTCTAGGCATATGCCTAGACTTTTTGGGATTAATACCCAAATTTTCTTCTATTCTTCTAATTGACTCCCTAGGAAGGATTGGTCTAGTGTTATTGGTCCTAAGTTTGTCCTTAGGTAAATTAACATGCCTTGCACCTAAATAACAAACTTTATTATTTCTACTAGCATGCTTTTCATTAATGATTGCAAGATAGCTAAAATAATTCTTAGCATGCTTTTCAACTTTAGGAATTAAAGGTGCATAATTTAAATTTACCTTAGGGTTAGCTTTAGGAGCTCCCCTTACATGAGATACACCTTCTTGCCCATTCTTCCTCCCTCCAGGGCATTGGCTTCGGTAGTGCCCCTTTTGATTGCATTTAAAGCACACAATGTGATCTTTGCTTCTAGTTGTGGGAACTCCGGCTTCCTTTGACTTTGGGTTGACTTTTGGTGCCGGTGTTTTCTTCTTAGCCAATTTGGGCATTTACTCTTGTAATGCCCTTTCTCCCAACACTCAAAGCATATTATGTGATTTTTATTTAAAATAACAACACTTGAGTTACCTAGGGAGGTGGAGGAAGCCTCTTCTTGATCTTCGCTTCTCTCGGATGTAGATGTTTCTTGTTCTTGCTCCGGGATGGAAGATTGCCTCTCCTCCCCCACAATGCTAGAGGTGGAGGTTGTTGGGTTTCCGGCACCGCGGCGAGTGTATGTTCGAACATGTTTCATAAACATGTGCACAGCGGAAGAAATAAAATAATAAATCTAATTTATTACAACACACACATCACACGCATGCATAGTACAACATGTGTAGATATAACCGTAAATTTAAATTTTTCAATAAAAGGAAATTTAACTACGTATACCTTACGTATCACGTGTAGCGGGAACGGCATCAACCGGAACGATCCTCGCTAGAATCGTCTCTATCCGTATCCACGTCGAGTATCTTCGGGATGACTTCGCTAAGTCATGAGACTCGTCTTCGTACGGGTTACTAGCTTCATGTTGAAGACGATGTGATCGAGAGAAGATCACGATCCGAATCCAAATTCGGATCCAAAGACGAGTCCTCAAAACTCGCTTCTCCGGAGAGGTATTCGTCAACCGTTTGACGAATCCTTCGTCCTCCACCTTTGAGGATTACCGGAGATCAAATCCCCGGTAAGTAAGGCACTGTCGGAGCTCCAAACGTCGTCCAAATGACGCTCCGACGAGAAGAAAACAAGCTGTCCAGAAAACTGGACAGCTTTTGGTGGAGGAGTAGGGGCCGGCCAAAGGAAAGGTGGAAGCTCACCTTATTACCGAACCCAAGGGAGATCACCGGAGCTCCTCCGGCAGCATCTCAACGCCGGCAAGAGGGAAGGTCAGCACCTTCTGGACGCCGGCCAAGGAGCTTCAAGGTGGGCGGCGGCAAGGAGGAGGGTTGGCGCCGAAATCTCCAAGGGGAGGAGGTGGGCGGCAACTTAAGGCTAGGGTTTTTGGATTAGGGCTTAACAATCCCTTAAGCCCTATTTTATAGAGAACTAATTCTCTTAATGGTTATTGGATCATAACCATAAAGCCCGTTAACCCGCTCCATTAGTTTAAGTTAAAATAAACCAAACCATGATGGTTTATTTTAAGTTAAAATGAACCGAACCAACTTTGGTTCATTCGTTTAAAATAAACCAAACCCTTTGGTTTATTCTCCTCCATTGGATTAGAACTAAACCATTTTGGTTCATCCATTATGTCTTTATAAGACACGGCCCATCCATGCTTCCATTGCGACTGAAACGATTTCATGCTCGCTTCTTGTTTGGTCCAACCAAACCTAGTTTCTCTCGGTCTGAGAATCTCATCTCAAGCTCATTTTAAATCCTTCGGATTACGCTCGTTGTGCGTGTGACCAAATAGGTTATCAGTTTATGTTGGCCATCTATAATTAACCATTAATTATAGAATGATCATGAGTGGCACCTAGTAGTACATCATTATCCCCAATTAACCGAAAAGATCAACTGTTGATCCAGAACTATTTCTGAAACCCTTCAGCAGCTCGAATGAATCGTGCCCCATTCCCTTCACTCATCTTATACCCACTTGGTTCAGGACATGGTCTATAGTGTCAGTTCCCACTAGGCTGACTACGTCACACCTAGCCCAAGTATCATTTCCTTGTCCTACGGATTCTAGTTACTGCACATGTATCGAAGAGTACCTTACTCTAAACATGTAATGCTTTGGCCAAAGACTTTAGTAACAATCTGACAAGAGGCCATGGGTATACATCTCCTCGCAAGGAGTGGTGAATCCTTTATAGGCTATTCAAACACCTTCGATCACTTCGACTTATAGCCAATCATCCCGGGTCCACATCTCCTTAGAGATGTTTGCTTAAGATGTCAAAGCATAAGTCTCCATGATCAAGATGACTTGAATACCGCAAGTCAAAGGAACATCGCACTTAAGCTACAGTAAGAACTTCATTGACATATCCATATAAGCAGAGAACCATATGAAGTCTTACGGCTGGTCATTCCAATGAACTAGTTACCATAACTAGCATCCACGATCAACTCCAGACATCACAATGTCTCCAGCTAGTGAGAATCAGCTGCTTGGATACAACAAGGAGTATACCTCGTGCTAGTCTCGACAGAATTGATGGTGTCCAAATCCATCAATTCATTGACTAGGGATAATTCCGATACATCACAATTACACATGTAGAGATACTCACTAGTTGTGATCCAATCACAAATTCTCTCATGCTGTGAATCGTATCGTGGACATTCAGTAAATGAGTTTAAGATCTAATCAAATACATGAAACATGTATACTCAAATAGTGAATCTTCATTTATCATATAAATGGTTCATATATAAGGCGATTGCCTTAGGACATCTCTCATATATTACTAACAGACTCCCACTTGGCCTAATGGCAATCGCTACGGTATCCAATACCATAAGCACTAACATGACCCTCAAACTTACTTTGAGGTAATGCTTTAGTTAAAGGATCCGCTAAGTTCCTTTCAGTGTGAATTTTCTCGATTTGTATTTGCATTCCTACTGATGATCTCTCTGATAAGATGATAGCGGCGAAGCACATGTTTGGATCGTTGATGAGACCTTGGCTCTTTCGCCTGTGCAATTGCTCCATTGTTGTCGCAGTAGACCGGTATTGCTTCAACAATGGCCGGAATCACACCAAGTTCATAAACAAACTTCTTGATCCAAACCGCTTCCTTTGCTGCTTCTGAAGCTGCAATGTATTCTGCCTCAGTGGTAGAATCCGCTACAGTGTCTTGTTTGGAACTTTTCCAACTCACTACGCCCCCATTCAAGGTGAACACGTATCCAAACTAAGACTTGGAATCATCCTTGTCTGTTTGGAAGCTGGCATCCGTATACCCGCGTATCACCATGTCCCCTTCTCCATATATCAGGAACACATCCTTAGTTCTTCTTAAGTACTTAAGGATCGTCTTAACAGTCACCCAATGATCCATTCCTGGATCAGACTGGTATCTGCTCATGACACTCAGAGCATACGATACATCGAGCCTCGTACATAACATAGCATACATGATAGATCCTATTGCGGATGCATAGGGAATCTTACTCATGCAAATCCTCTCGTCTTTTGTGCGCGGACACATAGACTTCGAAAGGTGTACCCCATGCCTGATGGGTAGGAAACCTTTCTTGGATTCCGACATGCTAAACCTCTTTAGCACTCGGTCTATATATGTAGACTGCGAAAGACCAAGCAACCGTTTCGATATATCTCTATAGATCTTAATCCCGAGGATGTAGGTTGCTTCTCCCAGGTCTTTCATGGAGAATGTCTTGGATAACCAAACCTTAACTGACTGTAAGATTGAAACATCGTTTCCTATAAGTAATATGTCATCGACATATAATACTAGGAACATGACTGCACTCCCACTAACCTTCTTGTACACACAAGGTTCGTCTGGATTTTGTGAGAAATCAAACTTTTTGATTGTCTCATCAAAACGGATATTCCAGCTCCTGGATGCTTGCTTCAATCCATAAATGCAGAGAACCATATGAAGTCTTACGGCTGGTCATTCCAATGAACTAGTTACCATAACTAGCATCCACGATCAACTCCGGACATCACAATGTCTCCAACTAGTGAGAATCAGCTGCTTGGATACACCAAGGAGTATACCTCGTGCTAGTCTCGACAGAATTGATGGTGTCCAAATCCATCAATTCATTGACTAGGGATAATTCCGATACATCACAATTACACATGTAGAGATACTCACTAGTTGTGATCCAATCACATTCTCTCATGCTGTGAATCGTATCGTAGACATTCAGTAAATGAGTTTAAGATCTAATCAAATACATGAAACATGTATACTCAAATAGTGAATTTTCATTTATCATATAAATGGTTCATACATAAGACGATTGCCTTAGGACATCTCTCATATATTACTAACAGAGGTTTCCTCCAAGTCATCCACATCATCGAATGTGGATGGCAATTCTTCAACGACATTCTCCTTTGTTGGGATGTATACTGAAAAGTCTATCTTTTGTATGAACATCTTTATTTTTGAAATAAGAATCACATGATCATTGTTTGCATATTTATGGTGATACATATTGTCTAATACATTACATTGTAGATAACATGGTGTGTGGTGTCACACGAGAGACCATGTTATCGACTCCTTATAAAGTATAAGTATAGGCTCACAACCGAGATGGCTTTGGACAAACCATTGGAATGGTTGTAGTGTGATTTGGTATTGGTTTGTCTTGACCATAGAATCACACTAGTACACTTTGTGTGTATTGAGCATGACCGACTTAGAGGTAATTCGATTTATTACTGACTACATATTCGAATCGGACCTCAGATATTATGTTGTACATGCTCTTAATCCCGATATAATAACGAGCACATATACTTAGTATTCATTTCTTTGATTTACCAATGGGCGAGATTTATAGATTAAATCGATAGGCTCGGTAAGTTGGAAAATGATATTATTTATATGGTGTGCCATTGATTATAGGAGGAAACCGTGTCCTATATATTAGGATGATGATGTCCCCTTGAGGAGCTCATAAGGTTCATCATATAAACCCTGCAGGTGGACTTGGTCCGGCATGATGAAAAGGTTGAGTGGTACTACTCATGGAGATAGATGTTGATTAATTAATGGTCAATAAATTAATTATTCGATGGACATTTGAGATCTTAAACACGGGGAGAAAATGTACATATAATATATGGAGCCCATATTAACTTATGGGGGTTGGTGAGGTAGATCAATGATAATCCTTTAGTGGATTGGATTATCATTAATGGATCAGACTTTATGTGGGCTTGATCCATTGGGTGGCAAAGATCCAACTCCTCCTCATGGTCCCTATTGTAGCCTATTAAAACCTCATGAAGCCTAGATCCAATGGATGAAAACAAAACTCTAGATCCAAAGGTAGAGATTAAATCTCTAGATCCGACGGTTGAGATTAAATCTCTAGATCCGACGGTTGAGATTAAATCCCTAGAACCAATGGTGGAGATTAAAACAAGGTTTATCCCTAACTCTATAAAAAGGGGCTTAAGGGTTGGCATGGAATTTGAATGAGAAGCAAGGGAGATTAGGGTTGGGCGGCAAGAGGCTTGGAGCTAGGGTTTGTGCTTGGGCGGCCACAGATAAGGAAAGAGTTCCCTTTCTTCTCTTCTTCCTCAAGGTGGCCGGCGCCCATAATTTATTTCCATCTCTTGGCCGGCATCCAAACCACTTGATCCTCTTCTCCTTGGATGGTCGAAACATAGCTTAAGGTCTTCCCTTGGAGATTTTGGCCGACAACCATCCTTCTCATCCCTTTCATTGTTGGTCGGCGGCAAGAAACTTGCTTGGTGCTTGTTGGTTGGCTAAAGGAAGGAGAAGGGACTTGTTTCTATACTTCCTCTTGTTCGGAGTGAGCAAGGAAGGAAGATTGGTTATCTAGGAGCTTTGACTTTTGGTAGATCGTCGCCCACACGACGTCCAAAGGGAGGAAGGTCATACACTAGAAGATCGAGAGGTATATCACTTATCTATCTTCATATGTAACATGTTTGTAATTGTTTTTCAATTATATATGCATGATATATTCTATTTTGTGGCTAATATAACTTGGACCCTGAACATAAACACAAAAGTCGATGATCCGTACATCGTCTATTACGCGGCTATTCGTAGAATAGAGGTTGGTTGCTTGAACAACAAGTTTGTTCAAGTGACTACTCTAATCGAATAGCACGACGATAAAATGGTTGCTTGGATAATCCCTTTTGTCAAGGATAATTTTTTTTATCCGGGGAAGTAGAAGGGATCGCCATGAACAAGCGACCGAGTTGAAGTGAGAAGCGAAGTTTCCTACCTTCAAGTGGTATCAGAGCCACGGTTTCCGATTTTGTGTGTTTAGGATTCGGTTACTTTTATGCACTTTTCATATATTATATGTGTCGGATAATAGTAGGATATGCGTAGGTTAACTCTTTGGTTGCAAGCATAGGATCCAACTATTATGGCCATATGTGTGTATGTGATTGTATGTGTGTAATTGTATATTTTGTTGAATCATCGGGGTTGATGAGGCTAGTATTTAATTTTTATAAATTAGATACGACATTGTTTAGCCACTCTTTTTATTTTAGTTTACTTTCAATCTAGATATCATGTACACTCCCTCATGGAGTATAGGATCGATGGATGTAAATTAAAATATTTTTTTCTCAGCTCGGATCTCCGGATGGCTCATTACATGGCGTGTAGGAGGAAGCGGGCCGAGATAAGCGTCTGACAGAGACATATTGAAGACAAAAGCCATAATAGTTGGAAAATTTTTATTTTTCATATTTATTGCTTATTGTTTGATATGCATATCGTAGGCTAGAAAATTCCTCAATTTTAAATTACTAAGTGGGAGAGAGATATTTTTATAAATTCCTACGACCTCCATTACGATTTGACATGTGATGCAAACAAACTTGCGCGTCAGCTCTGAGTGCCTTCCTCCCCATTGGATGGATTTGTTTGCGGATCACAAGGTCAAATATGGTTATAGGAAATTATTAAGGAGCGTGTGTACTTCTCCATCGGAAGACACATAACCCGAGATAATTACCTTGGTACCAAGTAATGGTGAACACTTAGATACAAATATAAGTATCCTCTCCATCGGAGTCACTACTTTTATTTGTAAGGCCAAAGAGGAACCAACTATTAATTTTACTTGTCAAAAAGTTAGGTTGACAAGATAGTAAAATTAATGGGTAAAACCTCCTCATACAAATGTAGAATTCGTATACGTCCACACTATCGTGGCATATGATATTCTCGGTGTTTTGAGGTGTTGGTTGATTTTAAAATTTTATTGTTTGAGGAATCAATAAATTTTTAAAATCTAATGTTTTGATCTATGTGATTCTTAGGTTTTCTTTCAAAATGACTTTCAACCCGCTTGCTGTGATACTGAAAGAGAATAAACTTACTGGACCCAACTATGTTGATTGGAAGAGGAATCTTGACATTGTCTTGACTGCTGAGGAATACAAATATGTACTCCTCGAAGAGTGACCTCCTAAGCCTACGGATTATTCTGGGGAAAAGGAGAAGGAGAGTTATAAGAAGTGGATAAAGGCCGATGAGATGGCGCGATGTTACATTTTGGCATCTATGTCAAATGTACTGCAACATCAGCATCAAGCCATGCCCACTGCTTATGACATGATGCTCAATCTCAAAGAGCTTTTTGGGCACCATAATCGGGCTGCAAGGTAGGAAGCCATGAGGAACTTGATGACGACCACCATGATCGAGGGAACACCCGTGAGGGATCATGTTCTCAAGATGATGGCTCATTTGAATGAGTTGGAAGTCCTCGGAGATGAGATCGATGGAGAAACCCTGGTCAATATCATTCTCCAGTCTCTACCTAGGAGTTTTGAGTAGTTTCGCCTGAACTACAACATGAACAAAAGGTTGTATTCATCGGAGCTTCCGCGTAACTCCAGCGCAGAGGGGCTATTTCATCAGAGTGCTCAGGCGCATGCCATGGTGACGCAAAAGGATTCTACTTCTAAGCCGAAAGGCAAGAAGAAGAAGAAACAAACTGGGGCAAAGGCGGTGGGAGGAACTCAGGGAGGAGTGAAGAAGCCGAAAGGCAAGTGCTTCACTTGTAAGCAGACTGGACACTGGAAGAAGGACTGCCCCAACCGCAAGCAGAACAAAGGTATATCTTTTGGTCTAGTCATTGAAACATGTTTAGCGGTGTTATCTACCAGCACCTGGTGTGTAGATCACAGAGCCAGCGATCATGTCTCCAATACTTTCAGGGTTCGAAACAGACGACTGGTGAGGAGATTACCGTATACTTGGGCGATGCCACGAAGGTGGCGGCTGTTGCAGTGGGAGATGTTTATTTATCTTTTAGGAAAAATAAAGTTTTGGTTCTTAAGAATTGCCTTTATGTACCTTTATTTAGAAAGAATTTAATTTTGGTTTCTAAATTGTTTATGGATGGATATTCTATTTCTTTTAATGTCAGAGTTGTTATAAAAAGGAATAGGGACATTATCTGTTCGGGTGCATTGATAGGAAATCTATACACACTTGAACCAAAAGCTCCCACGATGCAAATAGAAGTTAATAACTCATCTTCTAATTCCAATAAGAGAAAAGAACCTTCGAAGATGAACCAAACATATCTTTGGCATCTTAGGCTTGGTCATATTAACCTAAGCAGCATTCAAAGGTTGATAGCTGATGGACCTCTGGGTTCATTAGTGGTGGAAGATTTCCCAACCTGCGAATCTTGCTTGGAGGGTAAAATGACCAAGAGGCCTTTTAAGGCCAAGGGGTATAGAGCCAAAGATGTGTTATAATTGGTTCATTCTGATTTGTGTGGTCCTATGTCTATCCAGACTAGAGGTGGTTTTGAGTATTTCGTCTCTTTTATAGACGATTATTCGAGATATGGATACATTTACTTGATGCGCCGCAAGTCTGAATGTTTTGACAAGTTCAAAGAATTCAAGGCTGATGTGGAGAAACGTCAAGGTAAAAGTATCAAGACACTACAATCTAATCGTGGTGGTGAGTACCTCTTGGGAGAGTTTAGGAATTACTTTTCAGAGGCTGAGATTCAATCCCAATTGTCTGCACCTGGCACACCCCAACAAAATGGTGTAGCAGAGCGAAGGAATAGGACTCTTATGGAGATGGTTAGATCGATGATGAGTTATTCTGAGTTGCCAGATTCGTTCTGGGGATATGCTCTAGATACGACGGTGTACATTCTGAACTTGGTTCCATCTAAATCAGTGCCTTCTACTTCCATAGAATTGTGAACTGGGCGAAAGCCTAGTCTAAGACATATTCAGATATGGGGGAGTCCAGTACATGTGCTGAAGGCAGATGCTGGTAAGTTAGAACCTCGTACAGAAGTACGTATGTTCGTTGGCTATCCTAGAGGAATGAATGGTGGTTTGTTTTATAGTCCTAGAGATCAGAAGGTGATCGTTAGCACGAATGCCAGATTTCTAGAGGAAGACTATGTGATGAACCACAAGCCCATGAGTAAGATTGTTTTAGAGAAAATTAAAGGGAAAGTCACTTCTTCAGTACCACCGGTACAAGAGAATATACCACAAGTTACTCCACCGCGTGTCACAGAGGATACACAGATGATACCTCATCGTAGTTGGAGGGTTGTGAGATAGTCTGATAGATTCATGTTCTTGGGAGAATCTTCTGATTTGGTTCCTGGCGAACATGAACCTGATCCCTGGACATATGACGAGGCAATCCAAGATAAAGATGCAATATCTTGGCGAAGTGCAATGAATGCTGAGATTGAATTTATGGATTCAAATCAGGTCTGGGAGCTAGTAGAACCACCCGATGGTGTAAAAACCATTGGATGCAAGTGGATCTACAAAAGAAAGAGAGGAATAGATGGGAAGGTTGAGACCTTCAAAGCGAGGCTTATTGCGAAGGGGTATACTCAGAAAGAGGGTATCGATTATGAGGAGACCTTTTCGCCAGTAGTCATGCTTAAGTCTATCCGGATTCTCTTATGCAATGCAGCTCATATGGATTATGAGGTGTGGCAGATGGATGTCAAGACAGCTTTTCTTAATGGAAGTCTTGAGGAAAACAACTATATGAAGCAACCAGAGGGATTCATTGCAAAGGGCAAAGAGCATCTTGTATATAAGCTTAATCGGTCCATTTATGGATTGAAACAAGCTTCGAGGTCTTGGAACATCCGCTTTGATTAGGTAATCCAGTCTTATGGATTTATTCAAAGTCCGGATGAGTCTTGTGTATACAAGAGATGTGACGGAAATGTAGTGGTATTTCTTGTACTATACGTAGATGACATTTTGTTAATTGGTAACAATGTCAATGTGTTATCGGGCGTAAGGGTATGGTTGTCCAAACAGTTTGATATGAAAGACTTGGGAGAAGTGGGACACATCCTTGGGATCAAGGTTATAAGGGATCGCAGGAAAAGGATGTTGTGCTTATCTCAAGCTTCATACATAGACACCATTATGGATCGTTTTAGCATGCAGAACTCAAAGAAGGATTTTCTACCTTTCAGGCATGGAGTTCCTTTATCTAAGGAGATGTGTCCTAGAACATCTGAGGAGATAGAGGAGATGAAGGCGATTCCTTATGCTTCGGCAGTAGAAAGCCTCATGTATGTGATACTATGCACGAGACCAGATATTTGATTTTTCGTGGGCATGGTCAGCAGATATCAGAGTAATCCAGGACAGGGACATTAGACTCGGTAAAGCATATATTGAAGTACCTGAGAAGGACTAGGGATTATATGCTAGTTTACCAGGCAGACCAATTACTCCCTGTGGGTTATACGAATTCCGACTTCCAATCAGATAGGGATAACAGTAAGTCTACCTTAGGTTTTGTGTTTACTTTGGGAGGTGGAGCCATTGTATGGAGAAGTGTCAAGCAGAAATGCATGGCGGACTCTACCATGGAAGCTGAGTATGTGGCAGCCTTTGAGGCGACCAAAGAAGTTGTGTGGCTCAGGAACTTCTTGATGGACTTGGATGTGATTCCTGGTTTGCTTAGAACTATCACAATTTATTGTGATAATAGTGGTGCAGTTGCAAACTCGAAGGAACCATGAGCCCATAAGGCAAGTAAATACATAGAGCGCAAGTACCACCTGATATGAGAAATCTTAAATATAGGAGAAGTTGTTGTGGCCAAGATTGCATCGGAGGATAACCTGACAGATCCTTTCACTAAGGCCCTTCCCGCGAGAGCTTTTGATAGGCATGTGTAGGGAATGGGGATCAGATGTATGGCAGTTTGAGGACAGCTTAGTCCTTTAGTATAAGTGAGAGATTGTTGGGATGTATACTGAAAAGTATATCTTTTATATTAACATCTTTATTTTTGAAATAAGAATCACATGGTCATTGTTTGCATATTTATGGTGATGCATATTTTCTAATACATTACATTGTAGATAACATGGTGTGTGGTGTCATATAGGAGACCATGTTATCGGCTCCTTGTAAAGTATAAGTATAGGCTCACAACCGAGATGGCTTTGGACAAACCATTGGAATGGTTGTAGTGTGATTTGTTATTGGTTTGTCTTGACCATAGAATCACACTAGTACACTTTATGTGTATTGAGCAGGACCGACTTAGAAGTGATTCGATTTATTACTGACTACATAATCGAATCGGACCTTAGATATTATGTTGTACATGCTCTTAATCACGATATAATAACGGGCACATATACTTAGTATTCATTTCTTTGATTTACCAATGGGCGAGATTTATAGATTAAATCGATAGGCTCGGTAAGTTGGAAAATGATATTATTTATATGGTGTGCGGTTGATTATAGGAGGAAACCGTGTCTTATATATTAGGATGATGATGTCGCCTTGAGGAGCTCATAAGGTTCATCATGTAAACCCTGCAGGTGGACTTGGTCCGGCATGATGAAAAGGTTGAGTGGTACTACTCATGGAGTTAGATGTTGATTAATTAATGGTCAGTAAATTAATTAATCAACGGACATTCAACATCTTAAACACAGGGTGAAAATGTACATATAATATATGGAGCCCATATTAACTTATGGGGGTTGGTGAGGTAGATCAATGATAATCCTTTAGTGGATTGGATTATCATTAATGGATCAGACTTTATGTGGGCTTGATCCATTGGGTGGCCAAGATCCAACTCCTCCTCATTGTCCCTATTGTAGCCTATTAAAACCTCATGAAGCCTAGATCCAATGGATGAAAAAAAACTCTAGATCCAAAGGTAGAGATTAAATCTCTAGATCCGATGGTTGAGATTAAATCTCTAGATCTGACGGTTGAGATTAAATCCCTAGAACCAATGGTGGAGATTAAAACAAGGCTTATCCCTAACTCTATAAAAAGGGGTTTAAGGGTTGGCGTGGAATTTGAATGAGAAGCAAGGGAGATTAGGGTTGGGCGGCAAGAGGCTTGGAGCTTGGGTTTGTGCTTGGGCAACCACAAATAAGGAAAGAGTTCCCTTTATTCTCTTCTTCCTCAAGGTGGCCGGCGCCCATAATTTCTTTCTAGCTCTTGGCCGGCGTCCAAATCACTTGATCCTCTTCTCCTTGGCTGGTGGAAACATAACTTATGGTCTTCCCTTGGAGCTTTTGGCCGGCAACCATCCTTCTCATCCCTTTCATTGTTGGCCGGCGGCAAGCAACTTGCTTGGTTCTTGTTGGTTGGCTAAAGGATGGAGAAGGGCCTTGTTTCTATACTTCCTCTTGTTCGGAGCGAGCAAGGAAGGAAGATTGGTGATCTAGGAGCTTCGACTTTTGGTAGATCGTCGCCCACACGACGTCCAAAGGGAGGAAGGTCATACAATAGAAGATCGAGAGGTATATCACTTATCTATCTTCATATGTAACATGTTTGTAATTGTTTTTCAATTATATATGAATGATATATTCTATTTTGTGGCTAATATAACTTTGACCCCGAACATAAACACAAAAGTCGGCGATCCGTACATCGTCTATTCCGCGGCTATTCATAGAATATAGGTTGGTTGCTTGAACAACAAGTTTGTTCAAGTGACTACTCTAATCAAATAGCACGACGATGAAATAGTTTCTTGGGTAATCCCTCTTGTCAAGGATAAATTTTTTTTATCCGGGGACATAGAAGGGATCGCCATGAACAAGTGACCGAGTTGAAGTGGGAAGCGAAGTTTCCTACCTTCATCCTCTACTTGTGCCGGTTGGGAATCTTTGTGGAATTCAACCACCTTATTCCACAAATCCTTTGCATCCCTAAAATTACCTAGCCTAGACCAAATATGCTTAGGAATCAAATCACTAAGCAATTTAATTACCTTGAGATTTTTCTTGAAATCCTTCATTTAGTCCTTGGTCCATTTTGATTTTTCTAGTGGGTTGTTTTTTTTGTCCCTAGGCACTTCAAAACCATTTTCAATGATTAACATGAAATCGAAATCGGTTTCAAAATATACCTCCATCCGTTTCTTCCACCAAGCAAAATCTCCATCGAATTTCGGTGGATGGATGTTATAGCCGCCCATCTTGTAGTGCTTGTGTTGGCGGTTAGTCCTCAACAAGCGCCTTGGCTCTGATACCACTTATAGGGGATCGATCGATGTGGTTGGCCGGCTAGAGGAGGGTGAATAGCCCTCAATTGTTCGATGGTGGAATTCGTTCGTTCTCGTTGCGTTGCTTTCCTACGATTGTCGTTAGCGCAACAGAAACAATAGAAACAATAATAATACTAACAACAATACAAGCATACGCAAACACACACGATATACGTGGTTCGGAACCCAATGGTTCTTACACCACGGGCGAGCTCACCAAACACTACTTATGCGCACGACACTAACTAAACTCCTTCTCGACTACACGTCAGAGGTGAAGAAACCTCATACATGCTATTATAACAGTAATACTACAAGAAATATAAAGACACAAGAAATACAAGTAAAGAACACTCTACAACTATTTTCTTTGAACCCTTTCTTGTTGCTTGCTTTGGATGGCTCTTGAAGGACTGGAATGCAGCAACAATTCCCCTCCAATTGTTAGTAATATATGAGAGATGTCCTAAGGCAATCACCTTATGTATGAACCATTTATATGATAAATGAAGATTCACTATTTGAGTATATATGTTTCATGTATTTGATTGGATCTTAAACTCATTTACTGAATGTCCACGATACGATTCACAGCATGAGAGAATTTGTGATTGGATCACAACTAGTGAGTATCTCTACATGTGTAATTGTGATGTATCAGAATTATCCCTAGTCGATGAATTGATGGATTTGGACACCATCAATTCTGTTGAGACTAGCACGAGGTATACTCCTTGGTGTATCCAAGCAGCTGATTCTCACTGGCTGGAGACATTGTGATGTCCGGAGTTAATCGTGGATGCTAGTTATGGTAACTAGTTCATTGGAGTGACCAGCCGTAAGACTTCATATGGTTCTCTACATATATAGATATGTCAAGTTCTTACTGTAGCTTAAGTGCGATGTTCCTTGACTTGGCGGTATTCAAGTCATCTTGATCATGGAGACTTATACTGAGACATCTTAAGCAAACATCTCTAAGGAGATGTGGACCCGGGATGATTGGGTATAAGTCGAAGTGATCAAAGGTGTTTGAATAGCCTATAAAGGATTCACCACTCCTTGCGAGGAGATGTATACCCATGGCCTCTCGTCGGATTGTTACTAAAGTCTTTGGCCAAAGCATTACATGTTTAGAGTAAGGTACTCTTCGATACATGTGGAGTAACTAGAATCCGTAGGGACGAGGAAATGATACTTGGGCTAGGTTAGCCTAGTGGGGATCGACACTATAGACCATGTCCCGAACCAAGTGGGTATAAGATGAGTGAAGGGAATGGGGCACGATTCATTCGAGCCACCAAGGGTTTCGTAAATAGTTCTGGATCAACCGTTGATCTTTTCGGTTAATTGGGGATCATGATGTACTACTAGGTTCCACTCATGATCGTTCTATAATTAATGGTTAATTATAGATGGCCAACATAAACCGAGAACCTATTTGGTCACACGCACAACGAGCGTAATCCAAAGGATTTAAAACGAGCTTGAGAATGGGATTCTCAGACCGAGAGAAACTATGTTTGGTTGGACCAAACATAAAGCGAGCATGAAATCATTTCACCGCAATGGAAGCGTGATGGGCCGTGGTCTTATGAAGATATAATCGATAAACCAAAAAGGTTTGGTTTATTTTAAACGAATGAACCAAAAGTTAGTTCGGTTCGTTTTAACTTAAAATAAACCATCATGGTTTGGTTTATTTTAACTTATCTTAATGGAGCGGGTTAACGGGCCTAATGGTTATGATCCATTAACCATTAAGAGAATTAGTTCTCTATAAAAGATTTTGGCGCCAAACTTAGTTGCCGCACCCCTTGTTGTGCCACCATCCAACTCCTTGTCGGCATCCAAGCTTCAGCCGGTGAACCCTCCGGCGACCCTCCGGTGATCTCCTTTAGGTTTGGCATCAAGGTGAGCTTTATCTTCCCTTGGTTGGCGGCCTATATCTTCCACCAAAGCTGTCCAGTTTTCTGGACAGCTTGTTCTCCTCTCGCCGGAGCTGCTTGGACGATGGTTAGAGCCAACAATAGCTGGCTAACTTACCGGGATTTGATCTCCGTAATCCTCTGAGGTGGAGGACGGCGATTGGCCAATCGGTTGACGAATACCCCTCCGGAGAAGCGAGTTTTGAGAACTCGTATTAGGATCCGAATTTGGATTCGGATCGTGATCATCTCTCGATCACGTCGTCTTCAACACGAGGCTAGTAACCCGTACGAAGACGAAGCTCGTGGCTTAGCGAAGTCATCCCGAGGAACTCGGCGTGGATACGGATAGAGACGATTCTAGCGAGGATTTTTCCGGTTGATGTCGTTCCCGCTACACGTCATACGAAAGGTATAATGTAGTTAAATTTCCTTTTATTGCAAATTTAAATTTACGGTTATGTCTACACTTGTTGTAATATGCATGCGTGTGTTGTGTGTGTTGTAATAAATGTAGATTTATTATTTTTATTGCTTCTGCTGTGTTCATGTTTACGAAACATGATCGAACACACACACGCCATGGGTTTAAACCCAACAAAGGGTATCGAGCTCAGTTGTGTTTCGACATAATCGTAAAATGGTTTTGCGATAGTCATAATGTTATTTCTGGAAATTTTCTAATTTTGGAAATTTAGAAGTATTTATGGAAAATTTTCAATTTTGGAAAGTCTAGATGTATTTATGGAAATCTTCCACTTTTGGAAAGTTGGAAGTATTTATGGAAATTGATATTTTCCATAAATAAAATATTTGATTAGATTCTGGAAATTTGTTTTCTAATTTAATCATGATTTGATTTGGAGAATCAAATCTTAAAATATTTTATTTCCATAAGTAGTTTTGATGATTTAGGAAATTGGTTTCCTAAATTGATTTTCCTTAATCAATTATTTTCATAAATAAAATATGTGATTAGATTTGGAAATTTGTTTCCTAATTCAATCATGATTTGATTTGGAGAATCAAATCTTAAACATATTTTATTTCCATAAATAGTTATGACAAATAAGGAAATTATGTACATGACATAATTGTATGTCATGTAATTGCATTAGATGCATAACATTATGCCATGCGTGTCGTGACATGTAGATGTATGTCATGTATGCCATGCCATGTAGATAATAGTTATTTGCATGCAAAGAGGATGAGACATAAAACCCTAACTCAATATTAAAGCCTACACCTTCCATTAATATGGTTAGAACCAGAGTTCTGTTTCTTGTTTGGGTTGTTGGACTCACTCCAAGCCCTACAACCTCAACATGTTCAAATCATTGGAATAGTTTAACTCTAATATGGTAAGAGTCGAGGTCAATCATTAGTTTGGGTTGTTGGACTCACTCCAAGCTGGCTAATTGGTTGAATGCGCCTAACCATATTAAAACTATTTCGTGATTAATGGGTCGGCTCTAACTTGGAGCATCGATTTGTTGGACTTACTCCAAGGTCGATGTGAAGAGAGGTGAAGTTGGGTGCTATGCATATGATGCATACTTGTTAATGTGTTAACAACCCAATGTATGTGTAAACATTCAATTAGTTGATAGCACATTGTGATAGTTACATATACATGATATGTAATCGATACTTGATACCCACCATCATAGCTAAGAATGGCTTGTTGACTCACTCCAAGGTTGTTCTTATCTATATTGGATATCAACCCCATTCGAGAGATGGACCTACGATCTCCGAATTGATTTCAAGGGTTTTGAATTCAAAAATGAATGGGATTTTGTAAATGTATGTGGATGCATTTTAAAATCATCTTTCTCATATATGCTCGTTTTGTATTTCTAGGTTAATCGCTTGATCATGATGTCTTTGAATTTGCGCTCTATTTTGAATTCGAATAAATTGACTGGGCCGAACTTCTTGGACTGGCTTAGAAACTTGAGAATTGTTCTCAAGGCAGAAAAGCTTGAGTATGTCCTCGAAGATTCTCTTCCCGCCCGTCCTAGTGATGATGCAACACCGACCAATTGTTGGCCCATCGTAAACATGTGAGTGATTCTCGAACAGTGAGTTACATCATGCTAGCGCGATGGAACCCGAAGTTAGCAAAGCAAAGATGAGCATATGGATGCTCATACCATAGTCCTTCATCTTTATGAGTTGTTTGATGAGCAAGTGAGATTCGAAAGGTTCGAAGTCTCCAAGCTCCTCTTCACCTCTGAGATGCAAGAAGGTTCATCTGTGGTACTGCTCAACATGCTGAAGACTGTGGAGCCTTCTGAGAAGCATGAGCAGGGGACGGTGCTGTTAGTTGATTCCTCGAAGAAAGGTTCTAAGAGGAAGTCAAAGGAACAGCAGAAGGGAAAGAAGAGAAGGGCTAAGAAGGTAGAACTAGCACAAAAGGAAACTTGCCATCATTATGGCAAGGAGAGTCATCAAGAAGAAATTGCAAGATTTATCTTGAGTTCGTGAAGAAGAATAAGGCATCGGATGCCCCATCTTCTTCAGATATCTTCGTTATTGATTGTCATTCTATTTCCTCAAACACTTGGGTATTGGATACTGGGTGTGACTCACATATATGTAATGACATACATGGGCTAAGGAATAGAAGAAGACTCATCAAGGGAGAGTCAAATTTACGTGTTGGGAATGGAGCAAAGGTTGCTGCACTCGCCATCGGAACGTATTTGTTGAAACTCCCTACAGGACTTGTCTTAAAACTGGACAATTGCTTTTATGTTTCTTCGTTGATAAAGAACATCATTTTTATTTCTTGTTTAAAAAGAAATGGGTACCATTTGACTTTTAGTAACAATTGTTGTTACATAACTTTGAATGGAGTTCTTTATGGGACTGGAACTTTAAGCAATGGTGTTTATACGTTGGACATATCCAGTGACATTTTCAATATCGAAGCGAGCAACACGCGTGCTCGAAAGGATAATCAAATAGACTCCTATATGTGGCATTGTCGTCTTAGCCATATAAGCAAGAAACACATGTCCGAATTACACCGATGTGGAATTCTGGAATCGTTTGAATTGGATTCATATGATACATGCGAATCATGCTTAAAAGGCAAGATGACCAAGTTACCTTTTACTGGAAAAGGTGAACGAGTGGGAGAGTTATTAGGTCTAATACATACTGATGTATGTGGACCTATGTCAACTCAAGCTTTAGGAGGCTATAGCTACTTCATTACCTTCACCGATGATCACTCACGGTTTGGGTATGTGTTCTTGATGAAACACAAGTCTGAAGCCTTTGAAAGGTTCAAAGAATTTAGAAATGAAGTAGAGAAACAACATGACAAGAGTATTAAAATACTTCGATCAAATCGAGGTGGTGAATACTTAAGTCAAGAGTTTCTTGATTATCTAAGAGACAATGGCATATTGTCTCAATGGACTCCGCCATATACACCACAGCATAATGGTGTATCTGAGAGGTGTAACCGGACCTTGTTGGACATGGTCAGGTCAATGATGAATCATGCGAATCTTCCCAAGTCCTTTTAGGGCTATGCACTTCAGCAACTATTTACTTGTTAAACAGAATGCCAACCAAGGTAGTCTCTACTACTCCATATGAGATATGGAATAGTAAGAAACCTCATGTATCTTACTTGAAGATATGGGGTTGTCCTGCTTATGTGAAGCGGACAGTATCAGACAAATTGGATGCTAAGTCTGATAAATGTCTATTTATTGGATACCCTAAGGAAACAAGGGGTTACCAATTCTATCATCCTGTGGAACAAAAGGTGTTTATTTCAAGACATGCTGTGTTTCTAGAGAAAGAGTTTCTCTTGCAAGAAAACAGTGGGAGTGTCGTCGAGCTTGAGGAGGCTCGAGAGATTCAAATAGACATCGATGAGATACCTGGTGAAGCATATCTGCTGACAACTCATAGTGATGAGCAATCGGCTGGACCTATTGTAACACCACATCTTCGTAGATCTGGTAGAACACGCAATATTTCTGAGAGATATGAATTTCTCGTAAGTGAATCGAACGATGTGTTACTCATTGATGATGAGGAGCCTACCAGTTATGAAGAAGTGCTAACAAGTTCAGAGAGGGATAAGTGGCTTGGTGCCATGAAGTCGGAAATGGATTCCATGTATGAAAACCAAGTTTGGAACTTGGTTGACCCACCTGAAGGCTTAAAGCCTATAGGGTGCAAGTGGGTTTTCAAGAAGAAAACCGACATGGATGGTAATGTGATTATCTATAAGGCTAGATTGGTGGCGAAAGGATATCGTCAAAAGCAAGGTATTGATTATGACGAAACCTATTCGCCTGTAGCTATGCTTAAATCCATTCAGATGCTCCTGGCCATAGCGGCTCATTATGATTATGAGATATGGCAGATGGATGTGAAAACAGCTTTCCTTAATGGAAACCTGCTCGAGGATGTGTATATGATACAACCTGAGGGTTTCACATCGGTTGATAAAACCAAGGTATGCAAATTGCGACGGTCCATTTATGGATTGAAGCAAACATTCAGGAGCTGGAATATCCATTTTGATGAGACAATCAAAAAGTTTGATTTCTCATAAAATCCAGACGAACTTTGTGTGTACAAGAAGGTTAGTGGGAGTGCAGTCGTGTTCCTAGTATTGTATGTCGATGACATATTACTTATAGGAAATGATGTTTCAATCTTACAGTCAGTTAAGGTTTGGTTATCCAAGACATTCTCCATGAAAGACCTAGGAGAAGCAACCTACATCCTTGGGATTAAGATCTATAGAGATAGATCGAAACGGTTGCTTGGTCTTTCGCAGTCTACATATATAGACCGAGTGCTAAAGGGGTTTAGCATGTTGGAATCCAAGAAAGGTTTCCTACCCATCAGGCATGGGGTACACCTTTCTGTAGGGGATCGATATGGCCGGCTAGAGGGGGGTGAATAGTCCTCGTACGTTGGACGTCGTAAATTGCTCGTCTACAAAAGATTAGCGCAAGCGGAATATACAAATACAAAGCAAAAGACAAACAATAAAACAAACGCTAACACGATGGTATAACGTGGTTCACGGCTACGCCGCTAATCCACGGTCCGATTCGTCCACGGTGAATCACTCCGCTAAACCAATCCACTAAATGGTCTCTCCTTTGCACAAAGCTAGGTGGAGGTAACCTTTACAACCAAGATCACTCTTCTTACAATAGGATTGAAGTAAAGACAAGTAAGAAGAGTTTAGAGCTTGTGGGGCACTAGGAAGATCGTTTGGAGTATGAGCATTAGCCTCTCAAAGGCTCACACCCTCTCTTTTTATAGAGAGGGCTAACTTCTTCCCGTTTGCCGCCATCACGACCGCCTTGGCAAATGATCGCTTACTACAACGGCCTCCGAACACGCCGGATCCCGACCGCTGTAGTCCAACTTTTGGCAATGATCGATGGACCTCATCACCGATCACGCCTCCTCGTAGTCGACGCCTCGGCCGGCTACGAATCTCGTGGTCGAACCCTTATTACCGATCACGCTTGAATGATCCGATGATGGTCTTGGCGCGCCATCGATGGGCGATCGATCGATCACGCCACAATCCGGGCCAGATATACCCGAACTCACTCGATCAGAGCGGCCGATCGCCATGACATGGCAATGATCGTGTCGAAAAACCCATCCGACACTTGGCCAAATGGCCAAGTTTCACCTAAGAGCTACCCTTCCCGGGTTACAATCGCCACTCATTTCTGAGTCCTCGCTGGGTTCTCTTCGCTTCGCCACGCCTCGGCAGATCAGCGCTCGCAATGCTCCTTCGCGCCTCTTGCCTCGAAGTCTACTTCCTCCGGCTTCACTCCAAGCTTCTCGTCCGGCGGTCCCTCGGATGCTCCAAGCGCACGGCTTCCGCAAAGCTATCCTTCACCGACTCAAGGCACGAGTCATGAGATGTGAAACTTGCCACGGCTCCATGTGCGAATTACTAAGTCCTCGCATTTACTTCAACGCACATATCACATCAACATATCAAACTAACTTAAACCCTTTCACACACCATCAAAACCATATTACCAAGAGATTGCCCTAACAATCTCCCCTTTGATGTGTGGCAATCCGCTTAAGTTAGGTAAAACATTTGATATAAATTCTAAGGTAAGAAAGCATGTAAAGATAAACATGATATAACAACATGCAACTCCCTTAATCCATGAAACTCTCTATGCAAATTTTCTCCCCTATCATATATTTCTCCCCTAAAATATATTTCTCCCTAAAGTGATTAACTTAAACATACTTATTTCTCCCCTTGACACTATCAAAAAGATTAACACTAAGTTATAAGCTCATGGCATCAAGTATAATCCGAGGACGAGGAAAATGATATCAATAGGTGTGACGAGTCGTACTTAAAAATCGTAGTATATTTCTACCACTTGTTGTAGGTTTACAAACTGAATTCGGCCTTCAATGTCCTGATTCTGAATACGATCATTGCTATCGATATGGCGGTCGGCGCACAAAATGAATCAAATTTTGATTTTGGATGAATTTCAGAAATGCATTATAAATTCAGAAAATTTGAAAAATCATGAAATTTGGGAACATATTTCTATTAAGTATATCTATCATGAAAAATAGTTTTCATGAAAACTCATTATATTTTCTTGTTTTTGCCAAAAATCCAAACTCTAAAAACCACTAGGTTTTTGATCATTCTAGTATCAAGTTAGCTACCTAGTTTTGCATCCAATTGTTTCAAAACATGAATACATGTATTTTAAGATAAGAAATTGTTTTGAAAACATATGAAGTATCCAACCATGACCTTTGGGCAATATGTCTATGAATTAAACATAAGCCTTCCCCATGATTGGTCTATTATTGCTATTGTGATACTTTAAATGACCATTTAAATGCCATAGGCATTAGTGGACATTTGTATCATCCTAATATCTCACCCATGCTAAGTTTGCAATCAAGTTAGCCTATAGTGAGTGTGAGATGTATCCTAGGGGGGTATTTGTATATACTTAACCCATATATTCATGCAATTCTATCATGGTTAAGTATCAACCTAACATCCTACATGATCATAATGACATATATCAATTAATTCTACATTATGATCATGAGATACATGTTTTCATCAAATTATAACCATGCATTAGGCATTATATGATAATAAACAAATTATCACCTAAAGCATGATTTAAACCTATTTCTCATGATAACATGCCAAATATCAAAAACATAAATCGTGATTGTAAATATACATAGGAATTACATCAATCATCATGATTTAAGCATTATTACCTATTTATGGGCACGTTATCATCACCCAACACTATCTAAAAAATGTTGTCCCATCCTAAGTCAGCAAAATATGATATAGGTCAAGTTCATATGGTTGACTACCTAGGGTTTTCTAACCCTTAAGGATGGATTTTGGAACCCAAAATAGATTCTTTCCTATTGGGTTTCACTAGAATATTCCTTGAGGATCCATTTCTAGCTATTACTTTGTTTCTTATCTTGTCCCTAGCTATTAGGCATTTATAGGCCTTTTCATTTTTCTTTTCTTTGTATCCTAGGCCTTTCTTGTTGAAACTAGCTCTTTGGCTCCCTAAGATCATGTTAAGGGTGTTGGAGCCAATAGTGAATTTCTCTAGGGCTTTGGTTAAATAATCTACCTTTTCCCTTAATGCCCTATTTTCCTCTATGCATTCATCATTAACATTTAAAAGCATATAATCATGTGAGCATGCATCATCTAAGCTAGAAGAAATATTATCATTTAAGCATGCTTTTCTAATTTTGTTCTAGGTCCTTAATTTGATCTAGCATGCTTTTATTTTCTTCTTTAGCTCTAAATAAATCCTTAGTTAAACTAGAAATCATAGAAACTATTTTACTAGGTGAGAGATTTGGTTACCATAGTTTCCATGTCCTCTTCTTCTTGGATGAGGAGGATGTGGAAGCTCCCCCTTCATTTGAGCTCTCCCATTTGAGCTTGATCCTTCATTTTGGATGAAGAGCAATCCAAGTCATCAAAGGCCATCAAGGCCAAATTGGTGACAAAGGCATTCTCCTCATCCGATGATGAGGAGGAGGATGAGGATGGATCATCCCAAGTCCTTGCCTTGAGAGCCTTAGCCTTTCCCTTCTCCTTTGTCTTCTTCTCCTCTTCCTTCTTTTTCTTGCTCCCCCTTTTCTTCTTCTTTTCTTCTTTCTTTTTCTTTTCGTCCTTGCTCTTGTTTAGGAGAGGACAATTGTCCCTTATGTGCCCTTCTCCTTGGCAATTGTAGCATATGACCTTCCCCCTTGGTCTTCTATTCCTATCATTAGATTTATCAAATCTAAAATTTTAAATGCACGCCTTACCCTCCTTACCATGTAGGCTTCTTCTATCCATGGAGGAGGAGGAAGACGCTTCGTCATCGGAGGAGGAGGGGATTTCCATCTTCTTCTTCCCCTTGTTTGCCATCAAGGCTACTCCTCTTGAGGGTTGAATTCTAGGCTCCTCTTGTATTCCTTCAAGCCTAGTTTCGTGAAGCTCCATTGTTGAGAAAAATTCCTCCAAGGTGCTCACTTCTAGGTTCTTGGAGATATAAAATGAGTCCACCATGGAGCTCCATTTTGAGGACCGGGGAAAGGCATCTATGGCCTTCATTACCATATCCCGGTTTGATAGCTTCTCACCTACACTTGTTAGCCCAATTAAAATTTCTTTAAACCTAGAGTGTAGTGAGGTTACCTTTTCTCCCTTTTCTAGTTTTATATTGGATAGTTGGGAGCGGAGGAGGTCTCTCCTTGCTAGCTTGGCCTCGGATGTGCCTTCATGGAGTTCTATAAGCTTCTCCCACATCTCTTTGGCGCTAGCACATTCTCCTATCTTGATCTCTTGTTGAGGGAGCACATTGTAGAGATGGTGCTTGGCTTTGAGTTTGCAAGGTGCTCCTCTCTTTGCCTCTTGGTCCACCTAGATTTCTATTGGCTTCCCTCTTCATCCCTAGGCAAACGAAACCGGATTCCATTGTAATCATATATCAAAACTGCTTCAAAAATACCTCGATTCGCTTCTTCCACCAAGCTTATTCTCCTTCAAACTTCGGAGGATGGATGTTGAGCCGCCATTTTTGATGTAGTTGCTTGTTGCGGCGGTTAGTCCGGTGACAAGCAACCTGGCTCTGATACCACTTGTAGGGGATCGATTGGCCGGCTAGAGGGGGGGTGAATAGCCCTCTTACGCTGGACGTAAATTGCTCGCCTACAAAAGATTAGCGAAGCGAATATACAAATACAAAGCAAAGCAAAACAATAAAACAAACGCTAACATGATGGTATAACGTGGTTCACGGCTACGCCGCTAATCCATGGTCCGATTCGTCCACGGTGAATCACTCCGCTAAACCAATCCACTAAATGGTCTCTCCTTTGCACAAAGCTAGGTGGAGGTAACCTTTACAACCAAGATCACTCTTCTTACACTAGGATTGAAGTAAAGTCAAGTAAGAAGAGGGCACTAGGAAGATCGCCGAGTATGAGCATTAGCCTCTCAAAGGCTTACACCTCTCTTTTATAGAGAGGGCTAACTTCTTCCCTTGCCGCCATCACCGATCCCTCTTGGCGATCATTACTACAACGGCCTCCGAACACGCCGGATCCCGACCGCTGTAGTCCAACGGAACTTGGCAATGATCGATGGACCTCATCCCGATCACGCCCGTAGTCGATCGCCTGGGCCGGCTACGTAACGCCCGCGGGTCAACCCTTATCGACTACCGTCACGCTCAAAGAAGCCGATCGATGGTCTTGGCACGATCGCACGATGATGGGCCGATCACCGCCACAATCCGGGCAGATACCACCGAACTCACTGATTAGAGCCGATCGCCATGACATGGCATCCGTGCCTGAAACCATCCGACACTCGGCCAAATGGCCAAGTTTCACCTAAGAGCTACCCTTCCCGGTTACAATCGCCACTCATCTCTGAGTCCTCGCCTCGGTTCTTCGCTCGCCACGCCCCCAAGATCAGCGACGGCTCGCAATGCTCCTTCGCCTCTTGCCTCAAGTCTACTTCCTCCGGCTTCACTCCAAGCTTCTCGTCCGGGTCCCTGATGCTCCAAGCGCACGGCCTGCAGAAGCTATCCTTCACCGACTCAAGGCACGAGTCATGATGTGAAACTCGCCACGGCTCCATGTGCGAATTACTAAGTCCTCGCACGACTTCAACGCACATATCACATCAACATATCAAACTAACTTAAACCCTTTGCTACACCATCAAAACCATATCACTAAAGAGATTGCCCTAACACTTTCAAGTCTATGTCCGCGTACATCATTATAGAGAGCAATACGTAAACTGAATGCATCCGCAATAGGATCTATCATGTATGCTATGTTATGTACGAGGCCCGATGTATCGTATGCTGAGTGTCATGAGTAGATACCATTGATCCAGAATGGATCATTGGGTGGTCGAAGACGATCCTACTTAAGAAGAACTAAGGATGTGTTAATATATGGAGAAGGGTACATGGTGATACTATACGGATGTCTCCGCATGCATAAGGATGATTCCATGTCTATCGGGTATTCACCTAGAATGGAGGCGCAATAAGTTGGAAAGGTTCCAAGCTTGAGACTATAGCGGATTCTACTAAAGGCAGAATACATGTACTTTGAAGCAAGAAGGAAGCGTTTTTGGATCAAGAAGTTCATCTCTAAACTTGATGTGGTCTCATCAATGATCCAAACATGTGCTTCGCGGCTATCATCTTATCAGAGAGATCATCAGTAGGAACGAAATACAAATCGAGAAAATTCCCACTGAAAGGAACTTAGCGGATCCTTTGACTAAAGCATTACCTCAAAGTATGTTTGAGGGTCATGTTAGAGCTTATGGTATTGGATACCGTAGCGATTGGCATTAGGCCAAGTGGGAGTCTGTTAGTAATATATGAAAGATGTCCTAAGGCAATCGCCTTATGTATGAACCATTTATATGATAAATGAAGATTCACTATTTGAGTATACATGTTTTATGTATTTGATTGGATCTTAAACCATTTACTGAATGTCCACGATACGATTCACAGCATGAGAGAATTTGTGATTGGATCACAACTAGTGAGTATCTCTACATGTGTAATTGTGATGTATCGGAATTATCCCTAGTCGATGAATTGATGGATTTAGACACCATCAATTCTGTCGAGACTAGCACGAGGTATACTCCTTGGTGTATCCAAGCAGCTGATTCTCACTGGCTGGAGACATAGTGATGTCCGGAGTTAATCGTGGATGCTAGTTATGGTAACTAGTTCATTGGAGTGACCAGCCGTAAGACTTCATATGGTTCTCTGAATATATAGATATGTCAATGAAGTTCTTACTGTGGCTTAAGTGCGATGTTCCTTTGACTTGCGGTATTCAAGTCATCTTGATCATGGAGACTTATGCTTTGACATCTTAAGCAAACATCTCTAAGGAGGTGTGGACCCGGGATGATTGGATATAAGTCGAAGTGATCGAAGGTGTTTGAATAGCCTATAAAGGATTCACCACTCCTTGCGAGGAGATGTATACCCATGGCCTCTCGTCGGATTGTTACTAAAGTCTGTGGCCAAAGCATTACATGTTTAGAGTAAGGTACTCTTCGATACATGTGCAGTAACTAGAATCCGTAGGACGAGGAAATGATACTTGGGCTAGGTGTGACGTAGTCGCCTAGTGGGACCGATACTATAGACCACCCAACCAAGTGGGTATAAGATGAGTGAAGGGAATGGGGCAATCATTCGAGCTAAGGGTTTCAAATAGTTCGATCAACCGCTGATCTTTCTTAATTGGGGATCATGATGTACTACTAGGTGCCACTCATGATCGTTCTATAATTAATGGTTAATTATAGACGCCAACATAAACCGAGAACCTATTTGGTCACACGACAACGAGCAATCCGAAGGATTTAAAACGAGCTTGAGAATGGGATTCTCAGACCGAGAGAAACTAGGTTTGGTTGGACCAAACAAGAAGCGAGCATGAAATCATTTCAGTCACAATGGAAGCGTGGATGGGTCATGTCTTATGAAGACATAATGGATGAACCAAAAAGGTTTGGTTCTAATCCAATGGAGGAGAATAAACCAAAGGGTTTGGTTTATTTTAAATGAATGAACCAAAAGTTGGTTCGGTTCGTTTTAACTTAAAATAAACCATCATGATTTGGTTTATTTTAACTTATAATAATGGAGCGGGTTAACGGGCTTTATGGATATGATCCATTAACCCTTAAGAGAATTAGTTCTCTATAAAAGAGGGCTTAAGGGATTGTTAAGCCCTAATCCAAAACCCTAGCAATAGTTGCCGCCCACCTCTCCTTGGAGAATTCGGCACCAACTCCTTGCCGCCCAGCCCCTTGTGCTGCCGTCTAGCTTGCCGACATCCAAGCTTCATGATCCTCGACCCTCCGTGATCTCCTTAGGTTTGGCATCAAGGTGAGCTTTATCTTCCCTTGGTTGGCGGCGCTATCTCTCCACCAAAGCTGTCCAGTTTTCTGGACAGCTTGTTCTCCTCTGGGAGCGCTGCTTGACGATGGTTAGAGCTCGACAGCGGCTAACTTACCGATTGATTCGTAATCCTCTAAGGAGGAGGCGATTCGCCAATCGCTGACTACCTTCGGAGAAGCGAGTTTTGAGGACTCATTTGGATCCGAATTTGATTCGATCGTGATCATCTTCGATCACGCTGCCTTCAACACGAGGCTGTAACCCGCACAAGACGAAGCTCGTGACTTAGCGAAGTCATCCCGAGGAGCTCGGCGTGGATACGGATATAGACGATTCTAGCGGGATCGCTCCTTGATGCCGCTCGCTACACGAATACGAAAGGTATAACGAAGTTAAATTCTTTCATTGCAAATTTAAATTTACGTTATGTCTACACTTGTTGTAATAGCATGCGTGTGTTGTGTGTGTTGTAATAAATAGGAGTATTTATTATTTTTATTGCTTCCGCTGTGCTCATGTTTACGAAACATGATCGAACACACACGCTGGTGTAAACCAACACCAATCACTTCCTTAAAGTCTTGGAAATCCTCCTCTTGAGCTCCTTTTATAACCAGATTGGTCATTTCGCGCCATCACGATCATGTAGTTGTCTCACAAGCTATCCACGCGGATAAGTTCCAACGGATCACCTACACCGCCTATCGCTACTCCGCCTGCTTATATATTCCATCCCGATCGATCTTGCCATCGGCCGATATCACGATCGCTACCCATGGCATGATCTCCACAAAATCAGAGTCTAACACCCGAACTTATCAACTTTGATCACCAAAGACTATGAGATCATTGCCGAGCAAAACCTCAAACACCAAGTTGTTTGAGCATCCGATCGTCGGTAAACCTCAAACATCAAGTTTGAGCCTCCGACACTGAGCCATGTGGCCAAGTCCACCTTATCCCCATGAAGTTCCCACGGCTCTTCCTCGACGTCCCTGATGCGCCAAGCGACGACGCAACACCATCCTTCGCGTCATGCCCTGGCGGCTTCCTGCGCTCACTCCATTCGTCTAGGCCCTGATGCTCAAGCGATGCTATGCAATGCCATCCTTCAGACTAAGAACCCCGAGCCTAGTGAACTTACCAAGTCCTCAAGACTTACATGCCAAGCGCATGGCTTCGCAATGCATTTCACCAAGCAAGCACTCGCAATGCTTTGGACTTTTCCACACCAAGCTCCATGCTTGATTTTCTATGCCAACTCCATGTTGACTTTCAATAAGCTCCATGATTGATTTTCCATGCCAACACCATGTTGGACTTTCCCATGACAATCTCATGTCATGAGTTTTTCACATAAAATACTATCAGATCGCCGAGTCAAATAAATCAACTCCGATTGCACCAACAAACCGTAGTGACTTGTGTCTGGATTATTCATACTAATAGTCACATGAGAATGTTTATGACACTCATATAGCATCCATGAAACATTCTCATGACGTGTCAATTTAGTACATAGTTCTAATATGTACCATGTGTCAACTTGATATCACATATCCATGACTTATGAGATTAAGATATCAT
Source organism: Wurfbainia villosa (assembly GCA_025175895.1). Classification (NCBI taxonomy): domain Eukaryota; kingdom Viridiplantae; phylum Streptophyta; class Magnoliopsida; order Zingiberales; family Zingiberaceae; genus Wurfbainia; species Wurfbainia villosa. The sequence continues at coordinate 102,234,882 of CM045987.1, forward strand.
GACCTACATGCGTCTACGCATTAATATTATCCTTGCATATTAATATTCAACTAGGAATAGTTAATAGTAGTGTTTGATATATATATATATATATATACAGACTCTCATTATCAATTCTATCAATTGATATGCTGTAAACCTGAACCTACTATTCAAGGACAATTATTATATTATTCATATAGCATAGATAAGAAATAATATAATAAGAAAACCTTGCTTGTTATTAATGAAATATGATACATATAATCTCTAATAAATCATATCATGATTGACACTAAGGGTTGACATTAACACTAGCAACGATATTGAAAGGGCCACATACATTAGTATGTATGAGTCTTAACAAGTCTGTCGCTCTTTCGCCATTTCCACTAAATGGAGTCTTGGTCATCTTGCCTAGAAGATAGGATTCACATGTCTTATATGATTCAAAATCAAATGAGTCCAGTAATCCATCCTTATGGAGTTGGGATATGCGACTCTCATTTATGTGACCCAGGTGACAATGCCAGAGATATGTTTGGTTCAAATCAATTGATTTGAATCATTTGATATTTATATTATAGATTGGGTTTTCCAAGTCTAGAACATAGAGTCCATTCATAAGAAATGTGCTACAATAGAACATATCATTTAAATGAATAGAACAACATTTGTCCTTTATCATAAACGAGAAACCTCTCTTGTCTAAACAAGAAACAGAGATAATGTTCTTTGTTAAAGCAGACACAATAGCACTCTAGTTCCAAAATAATCTCAGTAAAGATAAAGAGTATGTTCCTATAGAATGGCAAGAGAACTCTTGTATTATTGCCTACATATAGGTCCACTTTACCCTTTATCAATGATCTACTCTTTCTTAGGACATGCACATTAGTACAAATGTGTGATGCTCAATTGGTATCTAATACCCATGAATAAGAAATAGATAAATTAACTTCTATAACATATATTCTTGAGGCAGAAGTCTTACTTCTCTTTTTCTTAACTTCCTCTAGGTATAACTTGCAGTTCCTCTTACAATTCCTGGTCTCAGCAGCGAAGCATTCCTTGACAGCCTTTAGCCTTGATGTAGTAGAGTTGGCCTTGCCTTTGGCTTGGTCTTACCTTGCCTTTAGGATTTCATTTCCTCCCTTTTAACCATTAGTACGTTAGTCTTGGTTTTCTTGAGATTGGGTTCCATTTCAACATGTTGAGCATCTCAGCAGATCAATTGTACGCTATAGTTCATGATAAATCGATAGCCTTTGGCAATGAGGATAAGGAGTGGAGGGAAATCTTAGTCTCTCAAGGTTCTCTACATACCAAATCATCTTGAGTAATGTGAGTTCCTAGAGTTCCTTCTGCATCTTGCATGCAAATAGGGCCTTAGACACTCAAACTGCCAACTAGCTTGCCCTGATATAGTTGTTTGTGCTCAACCATATCATGTGCATCCATGTTCTCATGTTGCTTCTAAAACTCGAGTTCATGTGGCAAGCATTAGGGATACATCTAGTGCATCATCTTGATGTTTTTAAGCATCTTTCTCAACACGAGTGGCGATAGTGGCGTGCTTAGAAGAGGTTGCTCTAGGACATACAATTCGCTCTGCTTGAGGACGGTCCTCAAGTTTCGCACTATTCTAGGAAATTAGCTAGCTTGTCTTTCTCATTAGATCGCAGAGAGAGATTATTTAACATGTTAGATGACACAGTCAGCAATACGTAACTGAACGAAGCATAAGTATCATATCTAAATCATTTAATTAGGTCTTTAATTAAATGATGCTCCCACTGAATCGCAGAGCTTCAGTAGGGGATAGTCATGGATGTAGGCAAACGCCTTTTGCCCACACTACTAGCTCCCAGCCCAACAACTACAAACTCATGTGGGACAAGATCCACATCATACTTTACCTTGAGTTAGTTTTGGCTAATCACCCAAGATTTAGTATGATTAGGTAGGCAATATTTCACCAATTACATCTTATGCAACTCTTTAAAAGAAAAAGGGGCAAGATCCACATTACACATCATCTTGAGTTAGCTTTGGATAATCGCCCAAGACTTAGTATAATTGTTCTCTTACCCTATCTTCCTAACTTTTAGGACATGCCTCTAAGTTCCCAATCTAATTGAGATAACTTAGTTAAGTCTCACCCAAAGTTCAATAGCGGGAAATCATAATTGTCCACTCGCACCCTACCAAGATAAAATATGTCACTTTGCTTTGGCAAACCCAACAATAAATGATCGAGGTAGTAGTGAGTATCAAACTTTGGTAGGCATATCTATATTGACTTAATTAAGATAAAATTATTATCTAACATGCATCACATACACACAAAGTATATATCAACAACATATAAGCTTAAAACGTGACATGGTTATGGCTTGAATCTACGAACTCCTCAAGCCAATGAGAAGAGCGATGGGTCAACCTAGGGATAGCATCTTCTCCAAGTGCGTTCTTTGGTTGTTGTGTGTTGTCGGCATCCTTCTTGTAACTTCATCCTCCAACCTATTTTTCACTCTTCATTTCGTACATTAAAAAATAATAATACTCGAGTTACATTCGAGTCTAAATCTAGTTTTATTTACAACTAGAAAAAATAGAGAGGAAGACATGACACACAGGTTGTATTATGAATTACAATATTCACACACAACAGAACCACAATCTCATCGAGGTTAAGGGTCATAACCATGCACCATGACATACATCATTCACAAAGATCTATGATGTGCAGATTTTATTATGATGCTAAACATGACTTCTAAGCCGCTACGACATGGCAGTCTCGCTAGCCGGTTAGCGGGCGGGGTCAAGGGGCAGCACCCCTTGCGGGTGTTGGATAGATAGAATCTCTAGAGGGGGTGAATAGCGATCGTAAAAACTTTTCTTTTTTGACGATTAAAACCAAGTACACAACGGAAAACTAAAACACAAATACAAGACTTTTTTACTTGGTTCACAGCCCACCAACTGCTAATCCAAGGCCCTGTAATCTTTGATCGCTTCCGAAGGGCAAAACACTAAATATCTCTTCCTCGTTTGAGGTAAGAGACAACCGATTACGATGATGTAGATGAAGAGGTAACAAACCTACCTCTCCTCTTTAGTAAATAATAAGTAATAAATAAGAAAGGTACCGACAACTGAGTTGTAGAAGATGCGCGGTCGGAGTAGTGTTGTAGCACGTAGAATTTCGACCGGAGATCAAGCGTAGTTAGGAGTTCATTGATGCTTTTGGGTTTGAGTCCTCCCCTCCTTTTATAGAATGACACCTTGGAATATGTCCTGATCCATATCCACAACTCGTGGATCTTATCTTGAGGTGGTGACTTATCTTATCATGAGGTGGCGGCATTGATCTCTATCTCTTTGACCATGTGTACTGGGTTGATTTATTGACATCAATCAACTGATCCTCTTGGCAATCGGCTACCTTCAGTCGACTGCTGACACCTCCAGTCGACTGCTACACTTTAGAATTCCTGCAACACAAGGTTAGCATAAAGAGATGCATAATGTCATGCAGTGTGACAGTCCTTTGACTGTCCGATCTCGACTTCAACATTCCTCTGGAAGTCTTGGTCAGATCGACGCCTAGGATTGTCCTCTAACCAAGGACACAATCCTTACCACCGCTCCACACTCGAAGCTTATCTTTGGTCCTCCTGACTTATCTCTTAGCTTCCGGTCCCCATCGAGGTTCCTCGACTACACAAGGTTTCTCCTGGTGTCGCCCAACGACCACGATTTCTCGACTCAAGATTCTTCGGGTGTCGCTCGACCTTTGGCTTAGCTTAAACACTTCCTGCACACTTAGCACATGAGATAACAAAATAGCTTAACTTTGAATCTTTGTCATTAACAAAACCAAGCTTCGATTATCTAGTGCCCCTGCACCAACAGTCCGTTGGGATGTATACTGAAAAGTCTATCTTTTGTATGAACATCTTTATTTTGAAATAAGAATCACATGATCATTGATTGCATATTTGTGGTTATGCATATTGTCTAATACATTACATTGTAGATAACATGGTGTGTGGTGTCACATGGGAGATCATGTTATTGGCTCCTTGTAAAGTATAAGTATAGGCTCACAACCAGGATGGCTTTAGAAAAACCATTGGTATGGTTGTAGTGTGAGTTGGTATTGGTTTGTCTTGACCATACATGTAACACCCGTAAAATTCTAAACCATTCAAAGTAGTTATATGGGTTTTAACGCCCATAAAAGGTTTAAAATAAAATAAAATAAAAGATGGGTATAGGTAGGATTTGAACCATAAACCTCCTAATAGGGAGGTAACCTTGACACCACTAGACCATAGGATGATCCATGGATAAAATAAATAAAGAATATACAAAGAATATAGATGGGAAGATGAGGAGTTGGTTCATCCCCCCATGAAAGGATGAAGAGTGTTCATTCCCTTGGTATTAAAGAGGAGAATTAAGACAAGAGAGGAAGAAAAACCCCACTTTCCTTCTTCATTCTCCTTCTTCCTCATCCTTGGCCGAATTTCTCATTCTCCTTCCTCGCCTTTTCATCCAAAGCTCTAGGGCTTCTTGTGTAAGGATTCTCAAGAGGGGTTTTCCAAGAGGAGTTCCCACAAGTCTTAGTATTGCTAGAAGATCCAACTCCACCGAAATGTTCCCTCCTCCTTCCTCCTTCACCGAGACCCTAATGCACTTGTTTGGTGTTTTTGAGAGGGTTTCAAGGGGATACAAAGGCTTAGTATATGCTAGAGGATCACTCCTAAGGCTAAGGAACAAGGGGAGGTCTTCATCTCCTAAAAACCCTAGCGGTATACTAGTACGATAGCGAGAGGATGTAAGTATCTCTCACCTGCAGTACAAGTAGCTCTTCGATTGTTTTATATAGCTTATTTTTCTATTTTTTGAAGATTATATGTTTGGATCAGATGATATATGTGTGTGATCAGATTTACAGTTAAGGTATATGTCTTTTTAAGTAAGATCTAAGATCACAAAGATGCTATCTTTCACCTATAGCATAAGTAACTCTTTGATATGCCCATTTAACTTCTATCACCATGTTTTATTCGAATTTATATGTTCTGTCCAAATTATGGTTGTTTAGATTTTTTAGGTATTTTAAGTATATTTCAAGTTGAAGCAAGACATAAGATCGCAAAGATGCTTCCCCTATAAGTTTTGGGGACAAAGAGCATGATTGCATGTCTTGAAAGGCTTCCTATATGAGTTTTGGGAGTATGATCATGTTAAATGTTTGATAAATGATAAAGAATATGTTTTGATCAGATTACATAGGTGTGTTTATATTTATAGGTAAGTATTCCCTCACCTGCAGTACAAGTTGTTTCGGTTGTTAGTTGCTTAAAACCCCTTTTGAAACTTTCGGCCAAGACCTCCTTCGTGCTTCCAATGATTTTCTATGCCATGTTTTGTATGAATATGATAATAATATGTTGATAGATAGGCTTGATTTGAGTGTTTGATCCCAAAGCCCCTTGAAACTTTCAGCCAAGACCTAATCATGCTCCTAATGGTCTTCCATGCTATGATCTATATGTTTCCATGCCATGTTTTGTATGTAGATGAAGATAACATGTTGATAGATAGGCTTGATTTGAGTGTTTGATCCCAAAGCCCCCTTGAAACTTTCGGCCAAGACCTAATCATGCTCCTAATGGTCTTCCATATCATGATCTATATGTTTCCATGCCATGTTTTGTATATAGATAAAGATAACATGTTGATAGATAGGCTTGATTTGAGTGTTTGATCCCAAAGCCCTCCTTGAAGTTTCGGCCAAGTCCTATTTGTACTCCTAATGGTCTTCCATGCCATGATCTATATGTAATGGATGTTAACATGTGGTTAGTTAGATCGTGTACAAGTTGTTTAGGGTTTGAATTTTTGTTAGAACCCGCATGATGTTTCGGCCACACCATGTTATGCTTGTTCATGATGTTTCATGTCATACTCTATATGTATATGATGTTAGTATGATGTTAGGTAGACCTTGTACAAGTTGTTTTAGTGTTTGAATTCTTAAGAACCCTCCCTTAGGGTTTCGGCCAACCCATGCTCATGCCCTCTAATAATCCTCCATGCCATGCTACATGTATATAAGATGTTAATATGATGTTAGTTAGACTTTATGATAGCATGATTGGTTTATGTCACTACCTTAGGTCCATGTTAATTGTATGAATGTATGATTATGTTATTCTCATTGCCATGTTAATTGTATAAATGTATGATTATGTTATGCTCGTTGCCATGTTAATTGTATGAATGTATGATTATGTTATGCTCATTGCATCATGATGAACAAGTATGTATGATGAAAATGCCTAAGAGATGCTTCCCTATGAATGGGGACTAAGAGCACTCTTTATGTTATGAAGAAGGAACATGATATGCTATGATAAGGAACATGATATGTTATGAAAAGAAATATGATATGTTATGAAGAAGGAACATGATATGCTATGATAAGGAACATGATATGATATGAAAAGAAATATGATATGTTATGATAAAGAACATGATATGCTATTTTACTTTTTGCATGGCTTGTACCGGACCCTAACAAGGTCCAAGGGAAGGGCTCCTAAGTTACCCTAGGCCGACGGACATAGTACAGGCCTAGGATGGGCTTTTATGTTATGATTGCCCCTAGGTTGACGGACATAGTACGGGCCTAGTAACCTAGTAGGTTCGGGATTAGCTACCTCGGGTTTATTTAGGGATGCGCACAATGATGATGATGAATGTGGTACAATGTCGGGCCCAATATGTTGAGATTATATTTAAGTACCTATAAAATATATGTTTTCAAAGAGCATCTTGCATATACCCCTTTTCATATCTATGTGATTATGATATTTATATGAATGCTATGCTTATATGTTCTTGTATGTTTATATGAATGCTATGCTTATATGTTCTTATATGTTTATATGAATGCTATGCTTATATGTTCTTGAATGTTTATATGAATGCTATGCTTATATGTTCTTGAAAGTTTATATGAATGTTATGCTTATATATTCTTGTATGTTTATATGAATGATATGCTTATATGTTCTTGAATGTTTATATGAATGCTATGCTTATATGTTCTTGAATGTTTATATGAATGCTATGCTTATATGTTCTTGAATGTTTATATGAATGCTATGCTTATATGTTCTTGAATGTTTATATGAATGTTATGCTTATATGTTCTTGAATGTTTATATGAATGCTATGCTTATATGTTCTTGAATGTTTATATGAATGCTATGCTTATATGTTTTTGTATGTTTATATGAATGATATGCTTATATGTTCTTGAATGTTTATATGAATGCTATGCTTATATGTTCTTGAATGTTTATATGAATGCTATGCTTATATGTTCTTGTATGTTTATATGAATGATATGCTTATATGTTCTTGTATGTTTATACGAATGCTATGCTTATATGTTCTTGTATGTTTATATGAATGCTATGCTTATATGTTCTTGTATGATGATATGAATGCTATTCTTATATGATCTTGTATGTTTATATGGATGCTATGCTTATATGTTCTTGAATGTTTATATGAATGTTATGCTTATATGTTCTTAAATGATCATGTCACTACTCTATGTCTAAGTCTTGATGTATGGTTTTCGTGAGTAGGAAAGGATCTTACTAAGCCTATGTGCTTATAGTTTCATGTTTCCCTTGTACTGCAGATAAGGGTAAAGAATGGCTAAACTAAACGGAGCAGCAGGAGGTGCAAAGTGTGTGTGGTAGTGGCATGGTGGAGGAGATCTGTTTATGTTCACAAACTTAAGCATGTTTTCCTTTAAGTCTTGCATGCTTGTTGTTAAGAGTCGAACTCTACTTGATGTTGATGGTTGCTACTTGGTGTCCTTTAAGTTTATTATCATGAACTTGAACTAAGTACTTATGAAATGATGATGCATGCTCCATGTTTCATGTTCTATGTTTTAAAAAGAAAAAAAAAAAGAAGTCCAAAGTCTTCCGCTGTAAATGCATGTAGTCTTCCTCTGTAGATGTATGTATGTATGATCGCGTCGCACCGCCATTAAAAAAGGGCGGGCGTGACAATAGAATCACACTAGTACACTTTGTGTGTATTGAGCAGGACCGACTTAGAGGTGATTCGATTTATTGCTGACCACATAATCGAATCAGACCTCAGATATTATATTGTACATACTCTTAATCCCGATATAATAACGGACACATATACTTAGTATTCATTTCTTTGATTTACCAATGGGCGAGATTTATAGATTAAATCGATAGGCTCGGTAAGTTGGGAAATGCTATTATTTATATGGTGTGTCGTTGATTATAGGAGGAAACCGTGTCCTATATATTAGGATGATGATGTCCCCTTGAGGAGCTCATAAGGTTCATCATGTAAACCCTGTAGGTGGACTTTGTCTGGCATGATGATAAGGTTGAGTGGTACTACTCATGGAGTTAGATGTTGATTAATTAATGGTCCGTAAATTAATTAATCGACGGGCATTCAAGATCTTAAACACGGGGAGAAAAATGTACATATAATATATGGATCCCATATTAACTTATGGGGGTTGGTGAGGTAGATCAATGATAATCCTTTAGTGGATTGGATTATCATTAATGGATCGGACTTTATGTGGGCTTGATCCATTGGGTGGACAAGATCCAACTCCTCCTCATGGTCCCTATTGTAGCCTATTAAAACCTCATGAAGCTTAGATCCAATGGTTGAAAACAAAACTCTAGATCCAAAGGTAGAGATTAAATCTCTAGATCCAACGGTTGAGATTAAATCTCTAGATCCGACGATTGAGATTAAATCCCTAGAACCAATGGTGGAGATTAAAACAAGGCATATCCCTAACTCTAAAAAAGGAGAGCATGGGGTGGGCGGCAAGTAGAATTCCAATAGAGATAGGATTAGGGTTTGGGAGGCTTAGGGTTTGAAGGCTTGGGCGGCACCAAATAAGGAAATTATTTCCTTTCTTCTTCTTCTTCCTTGGTGGTCGGAGCCCATCTCTTTCTTCCCTCCCTTAGCCGGCATCCAAACCTAGTCCTTCTTCTCTCCTTGGCCGGTGGAAACAAGGCTTAGGGTCTTCCCTTAGAGCTCTTGGCCGGCAACTATCTTCATCATCTTCTCCTTGTTGGCCGGCGGCAAGCACCTAGGTTGGTGTTTGTTAGTTGGCTAAAGGAAGGAGAAGGGTTTTGTTTCTTAGTCTTCCTCTTGTTCGGAGCGAGCAAGGAAGGAAGATTGGTGATCTAGGAACTTCAACTTTTGGTAGATCGTCGCCCACACGACGTCCAAAAGGAGGAAGGACATAAAATAGAAGACCAAGAGGTATAAGGTTTGTTTATATTCTTTTGTAAGTTGTCTATATTTGTTCTTCAATTATATGAATGTTATATATTCTGTTTTGTGGCTAAATATACTTGGACCCCGAACATAAACACAAAAGTCAGCTATCCGTACATCGTCTATTCTGCGGCTATTCATAGAATAGAGGTTGGTGGCTTGAACAACAAGTTTGTTCAAGTGACCACTCTAATCGAATAGCACGACGATGAAACAGTTACTTGGGCAATCTCTCGTGTCAAGGATAAATTTTTTTTATCCGGGGATGTAGAAGGGATCGCCATGAACAAATGACCGAGTTGAAGTGGGAAGCGAAGTTTCCTACCTTCAAGTGGTATCAGAGCCACGGTTTCCGGTTTTGTGTGTTTAGGATTCGGTTACTTTTATGCACTTTTCATATATTATATGTGCCGGATAATCGTAGGATATGCATAGGTTAACTCTTTGGTTGCAGGCATATGATCCAACTATTATGGTCATATGTGTGTATGTGATTGTATGTGTATAATTGTATATTTTGTTGAATCCTCGGGGTTGATGAGGCTAGTATTTAATTTTGTAATTAGATACGGCATTGTTAACCACTCTTTTTATTTTAGTTTACTTTCGATCTAGATTTCATGTACACTCCCTCGTGGAGTATAGGATCGATGGATGTAAATTAAATTTTTTTTTTCTCGGCTCGGATCTCCGGATGGCTTGTACATGGCGTAGGGAGGAGCGGACGAGATGGCGATACGGCGGGACACATATTGAAGACAAAAGCCATAATAGTTGGAAAAATTTTATTTTTCATATTTATTACTTATTGTTTGATATGCATGTCGTAGGCTAAAAAATTCCTCAATTTCAAATTACTAAGTGGGAGAGGGATATTTTTATAAATTCCCACGGCCTCCATTACGATTTGACATGTGATCCAAACAAACTTGCGCGTTGACTCTGAGTGCCTTCCTCCCCATCGGATGGGTTTGTTTGCGGATCACAAGGTCGAATATGGTTATAGGAAATTATTATGGAGCATGTGTACTTCTCCATCGGAAGGTACATAACCCGAGATAATTACCTTGGTACCGAGTAATGGTGAACACTTAGATACAAATATAAGTATCCTCCCAATCGGAGTCACTGCTTTTATTTATAGGGCCAAAGAGGAACTAACTATTAATTTTACTTGTCAAAAAGTTAGGTTGACAAGATAGTAAAATTAATGGGTAAAACCTTCTCTTACAAATGTAGAATTCGTATACGTCCATACTATCGTGGAAAACGATATTCTTGGTGTTTTGAGGTGTTGGTTGATTTTAAAATTTTATTGTTTGAGGAATCAATAATTTTTTGAAATCTAATGTTTTGATTTATGTGATTCCTAGGTTTTCTTTCAAAATGACTTTCAACCCGCTTTCTGTGATACTGAAAGAAAATAAACTTACTGGACCCAACTATGTTGATTGGAAAAGGAATCTTGACATTGTCTTGACTATTGAGGAATTCAAATATGTACTCCTCGAAGAGTGCCCTCCTAAGCCTGCGGATGATTCTGGGGAAAAGGAGAAGGAGAGTTATAAGAAGTGGATAAAGGCCGATGAGATGGCGCGGTGTTACATTTTGGCATCTATGTCAAATGTACTGCAACATCAGCATCAAGCCATGCCCACTGCTTATGACATGATGCTCAATCTCAAAGAGATTTTCGGACACCAGAATCGGGCTGCTAGGCAGGAAGCCATGAGGAACTTGATGACGACCACCATGATCGAGGGAACACCCGTGAGGGATCATGTTCTTAAGATAATGGCTCATTTGAATGAGCTGGAGGTCCTTGGAGCTGAGATCGATAGGGAAACCTAGGTCGATATCATTCTCCAGTCTCTACCTAGGAGTTTTGAGCAGTTTCGTCTGAACTACAATATGAACAAGAGGATGTATTCGTTAGCGGAGCTTCTGATAGAAGTCCAGGCGGTAGAGGGGATATTTCATCAAAGTGCTCAGGCACATGCCATGGTTACCCAAAAGGTTTCTACTTCTAAGCCGAAAGGCAAGAAGAAGAAGAAACAAGCTGGGGCAAAGGCGGTGGGAGGAACTCAGGGAGGAGTGAAGAAGCCGAAAGGCAAGTGCTTCACTCGTAAGCCATAAAGTTTTGGTTCTTAAGAATTGCCTTTATGTACCTTTATTTAGAAAGAATTTAATTTCCATTTCTCAATTGTTTATGGATGGATATTCTATTTCTTTTAATTACAGAGTTGTTATAAAATGGAATAGGGAGATTATCTGTTCCGGTGCATTGATAGGAAATTTGTATACACTTGAACCAAAAGCTCCCACGATGCAAATAGAAGTTAATAACTCATGTTCTAATCCCAATAAGAGAAAAGATCCTTCGAAGATGAACCAAGCATATCTTTGGCATCTAAGACTTGGTCATATTAACCTAAGCAGAATTCAAAGGTTGATAGCTGATGGATCCCTGGGTTCATTAGTGGTGGAAGATTTCCCAACCTGCGAATCTTGCTTGGAGGGTAAAATGACCAAGAGGCCTTTTAAGGCCAAGGGGTATAGAGCCAAAGATGTGTTAGAATTGGTTCATTCTGATTTGTGTGGTCCTATGTCTATCCAGGCTAGAGGTGGTTTTGAGTATTTCGTCTCTTTTATAGACGATTATTCGATATATGGATACATTTACCTGATGCGCCGCAAGTCTGAATGCTTTGACAAGTTCAAAGAATTCAAGGCTGATGCGGAGAAACGTCAAGGTAAAAGTATCAAGACACTACGATCTGATCGTGGTGGTGAGTACCTCTTGGGAGAGTTTAAGAATTACTTATCAGAGGCTGGGATTCAATCCCAATTGTCTGCACCTGGCACACCCCAGTAGAATGGTGTAGCAGAACGAAGGAATAAGACTCTTATGGAGATGGTTAGATCGATGATGAGTTATTATGAGTTGCTAGATTCGTTCTGGGGATATGCTTTAGATACGGCAGTGTATATTCTGAACTTGGTCCCATCTAAATCAGTGCCTTCTACTCCCACAGAATTGTGGATTTGGCGAAAGCCTAGTCTAAGACATATTTGGATTTGGGGGAGTCCATCACATGTGTTGAAGGCAGATGCTGGTAAGTTGGAACCTCGTACAGAAGTGCGCATGTTCGTTGGCTATCCTAGAGGAATGAAAGGTGGTTTGTTTTATAGTCCTAGAGATCAGAGGGTGATCATTAGCACGAACGCCAGATTTCTAGAGGAAGACTATGTGATGAACTACAAGCCCATGAGTAAGATTGTTCTAAGGAATTAAAAGGGGAAGTCACTTCTTCAGTACCACCGGTACAAGAGGATATACCACAAGTCACTGCTCCACGTGTCACAGAGGATACACAGGTGATACCTCGTCATAGTGGGAGGGTTGTTAGACAACCTGATAGATTCATGTTCTTGGAAGAATCTTCTGATTTGGTCCCTGGCGAACATGAACCTGATCCCTGGACATATGACGAGGCAATCCAAGATAATGAATGCTGAGATTGAATCTATGGATTCAAATCAGGTCTGGGAGCTAGTAGAACCACCCAATGGTGTAAAAATCATTGGATGCAAGTGGATCTACAAAAGAAAGAGAGGAATAGACGGGAAGGTTGAGACCTTTAAATCGAGGCTTGTTGTGAAGGGGTATACTCAGAAAGAGAGTATCGATTATGAGTAGACCTTTTCGTCGGTAGCCATGCTTAAGTCTATCCAGATTCTCTTATGCATTGCTGCTCATATGGATTATGAGGTATGTCAGATGGATGTTAAGACAACTTTCCTTAATGGAAGTCTTGAGGAAATCATCTACATGAAGCAACCAGAGGGATTTATTGCAAAGGGCAAAGAGCATCTTGTGTGCAAGCTTAATCGGTCCATTTATGGATTGAAGCAAGCTTCGAGGTCTTGGAACATCCGCTTTGATGAGGTAATCCAGTCTTATGGATTTATTCAAAGTCTGGATGAGTCTTGTGTATACAAGATATGTGACGGAAACGTAGTGATATTTCTTGTACTATACGTAGATGACATTTTGTTAATTGGCAACAATGTCAAGGTGTTATCAGACGTAAGGGTATGGTTGTCCAAACAGTTTGACATGAAGGACTTGGGAGAAGTGGGACACATCCTTGGGATCAAGGTTATAAGGGATCGCAGGAAAAGGATGTTGTGCTTAACCCAAGCTTCATACATAGACACTATTATGGATCGTTTTAGCATGCAGAACTCCAAGAAAGGTTTTCTACCTTTCAGGCATGGAGTTCCTTTATCTAAGGAGATGTGTCCTAGAACATCTAAGGAGATAGAGGAGATGAAGGTAGTTCATTATGCTTTAGCGGTAGGAAGCCTCATGTATGCGATGCTATGTACGAGACCAGATATCTTCTTTGCCGTGGGCATGGTCAGCAGATATCAGAGTAATCCAGGACAGGGACATTGGACTATAGTAAAGCATATATTGAAGTACCTGAGAAGGACTAGGGATTATATGCTAGTTTACTAGGTAGACCAATTACTCCCAGTGGGTTATATAGATTCCGACTTCCAATCAGATAGGGATAACAGTAAGTCTATCTCAGGTTTTGTGTTTACTTTGGGAGGTGGAGCCATTGTATGGAGGAGTGTCAAGTAGAAATGCATGGCGGACTCTACCATGGAAGCTGAGTATGTGGCGGCCTCTGAGGCGGCCAAAGAAGTTGTATGGCTCAAGAACTTCCTAATGGACTTGGATGTGATTCCTAGTTTGCCCAGAACTATCATAATTTATTGTGATAATAAAGGTGCAGTTGTAAACTCGAAGAAACCATGAGCCCATAAGGCAAGTAAACACATAGAGCGCTAGTACCACCTGATACGAGAAATCATAAAGAGAGGAGAAGTTTCTGCGGCCAAGATTGCATCGTAGGATAACCTGGCAGATCCTTTCACTAAGGCCCTTTCGACAAGAGATTTTGATAGGCATGTGGAGGGAATGAGAATCAGATGTATGACAGTTTGAGGCCAACATAGTCTCTTAGTATAAGTGGGAGATTGTTGGGATGTATACTGAAAAGTCTATCTTTTGTATGAACATCTTTATTTTGAAATAAGAATCACATTATCATTGATTGTATATTTATGGTTATGCATATTTTCTAATACATTACATTGTAGATAACATGGTGTGTGGTGTCACACGGGAGATCATGTTATCGGCTCCTTGTAAAGTATAAGTATAGGCTCACAACCAAGATGGCTTTGGACAAACCATTTGTATGGTTGTAGTGTGAGTTGGTATTGGTTTGTCTTGACCATAGAATCACACTAGTACACTTTGTGTGTATTGAGAAGGACCGACTTAGAGGCGATTCAATTTATTGCTGACTACATAATCGAATCGGACCTCAGATATTATATTGTACATACTCTTAATCCCGATATAATAACGGGCACATATACTTAGTATTCATTTCTTTGATTTCCCAATGAGCGAGATTTATAGATTTAATCGATAGGCTGGTAAGTTGGAAAATGATATTATTTATATGGTGTGCCGTTGATTATAGGAGGAAATCGTGTCCTATATATTAGGATGATGATGTCCCCTTGAGGAGATCATAAGGTTCATCATGTAAACCTGCGGTGGACTTGATCATGATGATGATAAGGTTGAGTGGTACTACTCATGGAGTTAGATGTTGATTAATTAATGGTCAGTAAATTAATTAATCGATGAACATATTAGATCTTAAACACGGGGAGAAAAATATACATATAATATATGGAGCCCATATTAACTTATCGGGGTTGGTGAGGTAGATCAATGATAATCCTCTAGTGGATTGAATTATCATTAATGGATCGGACTTTATGTGAGCTTGATCCATTGGGTGGCCAAGATCCAACTCCTCCTCATGGTCCCTATTGTAGCCTATTAAAACCTCATGAAGCTTAGATCCAATGGTTGAAAACAAAACTGTAGATCCAAAGGTAGAGATTAAATCTCTAGATCCAACGGTTGAGATTAAATCTCTAGATCCGACGGTTGTGATTAAATCCCTAGAACCAATGGTGGAGATTAAAACAAGGCATATCCCTAACTCTATAAATGGATAGCATGGGGTGGGCGACAAGTAGAATTCCAATAGAGATAGGATTAGGGTTTGGGAGGATTAGGGTTTGAAGGCTTAGGCAGCACCAAATAAGGAAATTATTTCCTTTCTTCTTCTTCTTCCTTGGTGGCCGGTGCCCTTCTCTTTCTTCCCTCCCTTGGCAGCGTCAAACCTATTCCTTCTCTCTCCTTGGCCGGTGGAAACAAGGATTAGGGTCTTCCATAGAGCTCTTGGCGACAACTATCTCTCATCGTCTTCTCCTTGTTGGCGTGGCAAGCACCTGGGTTGGTGTTTGTTGGT